>LNAC01000075.1:435314-465071 GCA_002007465.1 Ailurus styani
TCTCTCTCTCTCTGCCTGCCTCTCTGCCTCCTTGTGATCTCTCTCCCTCTGTGAAATAAATAAATAAAATCTTTAAAAAAAAAAAAGAGAGGGTTGAAATATAATAGATCTTAAGATGACACTTAGCCTGGAACCATCTTCTGTATCCTTTTTATAGATCCTTCCATCCTTTAGCCCTGGTAGAATCCCTTATATCTTGGTCATTGCCAAGTTCTAGGCAAATTTCCTGACAAACTTCTATTTATCCTTCAAAACCCAGTGTAGATATCATGGTCATTTATTCATTCAGTGACTATTTACTGAACATCTACTATGTGCCAGGCACTCTTCTAAAGGATATATAATGAACAAAATAAAATCTACACCCTATTATTTTAATGTGGAAAGTATTTTCTATCCAGCCCTTTGCACATACTTCTATAATTATATTCATAGGCTTTAAATTACATGTCAACCTTCCTATTGGACTGTACACTCTGTGAGGATAACTTCTTACCTCATCCCTAATTCTCCAATGGAATGCCTGGCAGATACATTCAATACATTTTTTTAAAAAGATTTTATTTATTTTAGAGAGAGAGAGTGGGAGGGTTGGGGGAGGGGCAGAAGGGGAGGGAGAGAGAGAAATCCCAAGCAGACTCCGAGCTGAGCAGAGCCTGACGTGTGCTAAGTGTGGAGCCTGACATGGGACTCGATTCCAAGACCCTGAGATCATGACCTGAGCTGAAATCAAGAGTCAGATGCTTAACCAACTGAGCTGCCCAAGTGTCCCCAATGCATTTTTTTTTCCTAATACAAAGACCAAGGAGTATATATTGCCGTTATTATCACCCCATCCCAAATAATGAACTCACGTTTATTAAGTATTGAGAATCTTTTCTGGACAAAACTCAGTGCCCAATACTTTCCTACTTAGATTCTAAGATGGCACATTTGATTATTTGATTAAAATCTTCCCCTTGCCCATCACACTATAAGCTACATGAGGGCAGAAAATATGTCTGTCTAGTTTGCTGATGTAGCAACAGCATCTGATATATGTATTTAGCACATAGTGCACAAAAATATTGAATGAAGGGGTACTAGAGAATGGAGAGGCAAATGCAGGAGATACAAAATGATGCAAGTTGCAGTCTGCAGTGCTAATCAGTCTAGGTGGGTACTGGAAGCACAGCAGATGCCATGTGCTTAGTAGAAGGCACTTACGAATGAGAGTTGGTCTTCCAGCACAGTAATAAGTACCTGACAGTTAACTAAAACAGTGCTATGAATGACAAAGGGCTGTATTCCTACTATAGGTTAAGTGTTAGAAAATGGGCTTCGGAGCCCCAGTTAAGATCTGGGTTCAAGTCTCAGTTCTGCGATTTACTAGCTGAGTCTTTGGGTGATACTTAACCCACCGGCACACTTGTTTCCTCACTAGGAATATGAGCTCTGAATGAGCAAATGCACGGCAAGCACAGAGTCCAGTATCTGGCTTTGAGTCGAGCTGCACAAGTGTTAGCTCTTACTGTTTCCTGCCATTAAAGCAGACTCTCTCCATCCTCCAGCCCTGAGTCAGGTTCCTTAGTCTCAGAGAACCCTTTTTTTTTTCTTTTTATTATCACACAGTTCTATTCATCTGTCCCTACCTTTTGCTTCTCTCAAAGGGACTGATCATGTACCCTATTTTTCCTGCTTAGACTTTTATTTAAAAAGTTAATATTTTTATTATACTCATTGTATACCATATCCTATTACAAAGGCTTGAGAGATTTTTTCCAGTTTTATTGAGATATAGCTGACGTCCAGCACTGCATAAGTTGAAGATGTACAACATAATGACTTAACTTACATATATCATGAAATGATAACTATAATAAGTTTAAGTTAACATCCATCATCTCATATAAATACAATTTTTTTTCCTTGTGATGAGAATTCTTAGGATATACTCATTTAACTTGTATACACAGGACACAGCAGTGGTAACCGTAGTCCTCAGGCTGTACATTATATCCCTAGTCCTTATTTATCTTATCACTGGAAGTTCGTAGATTTTAATTCCTTAGTCTCCAGGACAACCCTCTGAAGTCAGTTACCATTTTTCAGATGAGAAAACTGAGGCCAGGAGATTTCAGTAACTTGATGAGGGCACTCAGCTGGGAAGGGGCCCTGCTAGGATTCAAACCCAGGCATGTCTATTTCCAAATTCTGCATCTTGAACCCAAGGACCACACTGACTTTCTGCCTCACAATGTCCACCAGTCATTCTCTGAGCCAGGCACAGCCTTGCTAGCTAGAGCTGAAATTGCTTGAGGAGGAACAACAAGGCTCCTGCCTCCCAGCATCTTTGTTTCTCTGAGGAGAGCACGCCATGTAATAGTGCAGCCCGCCTCTTAGGAGAGGCCCTGAGATCCCTGTAAGAACTGAGAGTTTGCACAGCTAAGTCAGAGAGGATATTCCAACTCTGCTCCAAATTCCCCACCGATGGGAAGGGAATGAAGACACATCCTGTGCCACCCTCTGGGTTGTCGCTGTTCCCAACACACATTTCTTTTGCATGAACATAGGGCATGGTGCTAGAGATAAATTCTTTTTTTTTTAATATTTTATTTATTTATTTGACACAGAGAGAGAGATTACAAGTAGGCAGAGAGGCAGGCAGAGAGACAGGGAGAGGAGGAAGCAGGCTCCCTGCTGAGCAGAGAGCCTGATGCGGGCCTCAATCCCAGGACACTGAGATCATGACCTGAGCCGAAAGCAGAGGCTTTAACCCACTGAGCCACCCAGGCGCCCTAGAGATAAATTCTTGAGCAAGACATCTGCAGCCCTTGAGTCTGGGGTGGTGTTGGGAGACAAGCAAGGACATAGGCCATTTTAAAACAATGTGATACCACCTTACACCAGTTAGAATGGCCAAAATCAACAGGACAGGAAACAACAAGTGTTGGAGAGGATGTGGAGAAATGGGAACCCTCTTACACTGTTGGTGGGAATGCAAGTTGGTGCAGCCACTTTGGAAAACAGCGTGGAGACGTCTCAAAAAATTAAAAATAGAGCTACCCTATGACCCTGCAATTGCGCTACTGGGTATTTACCCCAAAGATACAGATGGAGTGAAAAGAAGGGCCATATGTATCCCAATGTTCATAGCAGCAATGTCCACAATCACCAAACTGTGGAAAGAGCTGAGATGCCCTTCAACAGACGAATGGATAAAGAAGATGTGGTCCATGCACACAATGGAATATTACGCAGCCATCAGAAAGGATGAATACCCAACTTTTGCATCAACAAGGATGGGTCTGGAGGAGACTATGCTGAGTGAAATAAGTCAAGCAGAGAAAGTCAATTATCATATGGTTTCACATACTTGTGGAACATAAGAAATAAAATGGAGGACTTTAGGAGAAGGAAAGGAAAAGTGAACTAGGGTAAATCAGAAGGGGAGACAAACCATGAGAGATTGTGGACTCTGAGAGACAAGTTGAGGGTTATGGAGGGGAGGGGGGAAGGGGATCGGTGAGCCTGGTGGTGGGTATTAAGGAGGGCACAGATTGCATAGAGTACTGGGTGTAGTGCATAAACAATGAATCTTGGGTCACTGAAAAAATAAAGTTAAAATAAATAAATAAATAAAATAATGTTGTGAGGGTAGCTCATGCAGCCCCCAAATCCCAGGCTGGGCTGACTGAGGGACAACCTAGCCAGTAAGGACTTCTAAACCCAAGTGAGTATTCAAAGGGAATGAGTAAGATGGGTGGGCATCAGCCATGCCAAGGATATTCTCTAAAGGTGAAAAGGCAAAACAAGTTTTTCAGGCACAATGGGCCAACCACCCCAGACCACAGCCTTACGGAAAAAAAAAAAAAAGTTTTTATTAGCCCATTTTTCAGATGAGAAAATGAAGGCTCAGGAAGTACCTTGCTTAGAGTTGCCCTGCAAGTAAGTGGTTGTTCCAACACATCCATCCCAGGTTCTGGGAACGGAGACTTTTATAAAACATGTACATCAAAGGATGATGCAGTTGGTGGGCAGATTTATACACCCAACTTCTCACGGATGGCCTGGTACTGTCACTGACCATGGGAAAAGTTACTTGAACCTTCTGAACTCCAATTTCCACATCTATTTTCATCTGCCAGAGGGTCCTTTTCACTCCTATTGGCAAATGGAGCAGATTTGAATATGCCTCAAGTTAGAAATTGCACATCAGTAGCTTGGATTAAATACAGCCCACGGAGGGCACAGAGAGTCAGTAATTTTAGACAGACTTTACAGATGAAGTTTAGAGCAGTTTATTACTTGCCCAAGTTTGCATAGCTGAAATGTGGCAGAGCCAGGATTTAAACTATGATGGTCTGGATTCAGCGTCCATGATCTTAAAGCAGCACACTCGAGTACTTTTTTTGTACAGAGAAATGGCAGTGGGCACTCAGCCTCTGTTTGGGAGACATTAGGGAGTAGTGGGGACTACAGTGAACTACAGAGTCTGTGCCCTGACTAAAGGAATGCTTCTGTGATTGATCCTGGGTAAGGCCAGTGAATGTTTTGTGCCTCAGTTTTCTCTTCTGTAAGATTGGCATAATTATGCCTATTTCATGGGGTTATCTTGGAGACTAAGTTAACATGCCCAGCACACAGTAAACATTATATAAGTGTAAGCTGTTACTATTGTTGCTATTTGAGAGGTGACTTTTGTCTTAAACATTCATAACACCCACTTAAATATGGTATCGTGAGCTAGGTACACCCTAATGATCGAGTTTTGACAGCATCTATGGGACCTTTTCCTCCTCCTTCTGAGCAAAAATGGGGTTCACAGATGGATCAGGGAAAAGAATCAAGGTCTCCAGGCCACAAGCCATGAGATCCATGCTTCACCAGCAGCCTTCATAGCTTGCTGCGGAAGCCCCTCAGTGAGCTCATGGTTACCATTGGCCGCTAGGCTGAAAAGAATGTGAGGGGCCACGGGCAGCCTTCCAGGGACCCAAGAAGGGAGGCCTCATTCTTTCAGGATGTCTCGGCTTCAGATAAAACCCTTCCTGTGTTCCAGCTCAAAGCTGGCAGAGGCAATCGGCAATGACTGATTGCAATGGATGAGTTGTCGAAAAGATGTGTGTGTGTGAATCAAATGCCAGCTAGCGGAGGCAAAGAATACATTCAGGAGGCTGGTGAGAAGACCATGAAGTGCACAATGGTTTGTTTTGCACCTACTATACACTTGGCTCTGGGCCAGGCATTCAGGAGATAATGAAGTTCACCAATATGTAGTGATTCTGAGCACTCTGACAGTCATTATCTCTCTTGATCCTTGGCACAATCCTACATTGCAAGCAGGCCTTATTTCCTGGGTTTAAAGATGGGCAATAGCAGAAAGTTTGTTTGAAATTACAAAGTGTAGCAGGAACTAGATACCTGTGGGCAAACTTGTTTCCTTTTCCACCTGGGCACCCAACTGGACTACATTTCCCAGCAGCCCTTGTGGTTGGGGGCAACCAGGTGACTGAGTTCTGGCCACTGGAAGGAATGAAATGCTGGTGAAAATGATGAATGGGCCTGGCCTATAAAAATCTTTCCTCTTCTCTCTTTCTCATTGGCTAGCAGATGCAGACAGCCTGCGGAGGATTCTGGGGACCTAGGGATGATGGGGCCACAAGATGCAAGCAGTCTGCCTGGGCACCTGAGTAACTGACGAAGTTTTGCCATGTTGAACTCTTGAATGAGAAGTGGGCTTCTTTTGCAGTAGGCCACCTAATTTGTTTTCCCCCAACAATTGGCCTACCCTAATATATACAGTAAGGCCAGACCACAGGTTTTAGAGGCATTTTGCCTCTACATCTGGTAGTTTTTCTACCCTCTTCCAAAGAAACAGACAAATCCCTTTACGTTTGTAGGGTCTTTGGATTTTACAAAGCATTTGGACAAGCTATGGGACAATCTCTTCCTTCCACACCACTAACCCCTGGGCTGTGACTCTCATCCACTATGGGAAGCTTTCAGATGGGGTAAGGTGTCTAGGTTAGCCACAGCTCTGGTACCCATTACACAATAGCAGGTATCCTTCTCAACCAGTTCTGCCAGAAAATTAAGCCCCCAAACCAAAGGTATCCCTTGTACGTGATAAAGCAACTTCTCTCCTGTCCATCTATAATGGCATGAGTATGTGCCATGCCCGGGAGAGCTGTGAAAACAGACACTCACATAGTTTTATGTGTTCTGTGGTTCACAGGAGGATCTCCCAACTGCAAGCCACTTCCCTTCTCTGAGTTTTGGTTTTCTCAACTGTAACCTCACAGGGTGGAATCAGATGAATTTGAGAGTTTCTTGCCAGCTGTAATCTCATTCAAAAAAGCAATATTTTGGTTCCAGAATGGGTCAGACATTTTTCTACATTATTTCATTTAGTCACAAAATGAAGAGGAATAAGATTTTTTGGGAAGAAATAAAAGAGCAATTGGAATTCCTCACTGTTGCTTTTCACAAAAAGTTGCTATTCAATATACTTTATGTGGGTGGCAAACTGATATAGAATACTGTGTTAGCTTGTGCCTTCATTGGGCCTACAACCTAGTTGGGAAGACAAGAACCACACATACGAAATCAAGAAACATCCTAAAGAATGGAGCATGGAGTCTAGATGGTCAGTTACCAGAGGGAAAAGCTCTACCTTATCTGCCCCCAGCCACCTCCAATTACTGCTTCTGTACAAACACAGGTACACTCTGAGCACTTGCTGCATGCCAGACACTAGCTGGGTGATTTGCCTTCATATTTCATGCTCACAGGAGCTCTGCCAGGAGGGTATGAATGTCCTTCTTCAAAGAAGAGGGATAAAAGAGGAACATGGATATTAAGTTACTGATCCAAGGTCCCCACACAGGTCATCTGAAGCAGGTCTGTGTGGTTGCAGAGCCTGTATCCCTTCCTTTGCCTCTCCTCTACTCTAGGCACAGCTTTGTCCCAACCTTTTAGTTGTTCCCACTTCCCCAACTCTTGAAGAAGAGATTCTGGTATCCTGCCCTTTGACAGTCAAAAATGACAGAGTCAGATCACTGGGGACATCTCAGCTTGCAGGGCGCTGGCAGAGAGGTCCCACATTCAGCTGAGGGGTGCAGCATGGTAGGCATCATAAGCAGAGCCTTCCACACACTAGCCAACAAGTCCCTGAGACAAGACAGCTAGAGGTTTGCACAGCTGGGGGCCTTGGGGAAAAGCCTGGGAGCAGCTGAAATGAACTGACCCCATCTGGAAGCAGAGCCCCCTCCAGGGACAAGGAGGGAGGAAAGGAGGCAGGAAGTGGCTGATCTGCCAGTTCTCAGGAAGCCGCAAGGCCTGAGAGAAGCCATTCCCTGGAAACCGAAGATCTGGCGTTTCTCAACGTGTGCTCCTGGGACCTCCCCACATCATACGCACCTGGCATGTTAGAAAAGGGGATTCTCAGGCCGCAATCATAATGAATCCAATCCCCGGGAGGAGAGAACAGGAATCTCCATGTTAGAAGAGCTCATTAGACAGTTCTGAAGCTCACCAAGGTTTAACAATTGAAAACCCCACTTCTCTGAAATAATTATACCCAGCTCTTCCTTAGATGTACCATTCATGTCTGCCATTTTTCCCATCAGTGATCCTTAACCCCAGGAGGAAAATAAAAAAAAGGTTACTATCTCTTGAATATTCACCATCTCTCCCATAATCTAAGCATTAGATGGATCAACTCATTTAAAATCCTCACAGCATCCTTATAAGATAGGTGCTACCATTAGCTTCATAGTACATGTAAAGAAACTGAGGCATAGAGAGGCTAAGAAACTTTAAAAAGTCACACAGTAAGTGGCTCATCCACAGGCCATCTGACTCCTAAACTCGAGCTCTTAATCCCTATGACACACAGACACTATGGGAGGTTCCATTTATGGAAGACCTACTGAGTGCCAGACCCCCTGCCCAGGCACTTCAGGCATTAAACAGACATTAATTGAATGCCTTCTATGTACCAGGAACTGTTCTAAGTAAGCTCTGGCCAGGCCAGAACTAGGATGAGATAAGTAAAGCATTCAACTTGGGCACAAAATTTAAGGGAGAGGTGCCCCAAAATTCAGTAATCAAGATAAATAATATTTAAAGGAACCAAATCATCAAGCTATGGTCTATGGGCTGGCCACCTGTTTTTGTAAATAAAGTTTTATTAGTGGGCAATAATAGAAGAACAAAACATTCTCAAAACAAAACACAAAACAAAACTCAAAACAAAAACACATGCCCTAATGGAGCTCACAGTAACATCTAATCCTTAGCAAAATGTCCCCCAAGGGCAGGTATTAATACAATTACTGTTTTATATACACTAATCTCTCAATGGATAGTTAATGATTATGAAGTCTGACAACATGTCAGGTGCTGTTTTATACATACCTTACAAATATTATTTTATTTCTCACAACCTCCTTATAAGGGAAGGTTCATCATCATCCCCATTTTACATATGGTAAAACGAAAGCACAAATTAGTTTTATAATTTGTCCAAGGTCAACACAACCAGTAAAAGCAGAGCTAAAATCTGAATCCAGGCAACCATACTCCATATGCCAAATTTGGCCAAATCCAATCCACGACCTGGTTTGTAAATAAAATCTCATTGGCACACAGCTATACTCATCCACTTACATATTATGTAGGTCTACTTTCACACCACAATGACAAAGTGGAGTAGTGGTGACAGAGACCATATGGGCTGCAAAGCTGAAATTATTTGCTATCTGGCCCTTAACAGACAAAGTTTGATAACCCCAGCCCTTAACCACTGTGGAATACCCTGTGATCAGCACAGAAGCTCACAGTCAGAAGGGAACAGAGATGGGATAAGAACCCATGTGTGTCTCTGAAGATCATTACTTTTCAACTCTGCCTGGCTACAGACTCCCTGATGAATGCCAATGCCTCCTTGTTTCCCAGAGTTTAGCACAATGCTTGGCCCACGGAAGGGGTTCCATAAATGTTCTTGGAATAAATGAATGGTCAAGCCTTAGCATAACATATTGTGATCAAGCCTAGAGGAACAATTACCTGGGAATATCCAGGCTTTCTGTTATATCCATTACAAGCCAAGGCTCACAGGGTCTTATTGCTATGGTAACCTACTTTAATAGGCTAAATTGACTGATAGACTTAAAATGTTCTGAGGATGTCTTAATTATCTGTACCGAGTATGCTGCCCATCTCAGATTAGAGAATCTCAATGGTCTTCATCTAAATCCAATGATTAATCTAAACACTCAACCTAATTTGCTTTGCCTTTGACACTAGAGGTCAGGGTCTTAGTCTTAGGTCCTAGTCTCAATCAAGAATGGGGATTTGGGAGTTGGAGAAACCTGGTTAAATTTTCACCCATCAGCTGTGTGACCTTGAATGAGTTCCTTCACCTCTCTGAACCTCAACCTCCTAACCTGTGCCATACAATCTACTGCAGGGAGAGGATCTATGCATAGCCAGCAGCACAGGCCACTAAGCAGGCCTCAGTGGATGGCTGCAATTCTTTGTTATGATGGAGACAGTTTAGGAGAACTGTCTGCTGAAAGACCCCAAATCCATTATGCATGTTTTATCTTTGTGCTCCCAGGGTCTTGAATAAACAATGTCTTCATCCAGTTTTTTAAAAGACACTAATTCTGCCTCAGAATAACCACCCCCTCCCACCCCAGCTGAAATTTGGCCGGCTCTGTGCCTGGCTGCTGGCCTGAATTTCCAAACACTGTTGGTTTAGCATTTCTCAAATGTATCCCATTAACACTATGAACCTGTCAGCCCTTCCTCCTCTCTGAGCTCAGGTCTGACCTGCACAGCGAGAGATGGAGCCAGCAGTGTGAAGTCAGCCTCCCGGACTTGCCTTTGAGAAGCAGGGTGGTGCCAGGGTCAGTCTGCCTGGGATTAGGGGCACCTGTCAGCATTTGCAAGGAGGGGGGTCCATCCAGGTCAGATGCAGACATAGGCTGTGTGCTCGGAGACTAGGAGGAAGCGTGTTGGAATGAGGGGCTCTGGGAAATCTGAGCAAAATACATTCCCCAGGTTGCCACTTGAGGGGAAAAACAAGACCCTGAAAGAAGCTTAGCAAAAACCAAAACCCTGAAAGAGGCTTAGCAAAAAGCCACTGCTCTGTGAATCAAGAAATAGCTCTGCCCTAGCATGGTCTTCAACTCACTCACTGTGCATCTTTGAGCAAGGTACTTGCCTTGCCCTCTCAATGGCACATTTACTTAAAAATGAATGGGTTAAGGTGGGCCATGTGTTTTTAAACTTTCGCTTGGCAGCAGAGCTCTTTCTCAAACAAATTTTTACTTGGAATTTTAATATACAAATAGATGAAAGTGAAACAGATTCTCTGGGTGAAAATGGGGGTGAAAGGGGGTACAGGGAATCCTGCCCACTCAGCTCCCAGCCCAGCAATCTGAAAGAAACCAGGAGGTACCTCTGTGGAACAGGGTTCAAAAGCCACATGACACGATAGCTGATCTATAGAATCCTATGCCCTGGCAGCCTCAGATCCTGGTAGCTGCAGCTGCCACTGCTGATAAAAGTAGTGGGCTTTATTTATTGAGAACTTTCTTTGTGCCAGGGGCTGGAATCTGCTTCCACGTACTTTAGTTTGAGAGTCAGTGGAGAGCCATGATTTAAATCCCAGCTTCACCAATTTAGCAGCTGTGTGACCCTGGGCAAATTAGTTAATCTCAATATGACTCAGATTCTTCATCTGGAAAATAAGTTGTTCAGGGGATTGAAGAAATTAATCTCTACAAACGTGAACTGTAACAGCAGCAGGCACGTAGTAAGCAACTGATGTCAGTCATTTTTATCATGACTGCAAAAATTAGATATCTAATATTTATAAGCACAACTCTGTTTCACAGGTGAGGGAACTGAGGCATGGAGAAGTGAAATGAGTGCCCCTATGTCACACAGCTAGTAAATGATGGAAAGAGGACCTGAATCCAAGTCTGTTCAACTGCAGACTATGGTCTTAACACAGCTGAACTGCTTTGCTGTTGACCTCTTGGTCATAGTAATTTGCTTAAGGAGTTCTAAGCCTAGGTGGAGGGGAAGTTAATGATGCCTATAGTAATTTAAGCCTACATGAATTTTGGTGTCACAGGCCCCAGAGTTTGGGCATCTTAGTGAATGCAGGTCCCAAGCAGAGACAGGGAGATGTGTAGTTGCCAAGCCCAAGTCTATCTGACAATTTTCTTCCTCCAAGTCAATTCTCCAGCCTTTCCTACTGACCCATAAGACATCTTCATGCAAATTAGAAAAAGGGCAGAGGCACAGATGAACAGAGAATAGGCAGACTCTCAGCTCCCACTTGGAGGGTAGCATATGCCTTTGAGGAGAGCACAAGTTGCACAGCCTTACTCAACGACCCTTATTCTTCTCCTGCCTTAGTGTTCGGTAGAGAGAAGCACAGGACAAGCATAAATTTGGCTGGATGAGAGACAAAGAATGGTCTCAAAAATCAGACAAAGAATGATACATGTGGAAGCCCTGGATAAGAGGAGGGAGCATGGTGGCTGTGCAGTCAGGAAGCTCTGCGTGATCCCAATAGCCCAAAGCAAAGGCAAGCCACACAGTTACTTTATCTCTTTATGTTTCTTTCTCTCAGCACGGAGGGTGGTAATAAAAGATGGCTGTATGGCTCTCTCTGGGGAGCTGAATGGGAGCCAAACCCTCATATGGTGAACAAATGCTTCAATTGCCCAACTGCAGAGCTGCTGTTGCATGTTATTAAAATGGCAACAACCTCTCCCCTGACCCCTGACCCATGGAAATGGGTAGTCACCAGCCCACCCACCCAGAAAGCCGCTGTGCCCTGCCACCAACAGAGGCCCAAACACTTGCTCTAGCATTAAGAAAAAAGCAGGGGGCATGGTTTATAGTTGTAAGAACACAGTCTTTACATTCAGCCAGAGCCGGATTCAAACACCAACTCCACCCCTTATGATTTGCTGGACATTGGGTAAGATACCGATCCTTTCTGAGCCTCAATTTCCTAAGTATAAAATACAGCTTATCATACTGACTATACAGGGAGGATGTAAGAATTAGAAATAACAAATGCAAAGTGCCCAGCAAAGTGCTCGAGACATAGTAAGTGCTTAAAATAGCCCCACAGATAGGTCCCTTCATATCATCAAGGAAGATTGACTGCAAGCCCACTGAGGACCAGATGCAGTGAATATCATATAGGAGGGTTTAAGTGGTTTCTCTAGGGAAGTGACACTTGGGCAGAGATCTGAAAGTTGAGTAGGAATCTTTTAGGTAAAATAGGGAGGAAACAACTTCCCAGGCAGAGGGAACAGAACATGTGGAGACCTGTGTTCATAAAGAATGGACCGAAGACCTGAGAAAAAGCTGATGTGGTTGATGGAGAGACCACAAGGAGGCAGCCAGGGAGGTGGGCAGGGACTAGAACATGCAAGCCCTCATGAAAGGGTTTTAACTAATGGAGTGACATGATCAAATCTGAGAATTAAGAATCTCATCCTAAAAAGGACACACATTGCATGATTCTAACTATACAATATTCTGCAAAAGGCAAAACTATAGAGACAGAAAAGATCAGTGGCTGGTAGGGGATGGGAGGAGGAAGGAATGAACAAGCAGAGCACATGGGATTTTTAGAGCAGTGAAACTGTTCTGTATGATACATGGTGGATACACGTCATGATACATTTATCAAAATCCATCCAATATGCAACATGGAGAGTAAACTGTAATGTAAACTATAGACTTTGGATGATTATAATGTGTAAATGTAGGGTCATGGACTATAACAAGTGTACCACTTTGGGGGGAGTGGATGTTGATAGTGGCAGAGGCTGTGCACATGTGGGTATTTGGGAAATATCTGTACCTTCTGCTCAATTCTGCTGTGAGCCTAAAACCTCTCTAAAAAAGTAAAGTCTATTAGGAAGAAAGAAAGAGAGAGAGAGAGAGGAAGGAAAGAAGGAAGGAAGGAAGGAAGGAAGGAAGGAAGGAATAACGGAGGGAGAAAAAAAGGAAAGAGAGAGAGAGAAAGACAGATGACTCTGGCTGCTGTGTAGAGAATAGATTGGAGGTGGGCAGGGAGAATGGGGAAGACCAGATAGGTTTTTCTGTATTTTTGCTGAGCTCCTTGGGGGGAGTTACCTAACCTCTGAGGGCTTCAATTTCTTCATCTGTGATACGGGAACAAGCATATAAAGTGACACAGTGCATAGGAAACGCCTCGCAGAAAGCCTGGCACCGGCTGAATGTGAAAGAATGAGCACGACAATGTGAAGAAGGCAAAGCGCCTCAGGATACAAAAGCTCTTTGTGTGAGGATAGGGGCCATCCTGCACGGTAAAACACAGGTAGCTTCATATCTGGTAAAAAAAAAAAAAAAAAAATCTCCGTTTTTAAGCAGGGGCAAAAATATTTATCAGAGTGTGTGCCCCAATTAGGAGCGATAACTGCTAAGATTTTATTGAGCGCTAACTATGTGGCAGGTACTATTGTGAGTGCTTTATGTGAATAAGCCCATTTCATTTCCTCAACCATTTCATTTTCACTTCCTCCTCCCACTGAGTACTGTAATGACCTCTGTTTTGTATCTGGGGAAACCAAGGAACAGAAAAATTCATCAGCCTGCCCCGTGTAAGTGACAGAACTGGTTTAAAAGAGAATGGAAAGATACAAACTTGAGTTAACTGGGGAAATAGGCCATGTGGGCACAGAACAGTTATAAGATGGCACAAAGCAGACCAGCTGTGATCAAGGATTACATCACACGGGAAACAGTATGGGATAGCTGTTAAGAGCAGGCAGTAGTATTAGCCTGCCCGGGTTTAAATCCTGGCGCTTCCACTTTCTGTGTGACCTCGGACAAGCTATACAGCTACTCTTTGACTCAGTTTTCATATCTGTAATAGGGGGGTCATAACAGACCACATCATATGGAGTTGTGTTGAGGATTAAATGGTAAAATGCATGTAACTCACCAGCTTATCACATTTTATGGGAAATAGCTTAAGAGCTCACTTTATGTTTCAGAGCGAAGGAGGACAATAGGAATTTCTGAAAGCATAAACCTGTGGCTTCAAGCAAAGGGTGGGGCTCAAACTCAAGGAACACCCAGCTAATGGTTATCAAGTACAATGCTAGGGGCCTGCTGGCTGCCGTGATGAACGCAAATTGTCCTCTGCCCTCGAAGACCTCTCAGTCTGGAGGTGGGAAGTTAGGTACAAATGCAGAAAATAAAACAAGGGCAGAATATAAAAATCGGTCACTCATGCAACCAAAATAGTGCCAGTCACCATTCTAAGCACTGGGGACATAGTGACTTGCAAAACAGATGAGATCCCTGGACTCAAAAGAGTTTTTATTTTCGTGCTGGAGACAGGCAAGGAACACCTTCCATACGGGCCTTGCAGACCATGTTTAGGACAGTGGATTTCACTCTAAGAGAGATGGGAAGTCCTTGCCAGATTTTACACACGGGCTTGGTATCTGATTAAATTTCAGAAGAATCACTCCAGTTGTTTTTCGGAGAATGGATTGAAGGGGGATTAACGTGCCCTCAAACTCTCTGCTGTTCCTTTCATGGAGAGGTAGGGTCTCCTTAAATCTAGTTTTCCCCTGTGCCTGTCTCTGACCACTAGAACATGGCAGAAGTCATGCTATGTACCTTCTAACTCTGGCCTTTAAGACACTGACACCTTCCACCCCTCTTGTAACCTGTCCTCTTGAAAACCAGCTCCCCTGAGACTGCACTGCTATGAGGAAGTGTAATAGTCATGTGGAGAAGACGGGATCATGTGGAGGGGTGCTGAGGTACCAGGCACGAGTGTGAAGCCTACTTGGGCCTTCCAGCCCCACCAAGCCACAAGCAGCATGCTAGCCTATCCAGCACCATATGCGGCCAAAGTACTGCCTACCCAAGTCCTGCCCGGATTCCTGATCCACAGATTGCAAGCAAATAAAATGGTTGTGGTTTTAAGCCACTAAGTTTTAGGGAAGTTTGTTACATAACAATTGAGATATGGGTGATGACAAGGAGACCAGTGAGGAAGGTACTGCAGAAATTCAGGAGAGAGAGAAAGGTGACTCAGACTATGGTAGGAATGGCAGTGGAAAATCAGAAAATGCTAACAAGAGAAAGTTACACACACACACCATCATCATCATCACTGGGAGAAACTCAGGGGTGTGGAGACCCTATATACTCCATGACATTGGCACTGGTTCCCTCTCTGAAGCTACCTCTTTCAGTGAAGGACTGGCTGTCCGAGGGCTGACTTTGCTGTTGGACACTTCACTGCCATCAGGATAAATGCTACAGAAGACACATTCCAGACTGCCAGAAAATAGGCTTAAGGCACAGAAATATTATGTATTAGCAAAATGAGAAAGTGTCCTGGGCGACTGGGTGGCTCAGTGGGTTAAAGCCTCTGCCTTTGGCTCAAGTCATGATCTCAGGGTCCTGGGATCGAGCCCTGTTTTGGGCTCTCTGCTCAGCGGGGAGCCTGCTTCCTCCTCTCTCTCTCTGCCTGCCTCTCAGCCTACTTGTGATCTCTCTCCCTCCATGAAATAAATAAATAAAATCTTTTAAAAAAAAATGAGAAAGGGTCCCAGAAAAAAACTGTCCATCTTGATATAACATCTAATGTTTATATACAACTTCACAGTTTATCAAATATGCTCAGACATATGACCTCCTCTGATTCTACCAATTGTCCATCTTCATTTACAAATGAGGAAACAAGCTCAGAGAGGAAATAGTTACTGTTCTAAAGTCCCACAGGAATTATGTGCTAGAGCTAGACTTGAACCTATAACTTCTCTCAGTAAGTTCAATTTTTTTTTAGTATATGTCACTAATATTTCCACATTTGTTTTAAAACCATGAAGAATAAAATCATGTGGTATCCTGTATTATAGTTGTCTGCCTCCTGCTTCTTTCCATAAGCTGGTTGTGCAATGGTTTTTAAAGTGGGGTACAAAGAATTGGCATTGAAATCCTGTGGAGAGCGCTTGGTTCCCACCCAGGAATCAGGCTTTCTGGTAATGGGGCCTGAACAACTGCATTTTAGTAAGCAGGGCAGGAGGTTCCTAAATTCTTCACCTTCATGGGAAATTCTGAAAGCCACTGAATTAGTGGATCCACATGCCCTAAAGAAGCAAAGAGAGATTATTTAAATCTCTTTAAATAAAGAGAGAGAGTCAGAAAACAGTTTAGCAAAGTAAATGGATCACCGCATCCCTGTTCAGGGGCTCTTCTCACTCTACCATGTTGCCTGGGGTGGGGAGGGGGTCCTGGACGGTCTCCCCCTCCCCCTCCCACCAGGTAGGGAAGAGCGTGCAAGATGAGTGATGAAAAAGGGGCAGAATACACATTTGAAGAGCAGACACTGTCTCAGGCACTGGCAAACTTTCCCTCTTTTAGTCCTGTAAGTAGGCATTATTTCCATTTTCCAATTGAAAAACCTGGGAATCAGGAGGTGGCATTACTTGTACAGTTGCACGAATAGCAAGTGGGGAGTCAAGATTGTAACCCAGGACTACCTGCCTCCAACCATAGTGTTTTTCCCAGTATCAAGCTGGGAATCAGGTGGCAATCAGGTAGAAGGATAGTGTGATATAAAATCACAGTGATATATATCACAGTGTGATATAAAACCCTCTACTCATTAGCTGCGTGGCCTCAGACTAGACATTACCTTTCTTGGAAAGTGTCCATTTCTTTCAAAAGGGCATGAAATTACCTGTCACTGAGAAGTACTGAGTACCCCATAGCTTTTAGTAAAAAGTAACTGCTTAGGAATAAGAAAAGGCCAGAACATCAAAGTCAAAAGGGTGAAGTGACTATAATGGCAATTTCTCCCATCCCTTCCCTTCTCTTTCTTTTTCTTTCCTTCTTTTTTTCTAAGAGAGAGAAAGAGAGTGAATGAGAGCGAGTGTGGGCAAGGGGCAGAGGGAGAGAAAGAATCCCAAGCAGGCTCTGTCCCCAGCATGGAGCCCAATGTGGGACTTGATCTCATGACCCCGAGATCATGACCTGAGCCAAGAGTTAGACACTTAACAGACTGAATCACTCAGCCGCCCCATGGATAATTTCTTCTACAGTGCACTGCGTTGGGTTGGGAGTGGGTCTCCCAAGGGAACGTGAAATGGGACCCAGCACCAGAGCCATTCCCAGGAGTGGTCATGACCTGAGCCAAGAGTTAGACACTTAACAGACTGAATCACTCAGGCGCCCCATGGATAATTTCTTCTACAGTGCACTGCGTTGGGTTGGGAGTGGGTCTCCCAAGGGAACATGAAATGGGACCCAGCACCAGAGCCATTCCCAGGAGTGGTTACAGCATGTGGGAAGAAGGTGCAGAGGGCTGCAGAGGCTGGTTGGTGGTCTTGCAGGTCTCTCCCAGCCTCAATTTCTATGATTCTGGGAATCAGAAGCCACACTGTTTTTCTCTGTCAGAATGCCGCTCCTTCTCCTGGGGGAGTTGGCAGATCCGCTGCTGGCCCGTTGGCTGGAGACGCATGGGCAGCAGAGCCTGGCATTTCTTTACAGACTCTCACTGTCTCTTTCTTGTGCGGCTTTCTTCCCGTTCCCACGCCCCACCTCTGCGAGTCCCCAGGGATCCTGCTTTCTCCTGCAGTTGTGAGGGCAAAGGCCCTGGGCGAAGAGATAGATCGGGGCCTTCCCCCTCCAAGACTGCTCTGCTGGGACCCTCAATGATTCATTGTCCCTGGCCAACCAGACCCCATCCCCTCCCAGGGAGAGGAGGCGGTGGGCGGTGTGCCGGTCAGCAAGTCCATGCCTGGTGCAAGCTACGGCTTTACTTTGCAAAGTTGTGGGGTTCTTATTCATTCGAAGAGTCGGCCGGTCCTGAATGCTTTCAGCAAAGATTTAGGCACTGTGCCAGGCACTGGGGGTACAATTCAGAAAAACATTCCTTAACCTGATCCTCGAGGAAGGTCCAGTCCAGTGGGAGACATGAGAAGTAAACAATAATGATCAGTTCATTCCTTCACTCACTGAACAAAGTTACTGAGAACTTTATATGTGACAGGCACTGTTCTAGGGCCTGAGAATACAGTGGTAACAAAACAAAGCCCCTGCCTACATAGTCTTCTGTTCTAGAAAATAGTACAATAAAATCAACTACATCTTTATATATATCATATTAGCGATCTACTAGTTAGCTAGCTTGTTATCTACCTGCCAATCATCTATCTATAATTTCAAAGAGTGCTAAATGCTTAAAGAAAAAAGTGCTCAGCTGGGCCTTGAGAGCAGAGATAGTATGTTCTGGCAAGTCTCTCTGAGGAGGCAGGACTTGATTAGAAATTTGAAAGGAAGTGAGAGAGTGATGCCTGGTGTTTCAGGATGAAGGAAGCAATTGCAAAGATTGTGCACCAGACACCACTTTACCTACTTTATACAAATCACTCTAGAAGTAAGAACCACTTCTTCCCTCTTTACAGATGGGGAGACCAAGAGCTAGAGAAAGGTGGAGAGACTTACCCAGGACCTTGAGGCTTGTGGAGTGTGGGGTTTGGACCCACCCCAGGCAGCTGTCCCTCACCTGTGTGCGAGTCTGTCACCAAGAGAAAGAGAGGGAAGCTCCTCCCCCAAACCCACAGGGCTCAATCTGCTCACTTTCTATTTAAGTCACCTTCCCTGCTCACACTTCCTCAAACACCAATCTCCATGTCTTCTTTTGCTTCAAACATTTCTCATGACCTGCCATTAGAATGCTTATTTATTTGTTTGTTTTCCACTTTCTGCAATTTAGATCTCAGCTCACAAGAGTTATTGTCTATTTTGTTCACTGCTGTATCCTCTGTGCCTGGCACATCTTTAATGAGTAAATGAAAGGAAAGCAGGCAAAGCTCAATGGGTGTGTAATCATTTAGGACAGTTAAAGGGAGCACTCTTCCAAACAGACACAGGCACTGGGATGAGAGCCGAAACTGCACTCTACGTAATACTTGATGGAGTGTGTCTGGAACTCTGAATTTGCTCAATAAATATGTGTTGAATGAATGAATATCTGGAATTTTAAATTCTAGGTTCATGAAGCTCAAAAGACTCTAGGTAATTATGGTGAAATAGTCAAGGAACATTATTTTATAATGTGCTCTGATGAGATGTTTGAGAGTTCCTAGGACAGAGACAGCGAAGTTGAGAGCTGACTGTGGCTCAGAAACTAATGTGCTAGGAGCTTTGAACAAATCACCCTCTTCCCCCGCTCCCTGGCTACCCATAGTCCATCTGTAAAATGGGGACACACAGTAAAGGGAAGAGGGATTCTTCTAACTCTGGACCTCTAATATTTTATAAAATATCCTCTTCTCTGGGACAGGTCTACACATCTGCCTTGCCCCAAACATCTTCCCTGGAAACAGAACAACTGCGGTGGGTACCAGGGGGAATATGTGATTCTTTGATGCCTTTCCTCAAGGTCTTGTGTTATGTATGCTTTCTGGCTCCCTCTCTTCAACCCTCTCTGAGGTCTGACCTTCTAATGAGCAGATGCACATTATCAGCCACTGTGGTTTGAACGGGTGCCTGTAATTTAGTGTTGCCTAATGCTGGAAACTGAGAGCAGGGCTTGTGTAATTAGCCTGAGGCCTCATTAACATCTGCCTCCTTGGGTATTTTTCATTCTTGATTTCTCCTGTCCTGTATTTTGAATCCCATCTGTCTGTATAGGCATGGCTGCCCTTTTTTTATCACTCCATTGTGGAGCCAGTCTTGAATTTGGGCCCAGAATGGCCACGGCCATCACAAAGCATGAATCTTAGCATGCCCTGGGATGGCCCCTGCTCTGCTTTCTAAATAGAATTTTGCAACTTTACTGAGAACCTGGATGTCTGGGTTGCTCTTAAGCACCTCGGGCTGCCTGGCAGCACACCCTTAGTTTGGGAATTTGACAGAAACCAGAGTAAAGGACTCTATCATTTTAATTGCTATAATTACTGATGATTTAACCAACTTGTGTGCAATACTTGGCTATTTATAAAACACTACTAAAATCTGACCTTGAACAGAGACTTGCTCTGCTTTGTGCACTGCTGATTTCCTAAGAGAGTTATTCTCTTTTTGTGCCTCCTGCCCCCATTCTGTGGGGCCTCTATGGAAGGCATCAACCCGGCTCTCTTACTCACTGGTCTCTGCTTAGCTTTGGCCAAAATGAGGCCCCAGACGGAGCCTGGAGGGCAAGGGAGGGAAGGAGGTGGTGTGTCTTTCTCATGCCCACCCTGTGTCAGTACCATGACTCTGGAGGTCGCTGAGTTCCTCCACCACTGCTGGTTCAAGTGGGGGACTCTCCCACTCAAGTCTAGGTGAAACCTACTAGATTAAAACTACTAATTTTATTTCCTCTCCTGCCCCTTCATCCCTGGGGATGATAATTGCTTCCTGCTGTTGTTAGATTCTGGCTGCATCATGTTGCCTTAGCCCAACACACTCCTCTGTAAGTGGTTCCTTCATTATAATCTTTATATAACCCATTTGTGGGTGAATTCTGCTTTCTGCCTAGCCCCATCTGATACAATGCCCAATATATGGAATAGAGCCTGCAACCTAGCAGGCCCTTAATAAATATTTATGGAACAAATGAGCGAACTTTTCACCAAAACTATGCAAAACAATATGATTACTTTTTACAGATAAAGAAATGAAGGCTCAGAGAGGTAGATTCTCAGATCTGAGCAACACATTTCTTTTTTTAAATTTATTTATTTTTATTATTATTATTTTTTACTGTGTTATGTTAGTTACCATACAGTACATCATTAGTTTTTGACGTAGTGTTCCATGAGTCATTGTTTGCATATAACACCCAGTGATTGACACACACATCCTATACCCTGGATGACCTTGCACCACACTCAGTGTCCTGGAGAAATCTCTGAGTTCTGCTGTTTTCTGTATAGTCAGAGTCCATGCATGCTAGCCTAGGGTAGGCTCAACAGGGCCAGATGCCATGGAGAAGACAGAGGTAAAGTCAGGAATAGTCAGAATAACAAAATCTCAGGATTTAAAGCACTTGGAAATTCACCTGGCATAGAACCAGAAACCAGGGTTCAAATCCAAATGCTGCCAAATCCTTTTTCCTCAGCCTTATCGAGGTGTGACTGACCAATAAAAATTGCATTTGTTTAAGGTATAGAACATGTTTTGATATGTGCATACATTATGAAATGATTACAACAACCAAGTTAATTAACAAACCCATCACCTAACATAGTTAACCAGTTTCCTTCCTGCTAAGAGCACTTGAAATCTCTCTCAGCAAATTTCAAGTATATAATACATTATTATCAACTACAGTCACTAGGCTATACATTCCCCAGAACTTACTCATCTTATAAGTGTGTACCCTTTGACTAACGTCTTCTCATTCCTCCAAATCTGCCAGCCCCTAATAACCACCATTCTATTCTTTGTTGCTGTAGGTTCAGCTTTTTCAGATTCCACATACAAGAGAGATCATGCGTGTTTTGCCTTGTGTGTCTGGCTTAATTCACTTAGCATAATGTCTTCAGTTTTTTCCATGATGTTGCAAATGACAGGTTTCCTGCTTTTTGTAAGGCTGAATAATATTCCATTGTATATATACCACATTTTCTTTACCCATTCTTTACCCACTGACAAATATGTAGGCTGTTTCCACATCTTGGCTACTGTGAATAATGCTGCAATATGGGAGTGTAGATATCTCTTCCACATGGTGATTTTATTTTCTTTGAAGATACACCCAGGGCGCCTGGGTGGCTCAGTGGGTTAAAGCCTCTGCTTTCGGCCCAGGTCATGATCTCAGGGTCCTGGGATCGAGGCCCGCATCGGGCTCTCTGCTTGGCAGGGAGCCTGCTTCCCCCTCTCTCTCTGCCTGCCTCTCTGCCTCCTTGTGATCTCTCTCCCGCTGTGAAATAAATAAATAAAATCTTTAAAAAAAAAAAAAATAAAATAAAATAAAAAAAAAGAAAATGGGAAAATAGTTTCAAGACCTACTAACTTAAAAATATTGCTAAACTAAATGAAGAGTATGATCNCATATGAAAACTCTATTTTTAATTTTTTTTATTAAAAATTTAACCTTCATACTGTTTTCCATAGTGCTTGCACCAATTTGCATTCCCTTTTTCCCACATCCTCACCAACACTTGTTATCCTTTGCCTTCTTAATAGCCATCCTAACAGGTGCACAATGATATCTCACTGTAGTTTTGATTTTTTAAATTAAGTTCAATTAGCCAACATATAGTACATCATTAGCTTTTGATGTAATTCAATGATTCATTAGTTGCATAGTAGTTGCACTGTAGTTTTGATTTGCATTTCCCTGATTAGTGATTCTGAGCATCTTTTCATGTGCTGGTTGACTATTTGTATGTTTTCTTTGGAAAAATGCTACTCAGGTCCTTTGCCCATTAAAAAAATCTGATATTTGGTCTTTTGCTCTTGAGTTGTAAGGGTTCCTTTTATATTTTGGATATTAACCCCTTATCAGATGGTAGTTCACAAATATTTTCCCCATTTTGAACACTGTCTTTTCATTTTGTTGATTGTTTCCTTTGCTGTGCAGATTTTTTTTTAGTTTTACTCTTATTTTTTTTCTAGTTTCATATAACTGTGATCCAAAAAGATACATGATATTATTTCAATCTTCTTAAACTTGCTAAAACTTATTTTATAACATCATATAATCTATCCTGGAGAATGTTGCTTGTGCACTTGAGAAGAATGTGTATTTTGTTGCAATTGGATGTGGTATTCTGTGTATGTGTGTCTGTTAGGTCCATCTGCTCTAAAGTGTAATTGAAGTCCAATGTCAGCTTATTGATTTTCTGTCTCAATGATGTAACCATTGTTGAAAGTGGGGTACCGAAATTCTCTACTATTAATCTATTGGTGTTTATTTCTTCCTTCAGACTTGTTAATACTTGCTTTACATATTTAGGTGCTCTGATGTTGGGTGCATTGATACAATTACAACTGCCATATCCTCTTGATGAACTGACCCCTTTATCATTATATAATGTCCTTTGTTGTTTCTTGTTACAGTTTTTGACTTAAAGTCTATTTTGTCTGATATAAGTATAGTGACTTTGCTTTCTCATGGTTTCTATTAGCATGGAATAGCCTTTTCCATCCCTTCACTTTCAGCCTATGTGTGTCTTTAAAATAAATGTTTATTTAAAGTCTCCTGCAGGTGACATATTGCTGTCTCTTGGGTTTCTTTCTTTTTCTTTCTTTCTTTCTTTCTTTCTCTCTTTCTTTCTTTCTTTCTTTCTTTCTTTCTTTTTTAAATCAGTCAGACACTCTGTGTCTTTTGATTGGAGAATTTAATCCATTTACTTTTATTTTTTATTTTTAAAGGATTTTATTTATTTATTTGACAGAGAGGTAACGAGAGAGAGCACAGGCAGAGGGAGTGGCACAGGGAGAGGGAGAAGCAGGCTTCCCGCTGAGCAGGGAGCCCTATGTGGGGCTTGATCCCAGGACCCCAGGATCATGACCTAGGCCGAAGGCAGTCACTTAACCAACTGAGCCACCCAGGTTACTCTATTTACTTTTAAAGTAGTCATTAATAGGTAAGGACTTACTATTGCCATTTTGTTAGTTGTTTTCTGGCTGGTTTATAATTCTTTTGTTCCTTCCCTTGCTGTGTTCCTTTGTGATCTGATAATATTCTGCAGTGGTATGCTTTGAATCCTTTCTTTTTCTGTTTTGTGTATCTACTATAGGTTTTTACTTTATGATTACCATGAGGTTTACATAAAACATCTTATAGTTTTAACAGTCTATTTTAAGCCAATAACTACTTAACTTCGATCACAGATTCTCTTTTACTGTCCCCTTCCTATATTTTATGTTTTTGATGTTGCAATCCACATCTTTTTATATTATGTATTCATTAACAAATGATTATAGCTATATTTCATAGTTATATAGTTACTTAAAAGACATACTTTTTTAAAAAAAAGACAAAATATTTTTGTCTTTTGACCTTTATACTAGAGTTAAAAGTGACTTACACACCACCATTACATTATTAGAGTATTTTTCATCTAACCAAATACTTAAACTTTATTGATGAATTTTTATATTTTCATATGTTTTCATGTTACTAGTTAGTGTCCTTTCATTTCAGTAAATTCCCATTGACTGAGAGTCAGGTGCTTGGATCACCACAATATTTTCCCAACAAATAGCTATGATACTTTTGCATATCACTCACAAGGAAGAACTTACTATTTCTTTAAGCAGCTCTATGAGGCGGTCTCCCCCTTGTTGAACAGGTGGTCCTGTGCAGTGGTGCCCCACACAGGCTCTGAGGTCAGACTGCCTAGGTTTAAATACTAGCTTTGCCACTTAGTGGCTGGAGGCCTTGATTCCACTATGTAACTCATTGGTGCTTCAGCCTTCTTATCTAGAAAACGTGGATTATAATAGTATATACCTTATAGAGTTGCTGAAAGGATGAAATGAGTCAATACATGTTAAGTGCCTGGAACAGTGCCTAGCACGTAGGAAGTGCTATAAAGTGTCTGTTAAATAAATAAAAATTCATAAATTTTGTATGTGTAATTCAAGCTGGCTTAATCAAAAAGGGATTTTTTTTGGCTAAGGTTTGGAGATTAATCTGGATCCAGGGCCTTGAATAACATCATCAGGTCATTCACTCTCTGTCTCTCCCTTGGCTGTATTTTCCTTTGCCTTGGCTTCAACCTCAGCAAAGCCTTCCCTCAAGGGAAAAAAAGAGATGGCCACCAGCAGCTCCACATATCCATCCCAGCCGCTCAGCAGCCCCAGCAAAATGCACACATGTCTTCCACCCAAGGGTTCCAGTAAAAGTCTCACAATGGATTCTCACTGGCTTGGCTTAGATCCCATTACAATATTCTGATTCACTCTGGCACCAGCTGACATCAGCTCTAGACATCACACAGACTGTAAGTTGGGGAGGGGTCACCCAGATGGAAACTCTAAGTGCTGTTCCCAAGAAGAAAGAATGGATGCTGGAGAAAACCAGCTGTGGTCTGCTCTACCACCCATCCTGGTCAACTTTTCTGAAGGTACTTCCTATGAACATTACTTCAGAAGATGTAGGCCTTGCTCACATTGCACACTTGAAAGTGATTAAAGGCATTTCCAATGCAACACCTAAGTCTCTTTGAAAGCATCTACTGCAAGTCAAGAGCACTGCTCAACATTCTACTTTGGGAGACCACAGTTAGGGCTTGAAACAGCACTACGTGGCTGAGCAAGATTCTTACTGACTCCCTGGCTGCAGGACTCACCATGAGTTGGGCTAAGACTACCTGGTTTGTGTCCACATTCTCCCAGGTCTGTAACTGTGGCTTGCCAAAGCAAGCTGTCTAGCTGAGACAGTAAGCACCATCCTAGGCGTGGACAGAATGAACCTCAACAGCCCCATGGACCTCTGAACCCAGGGCTTTGGCCATATTGGCAACTACCCTCACAGCTCTGGCTACTCAAGGTATGGTCTTCTACCAGCAGCAGCAGCAGCAGCAGCAGCATCTGGGAGCTTGTCCAAACCCTTATTGCTCATACTGAGGCTGCAGGTCTGGCAGCATTGGCTTCATCTGGGAACTTGTAGGTAATTTAGAATCTCAGGTCTTACCTGAAGACCTAATGAATGAGAATCAGCTTTTTATCAAGATCTTTAGGGGGTGGATATGCACTTAAAATGTGAAAAGCACTACTATATTAGTTTTCTAGAGCTGCCTAAAGAGAATACCACAAACTGGATGGCTTAAAACAACAGGAAAGTATTCTCTCACAGTTCTGGAGGCTAAAAATCTGAAATCAAAGTGTCGACAGGACTGGTTTCTTCTGAGGGGGGAGACAGAATCTGTTCCATGTCTGTCTCCTCGCTTAGGGTGACTGACAGCAATCACTGGCATTCCTTGGCTTGTAGACACATCGCTTCAGTCTGCTTTCATCATCACATGGCACTTTTCTCTGTGTCTCTGTGTCAGGCAGCATACCTGGCCCCAGCTGATGCAGCCCCAGTGCAGGGCCTCTGTGAGAGCTGTTTGGGGAGGTTCTCCATCAGGCTGCCCATTGTAAACACCTAGGGTGCGTTAAAACTACAAATGCCCAGGGCGCCTGGGTGGCTCAGTGGGTTAAAGCCTCTGCCTTCGGCTCAGGTCATGATCTCAGGGTCCTGGGATCGAGGCCCGCATCGGGCTCCCTGCTCAGCGGGGAGCCTGCTTCTTCCTCTCTCTGCCTACCTTGTGATCTCTCTCTCTGTCAAATAAATAAATAAAATCTTAAAAAAAAAAAACAAAAAACTACAGATGCCCAAATCCTACCTTCAGAGATTCTAGTGAAGTTGGTCTGGCATATTGCCTGGCCATCAGGATTTTAAGACATTTCCCAGGTAATTCTAATCTCTAGCCAAATTTGAGAACTAATGGGATGAAAGTTCTCGTTTCTATGTATTATAAAATAAGACAATTCAGTTCCTTTTCCAGATAGGGAAGCAGAGCATAAATAAACACAAAAAATTTGATAATTTCTAAAGCATAGTTTGAGGCATTTTTGTTTGTTGCTCATAAATTTAAAATTACTATCTTATCTTAATGATAATGAATTACTTCCTTTGCCCTAGTAACACTTTTCACCTGGAGTCTATTTTGTCCCCTAAAGTCTATTTTGTCCCCTGATATTAGTACAGTTACATCAGCTAGCTTTCTTTTGACCAGTTAAATGGTATATATATATATATATTTTTTTTTCCATCCTTTAACTTTTAAACTTCCTATGTTCTTATGTTTTACATGAATATCTTGAATGGAATGTAGCTGGATTTTAAAAATCTACTTTAAAAATTTTGATGTAGCTGCTCTATAAACTAGAGCATTCAGTCCTTTTATACTTAATGCATTAATGATATATATTGTTGATAATAAACAACTCAGGGGATACTTTGTGGAGGTTGTAGTTCTCACATGTGACCATGAGAGGGCGACTCCAGGGGACTCATTGGCATTTACAGCCTTGAAAGAGAGGAAACCAGGAATTTTCTCTAGGGGGTTCCACCACTGCTTCCAAGGGTGTGCCTTCCCTATAATGTTTGGGCATCCTCTGACCATGGAAAGAACAAGGATATGAGCTGGGGAACAGAAGTGTGGTGAACTGGGGGACAAAAGACCAGTCCAACAGTCTGTCTATCCATAGGGTAAGCGCAGCTGAAGACATTCATTGGGTTGAGGGCAGAAGCTATTTACCAACATGTATAGAAAATTTTCAATACTTTAATAACCAGCACTGCTATACAAGCCATCTAGAATATCAGTCTGCTTATATATTTGGATTTAAATCTACTATCTTATTTTATTTGTAATACCCATTCCATGTTGGTTTTTCTCTCCTTTCATATCCTCTTTTACTATTTCTTCTATTCCCTCTCTTGTAGCTTTTTAAAAAAAAATATTTTATTTGTTAATTTGAGGGAGACCAGAGGGTGGGGTGGGGGAGGAGCAGAGGTAGAGGGACAAGCAGACTCCTCACTGAGCACAGAGCCCAATGCAGGGCCCAATCCCACGACCCTGAAATCATGACCTGAGCTGAAATCAAGAGTCAGACACTTAACTGACTGAGCCACCCAGGCGCCCCTCCCTCTCTTATAGCTTTTAAGTTTTACTACATTCTTTTCTTTCTTTTTTTTTTTTTAAATAGTTACCCTGGCAATTACCTCATGCATCTATGACTTTTTTTTTTTTTTTAAGATTTTATTTCGTTAACAGAGAGAGACACTGAGAGAGAGGGAACACAAGCAGGGGGAGAGGGAGAAGCAGGCTTCTCACTAAGCAGGGAGCCTAATGAGGGGCTCAATCCCAGGACCCTGAGATCCTGACCAGAGCCGAGCAGAAGGCAGACGCTTAATGACTGAGCCACCCAGGCGCTCTCATCTATGACTTTTCACAGCCTGTTAATTGATATGTTTACTTACCTCCCTGACAATACAAGGGCCTCAGAACACCTTAATTCCATTTCCTCCCAGCCCATACTATCTTCCCATCATGTATTTTAATTCTTTGTGTATTTTTTAAATCTATAAGACATTATTGTTATTATTTATAGATAATATTTATTAATATTTACTACCTTCTTTGTTGTACACGTCTTCTTGCAACTCTATGTTATTCTGGGATCATTTTCTTTTTGCCTAAAGCATGTGCTTGACAACCTTCCTTAGTGAGGGTATTCTCTTTGTAAATGTTTTTATTTTGCCTTTATTCATAAAAAAATGTTTCTCTGAAGATGGAAGAGGTTGGCAATTATTTTCTTTTGGCAACTTGAAGATGTCTTCCTACCGGTGCTGTCTGGGAGCTGTGTCAGTCTGTTACTTCAATAAAGTAATCTGCCTTTTCCTTTCTGGCTGTTTTTAAGATGCTTTTCTTCATCCTTCTGCACTTACACTATTGTGTGTTCATGTATAATTCTTTTTATTGATCCTACTTGAAATGTAGTAAGCTTCTGGTTTTTGTGGTTTGGTATCTTTCTGAAAGGTTCTCAACCAGCATTTCTTAAAAGACTGCCTCTGCTCCATTCTTTTTTTGAGATTCTGTTTAAATGAGAGATTTTTCTCACAAGATCTAATCAACTCTTCTGCATTTCCTATCTTTTTCTCTCTGTGCTTCATTAGGCTAATTTCTTTAGCTCTACATTTCACTTATTAGTACCTTTTTTTTTTTAAAGATTTTATTTATTTATTTGACACAGAGAGAGAGATTACAAGTAGGCAGAGAGGCAGGCAGAGAGACAGGGAGAGGAGGAAGCAGGCTCCCTGCTGAGCAGAGAGCCCGATGCGGGCCTCAATCCCAGGACGCTGAGATCATGACCTGAGCCGAAAGCAGAGGCTTTAACCCACTGAGCCACCCAGGCGCCCTATCAGTACCTTTTCAATGGTGTGTCATATGCTGCTAAACACAACACATCCAATAATTTTGGTTACTGTAGTTTTCTTTTCTTTCTTTCTTTTTTTTTTTAAAGATTTTATTTGACAGAGAGAGACACAGGGAGAGAGGGACCACAAGCAGAGGGAGTGGGAGAGGGAGAAGCAGGCTTCCTGCCAAGCAGGGAGCCAGATGCAGGGCTCGATTCCAGGACCCTGGAATCATGACCTGAGCAGAAGGCAGACACTTAATGACTGAGCCACCCAGGTGCCCCTGTAGTTTTCATTTCTAGAAGTTGTATTTGACTTTAAAAAAAAAAAAAATCGGCTGTGTCACTTTTTATTGTTATTGTTTTTTATGTCTGGAAGATATCTTCAAACCTGATTTTTTTCAACTATTTAGTAAGTTGTATTTTTTTTTTTTAAGAATTACTGTTTGATGGAGAGGATACGTACTATGGTGAGTGTTGTGAGTTGTGTAAGACTGATGAATCACAGACCTGTATCCCTGAAACAAATAATACGTTATATGTTCATTTAAAAAAAATGTTAGGGGTGCCTGGGTGGCTCAGTCGTTAAGCGTCTGCCTTCAGTTCAGGTCATGATCCCAGGGTCCTGGGATTAAGCCCCACATTAGTCTTCCAGCCCTGCGGAAATCCTGCTTCTCCCTCTCCCATTCCCCCTGCTTGTATTCCCTCTCTTGCTGTCTCTGTCTCTCTCTGTGTCAAATAAATAAATAATAAATCTTAAAAAAAATTTTTTTAAATTAAAAAAATACAAAAAACCCCCCAAAAACCAATGATATGTGGGCAGGCGGGGGGGGG
>LNAC01000075.1:465160-549915 GCA_002007465.1 Ailurus styani
GGAAGAATTGTTCTTTGATTAGTCCAGTATCTGATGTCCTTCAAGGTCTCTGTTATCTATTGTTTCTGTTTTTTCTCATTCATGGTGTCTGTGCCTGGTTATCTTGGACTCTGTGCTAGCTATTTTATAAAAAATTATTGGAAAAAAAATTATTGGAATAATTATTTGAAGCCCAGGATGGAAGTACCTTCCTCTACATACGATTTGTTTTTTACTTCTGGCATGTTTGGCATCACCATAAACCAAGTTTAAGTTTCCCTGGAAGACCAATCAAACTGCAATTTAAGCTACAATTACTTATGAGGGCTCATGTACTTATAACTCACATTTACCTTGCAGATGTGGTCCTTTTGGGTCTCAGCTTATTGTAGGGAGGGCCTATCATTACAACCCTACCTTGAGTGCCCTTTGACATTGATTTCTACCTCCCTTGTTCCTGCTAGGCTATCAAAACCAATTTTCAAATTCCCTAGAAAAAGATGACTTTTGTACTCATTCATCTCTCTGAGTTTTCTATTCCCCATCATTCTCTTCTTGGCAATTCCTTAATGTCTTGCCAACTCTTTGAAGGCTTTCAAGATGATATTATTTAAAACCAGTTTTTTAAGTTGTTTTCTATGGAAAAGTTGGTCCAAATAATCTAGCCCATCATTATTAGAAATGGAAAGCCACATAATGTCTCTCTTGGCACATAGTAGGCTCTCAGTGAATGATGGCTGAATTAGTTGAATTATCATAAATACCCAAACATGGTCCCTTTTTTTTTTGCCTGTCTGCATTTACAAAAACTGCTTCCTACCCTTACAACGCATAGAATGCCCATATTCCACCACTGATAAGGTTTAGAACCAATGCCACTTCTTCCTCAAAGTTCTTCCTTTTTTCTCTACTTCCCTAAATCTGAATCCTATTTCTTCCCCAGCTAAACCCTCATGAGACCTGGTCTGTATTATTCTGGTTGCTTAATATATTAATATTAGAAACATAGGTAGAAATATATTAATACAACTCTTTACCTCTTCTGTGGACTTGTGCTTTCTTGACTTTTCTGGGCTTGCTTCTGAAGAATTCTCTCACTCCCCCTCAAGCTCAGCATATATTATAAACAGATTCTTTGGAAAATGGCATATCCAGTACTTTTAGGTTTGATGTATTGGGAAGAGATTCTTTTAACATTTAGTCTGCCATAGGCTGGAAACAGGCCATAGCTCATTCTAATAAACTCTGACTTTTATACAGCTCTTTAGAATGAACAGGGTGCTCTCACATACATGTCTCTTACTTGGGTGCTGCAATCATCATGCTGCAGATGGGAATCAGAGGGTAAGAGAGACTAAATAATACACCTAAACAGAGTCACAAAGTTAGAAATGGAATTCAGTCTTTTCTTTGCAAGCCCAGGGGTCATTCCAGCTCACCACCATTGCTTCCCTTGATTATTTGTGCTGCTAGTCATTCCTATAGCAATAACACCTAAAACTCTTTGGAAGTAACACTCGGTCGGTGAGAGTACATGTGGTGCAGAAGTCAGGTCAGGGGCAGCAGACAGAGGGGTTAGCTCTGTAAGGTATCCCACACATGCCTCTCAAATGAAGGCTTTCTGAATCTCAACCCTCCTTACCTCACAACCTTGGTCCCATTTCTCATGACCTGCATGTCCACCATACAGCCCCCAGTAACGTAGGCAGCTAGGTTCAACTCTGAGAATTCAGCCTGAAGGAAAAAGCAAAACATAAAAGGATTCATCAAAAACTAACGACGCTAAAAACTACTAACATTTATTGGGTAATTTAATATGCCGAGTACACATTTATGCCTCCCTTGAAACTTAGGAAGTTGGTAATATTATTTACTTTCCTTTCTGAAACCTGAGAAATGTGAGGTGAAAAGGCATGGTGCCATGTCCAAGGTCACATAATTAATAAAAGGCAAAGTTAGACTGAAACCCACTTGTTTCTGATTCAAGGACCCATGTTATTAACGACTACTAATTTCTACTTCCTTGAAAGGAGAAGAAGCAACTCCAGCTTCAGGACTACATGAGGCCAAAGGCTGTTCAGTATAACATTTTTCCTAGATTTCTCCAGCTTCAGGTTATGCAGTGGTATGGCATCACAGCTAGCAATCCCGTATCCCAACTAATAGAGTCCTCCTCCTCATCTGCCCACTGCTCCCTCTTTCGGTCATGCCCCTCCCCTTTATCCACCTACACGGTTACAGTATAAGCACCACATCTGTGCACTGAAATGCTGCTCTCTCCGTCACAGATGATGGGGTTGGCACCTGACCCAGGATGGAGGAAGGTGACCTTGTATTAGAATTTGAAACTGCTGAGTGATTCATGCAATTTCTTTCTGGGGCTGTATTTAATACATAAAACCTAAGTATAATTAAAGACCATGTTTTCTGCCATCTGGATTCGGAGAGTACAGAAAATAAGGGGGTGGAAGGAGAAATGTCACAGTCACTACAAGAGGAGGGGTAGAGGCAAGAGATAAGGAGTCCTCTTGAGGTTTATGTGCCAGCTACAATCCTACCCTTGGGTTTAGGCAATACCTCTATATCTTTATAAGATCATCTTTTTGCCTTCTTACCAGACTATACACTCCCTGGGGACAGTGATTCCATGTTACTACAACCATCTAAGTTTCCTAAGGTAGCCATAACAGATATACCACTAGGTGGCTTCAACAGCAGAAATTTCTTTTCCCATAGTTCTGGAGGCTAGAAGTCCAAATAGAAGGTGTTGGTAGGGTTGGTTTCTTTTAAAAAGTGCGGTGAGGAAAAAATCTGTTTCAGGTTTCTCCCCTCGGCTTATAGATGGCCACCTTCTCCCTTCTCATCACACCGTCTTCCTTCTGTACATATCTCTGTATCCAAAGACCCCTTTCTATAAGGACACCAGTCACACTGCATTAGGGTCCACCCTAATGACCTCACTTTAACTCTAGAAAGATCCTATCTCCAAATAAGATCACATTGAGGTACTGGGCTTAGGACTTCAACATGTGAATTTTGTGGGGAGATAGTTCAACCTGCAACCCTATCCTAGAAAAATGCATAGTACCAAACTGTACCTTATACACAGTAGATGCCAAAAGCTATTTCTCAGGATTAAATGAATAAAAATAGCTTCTCATACATATGAAAAACTCACTATGTGCCAGATACTGTCCTAAGCATTTTACATGTATGAATTAATTTAATCCTCAAACTTATCCAGATGAAAAAACCAAGGCAAAGAGAGATTAAATACTTTTAAAATGTACACAGTAACTAGCAGAGTCAGAATTTAAACCCAGGCAGTCTGACTCCAGCCTATGCTTTTAACAGCTACACCCCACTACCCCACTGCTTAGCTGAATAAGGCACTGGGTAGATTTCAACTGGGAATTTTGGGAACCTAAAAATAACCAAGTTGAAGAGAAAACCAAGTTTATATTGAAGGGAACTATCAATTCACAGTGATTTAAATGTATCCCCTTGGAAACCTTTAACAGAATTATGACCAAAGACCTAGTCATCTCCCCAGATGGCATTAAAGGAAACCCAGAGCGCTTATGTCTCTTGCTTTAATTAATAGCCTCATTATGCTGTGGCAAGGTGAAAAGCAAAGAGCTCTGTTAATGAGTCCAGGTTAGTAAATAGTGGTAATGACCTGTTTATTAAGTCTAATGCCCTAAAAATTCAGTCCCATCATGTTTAAGATACTTCACTGGCGAGATTATAAAGAAGAATCAGCAATAAAAGTTGTTGCATGAGAGTGTGGAGAAAAAGAAGTTAGAAGAAAGTTGCAACACAGAACAGTTGGGTACTAAAAATTTGAAGAAAGGGAGTAAATCAGAATCTTCAATGATAGAATCTCCAACTCCAAGGTGGCAAAGCCCCAGAGGCCGTCTTGCTGCCCAAATGGAAAGAGATATCTGGATAAAAGACACACTCAGGCTTGGATATACAAGTTAGAAGTTCATTGTGTTCAGCTCAAGGTTTCTAGAATTATTTCCCAGTTATGGTTTATGAATAATTATAGGAGATAATGCCTGGGTTCTTAGGGTAGCAAGTCTCTTTTGGGTCAAGCATAGAGAGTTGGGATAGCGAAGAGAGGACACTCTTCTCTATTTTACTTTTTAAAAACTTCGACAAACAAAACTTGGAAATGAACACAGAAGTATCCAAGTACTTTTCCCTTCAAGATAGCATGATGGCCCTCTTGGTAGAATCTCAAAGAGCACCTATATTTGAAAAGCCTCAGAGTTCACACAGAAACTGTAGTGGGTTGAACTGTCTCCCCCAAAAGATATGTCCGCACCCTAACCCCTGATACGCACAAATGTGACCTTTTTTAGAAACTGGGTCTTTGCACATTTACATCTATAGTCCATCTAGAATTAATGTTTTATATAAGATCTGAGGTAAGACTCAAGGTTCAATTTTTCCATATGGGTTTTCAAATACTTTGACATTATTTATTAAAAAGACTATGCTTTTACCGAATTGCATTGGTGCCTTTGTCAAACCTCAAGTCACTTCATATGTATTTGTCTATCCTTGAGTCTGGTCCAAGTTGTCTCAATTACTGCAGCTTTACAGTGAGTCTTGATATCAAGTAGGATAATATTCTAGGAGGGAAGCAGCCCAAATAGGGCCAGTGATAACAGGTCCAAAGACAAAGTAGGATGACCGCCCCTCTGATCAGATAAAAAGTCTTCCTCCTCACCCACTCAAAAATACAGTCACCGGGCAACCAGATGACCTCAAAGGCTCTATCCTGAATAAACCAGTTGAATGTTTCCCCAATGATATGATTGGCTGAAAGGAATGTGTTCATTCTCTGATTCATACTGCAACCCACCGTTGTGGTCAGACCTCTCCAAAAGCTCCTCAGGGGATCCCTACGTTGCTAAAGGTTAAAAAGAAAAAAAAAAAATCAAGAGTTCAGCCCCTTCAGCTTCGTTAGTGTGGTGGGCTGGCTGAGAGATTAATGAAGTCAAGCATCACTGTGACTTCGAGTCTTGCCTGTATGGAGGAATGGTGCCTGTGGTACTGCACTACTGTCATGCTCACCTGCTCCTACGAATTTCCCTTTGCTTTATAAAGGAACTTTTGGGTTTCAGCGCAGGTCTAAACATCCTCTATTATTTGAGCTTCTTTACACCTTATTGAAACCTTGATCCCACTATCTAAACTGTGTTACATTTTCCCCTATCTGCTATGAGGAGCACTGTAAAGAATTTCTTTCCCTTATTTTTATTTATTTATTTAATTTTTTAAAAAGATTTTAATTATTTATTTGACAGAGAGAGACAGCAAGAGAGGGAACACAAGCAGGGGGAGTGGGAGAGGGAGAAGCAGGCTCCCTGCAGAGCAGGGAGCCCGACGTGGGGCTCGATCCCAGGACCCTGAGATCATGACCTGAGCTGAAGGCAGTCACTTAACGACTGAGCCACCCAGGCACCCCTCCCTTATTTTTAACAGAAAAAAATAACACCATATGTATGGCTTTGGAAGATGAAGAAGGCTGTATATAATTCTGATTGTCAAGATTTTGTTTTGAAAGGGAAAATAGTCATGTTATACATTTGTGGGAGATTGTCTCTAGACATCATTAAAGATAGGCAGATTTTTGCTGTATTAGGCACATGCAGGGATTTTGTATTTTGTTACTCTTGTTAAAACCTGGTGTGGGAGGTTTTTGACACTGATCTCAATTATACCTGAAAGTGTTGGATTATCTGAGTGTTCCTATTTGTGACTTTTCAAAACATGTACGTGGAGGCATCAAAGAATAGTGGGAAAGGAATTGGACTTGATGTCTGAGGACCAGGGATCTAAATGTTGGATTAAACAATGACCCAATGACAATGACCACAGGCAAACCCCTCACTCTCCACAGTAATTCTCTTCATCTTTAAAATGAAAGAGTTATAATCAACAGAGTCAATTATATCTACAGTGCTTTTCATTTTTGTAGATCTTTCTTTTTCAACCAGTGTTCCCCAATTATCACTGAAGGAAAAAATCTATGATCACATCACATCTTATGAAAAGGAATGCCAAGCAATAATATTTTTATTAGAAAGCTGTTCACTGCCTTATACCCAGCTTCCGGCACAGAGTAGGTATCCAAAAATGCTTGTTGAATAAAATGTTATTTTTATTTTTGATGAGCAGATACCTATGCATGCTATGTAGCTTGTCTTGTGAAACTCTGTCCATTGCCAGATCCATTAGAGACCATAACACTGCGGAGGGTGTTTCCAGACAGAAAGGAGGGGAAAGGCCCAATCTAAGTTTCTAGTAACAAAAGCACAGGTAAGAACACAGGGCTATTGGGTCAGTGGAATAATGAGATGTCTTTTGTAGCTGGGACATGGAGTTTATGGAAGAACAAGGAAGCAGAGCTAGAAGGATCTTGAACTCCCCATGAGAGAACACGAATATCATTGTATAGTGTATTCATTTTTCCTTACTAGTATTTCTGTTACTTCATAACAAATTACCACAAAGTAAGCAATTTTAAAAAAACACAAGTTTATTATCTCACTGCTCTGTAGGTCAGAAGCCCAATATTAGTTTGGCTGGTTTCTCTGTTCTGGGCTGTACAAAGTCCAAATCAAGGTATCAATCATCTTTTTTTTTTATTGGAAGACTCTGGGAAGAAAGTGCTTCCAAGCTCCTTCAGGCGGTTGGCAGAATTCAGCTCTTTGTGGCTGTAGGACTGATGTCTGCTTCTTTGCTGGTGTCAGCTGGGAACCTCTCCCAGCCAGTTAAGGCCATCTGCACTGTGTGCCTCATAGCACTCTCCATCCTCAAACTAGTAATGGCACATCGAGTCCTTCTTATCCTCAGACATTTTTTTAACTTCCACATCTGCCACATTTCTGTCTCTAGCAAGAGGTAATTCTGTTTTTAAAGGCTTGTGTGCGCTCACCTGGATAATCAGTCACTCTTTCTATCTGAAGGTCCAAAACTATAATCACATCTGCAAAGTTCCTTTTGAATATCATTTTCACTGGTTCCAGGGAGTAGGGCATTAACATTTTAGGGGGGCAACTGGGAAACACTGGAGGCTGCAGAGGAGGGGAGTGGTTATACACATCTAAACAAACATACATAACATACATACGCAACAAATATGGACACAGAATTTTCTAGTCTCCAAGCTCTGTTACCGGTACTAGATATGGTTGGAATCCTATCCACTAACAAAATCTTTCCTATAGTTCCCTGGATCAGAAGGCAATATAAGCACCTCTTTATAACTAAACTCCCGTCCAGTTCTGAAACACACATGCACATGGGCGCGTGCACACACACACACACACACGCACATGCATGTTCCGCCATGGGAATAAGACGGAATGCATTCAGTTTCCTGTAGGGTCTTTGGTTGTATTCTCACTGGAACTGGCTCCTGGCAAGCATGTGATGCCAAGTAGATAATATTACTGAAAGCATGGGGTATTCAAGACTGCTAATAATTGCATTTGTGATGATAATGATGTTGATGACAGAATGGAAATGGTGATTGCAATCATCATTATGGTAAGCTGAAGGATGCTATTAGGCCAACAAATCAATGGGACAGAAACTGAAAGTGGGACTTGGAATTGGATGACTGATGGGAATGTGCACAAGAAACCAAGAATGTGTGGGAATGTGAAGGTGGCAGCGATCGGCCTTGACCACAAAGCCTGACTGAAGGATTTCGAAACAAAAATATGTTGTCCAGAGTTTCCGAGGGCAAGAAGCTGGCAGGCAAATTGTTCTGGAATCCAAGGGTGGCTGATAAGATACTAGAAATTCCTGTCAGTTTGTGAAGACCTATCTGGTCCAGATTGTACCCTTAAACCCTAGAGTATGCCCCTTTCCACAGCCTTAGGCATTCCAGAGATTTTTCAGGAGAAGGAAAGAGAAAGAGACAGACAGACACGGAGTTGATAGGAGAAGATGGGCAGCCTCCAGTACCTTTTCTAATGCGAGGTGGTCAACATCTGACCCTGCGCCCCATTCTCCAAACGTTCCCATTATACCCCATGCAGAGGAACTGCTAGTCGGTGGGTCAGGACATCATCATGCTACAGCTGACAGCGGGCAAGGTCATTGCTAGGTTGAAAAGCCAGGCAACCAGGTGCCTGGGTGGCTCAGTGGGTTAAAGCCTTTGCCTTTGGCTCAGGTCATGATCTCAGGGTCCTGGGATCGAGGCCCGCATTGGGCTCCCTGCTCAGTGGGGAGCCTCCTTCCTCCTCTCTCTGCCAGCCTCTCTGCCTACTTGAGATCTCTCTCTGTGTGTCAAATAAATAAATAAAATCTTAAAAAAAAAAAAAAAAGCCAGGCAACCACGTGTGATTCTGGCTTCTCTGCAGCTGAGCGCCCGCTGATCTGGGTGGTCATCATGTCGATTCCTCCCTCCTGCCTGCAGCACCTCCTGTAGCTCAAAGGTGCTCACCTCAGCATCCATCTTTCTCTCTGCTGCTCTCCCTTCCATGAGTTGGCAGCAGTAAACTCTGATTCCCAGAAGTCCCGTTCTCTCTTTTCATAATTGTGTTTGTTGTACCTTGGGCCTGTTTAGTAATAACAGCCACATGCTTAATAAGTAACATCCACAAATGATCTGGAGCCTAACTGCAGGATTCACACCAGCTTTAGCAGAGAGCCCTGCACTGGGGTTGGGGGGCCTTGGCCGGCTAACAGTTAATGGTATTTCGACTCTTATTTGCTATTCCTCCCTGTGTATTTGGCTACCTTAGGAACCTAGAACAGGGGTGGTAGTGGTGGTTTTCAAGGTAGGATTAGGGCATTCCTGCATCCTCTAGCAAGTTATCATCAAAATTCCACTCTAATCCCTAACAGATTGTTATGTTTACTCTTGGGAACAAAACTGTGTCATTAACAAATTCCTTTTTAAAAAAATCAGCATTTTGTGTGTACTGTGATCTTCTTCAGGTCTTAAGTTCTTTCACAGAATCTCACAAGGTCTAAGAGACTCATTAGATGGACACATAACAACAAAAATAATAATAAAGTAGCACTAAATACAGAAAATCCAAGCCTTACCTGGTCTCTAATGTCTCACATGGTTTAGACACTGACAACTGAAGACCTCCTTGACACTGCCTCCCATCATTCCCTGTTCCTCATTTCTGGCTCACTCTGCCTTTGCCACACTGGTCCCCTCTCCATTGCCAAGCATGCTGAGCAAGTTCAGTCCCCCAACCCCTAGAGCTTCCTGGAGATGGGCAGCAAGGCCCCCTTCCTCACCTCACTCTCACCTCTGCTCAATGGTGCCTCCAAGGCACCCCCTTGCAAAGCACCTGCTGTACTCCATGCCCCTTTTCCTCCCTAGAACTCACCCTATTATACTCATCCCCTACTGACATAATTGTACACTTATCCCCATCTGACATGATTTACATCCATCCCAATTTAATATTCAATTGTCCGTCTCTCTCACCAGAAGAGTTCCAGGGGGCAGGGAGATCTGTTTCATTCATGGCTCTATCCCAGCCCCCAAACCAGTAACTGGCATACAGCACAATGCTCAAATAAATATCACCGAGTAAATGAAGGTCTATTTTGTAGACGTCAAAGGTGAGGCCCAGGGAGGCAAAGTGACTTTTCCCAAAGTTACAACCTGATAGTTAGGTCAGCTGGGACCCAAACCCAGGCCAACACCCTTCACACTGCACCGAGTGGCTTAGTGGAGGTGACTCATGTTGAACCGCACAAAGCTGGGTCAGCTAAAGGGCTTCTTGGCTGGCTTTGGGCTTTGCTTGTACATGTGGCCGCCTTCATTTTCATACCTTCCCATGTCAGCAAAGCCCATGGGCCCCTGCCCCTCCTTCACCCCTCTGCCTCTTCCAACTGCCCCGCTCCTGCAAACACCTGGCAGGTGGCCCAAGGCCTGCTGTCAGCAAGAACTGCTTCCTGTAGATTTCCCGGCACAGGCTGTGTGTTTAGTTCTGAGGGCCCAGTGGATTCGGTGACTTCCTTGACTAGCATCTGAAGTCTTTTCCACCATTTCAGATTCACCTTGTAGACAAAAAAGGCTTTGAGAGTCTGAAGACTCTCTCAGTGGCCTATTCCAGATGAGGAAATCTTGCTCAGGGGCAGCACTCGGTGGGCCCCGGGCCACCGAGTCAGAGTATGCTGATGCTGAGCACCCAGCTACGGTAGGTAGATGCAAAGACATCTTCTGCTCATCAAAACATCATAATGCTCGTGTGTGTGTGTGTGTGTGTGTGTGTGTGTGTGTGTGTGTCTGTGTCTGTGGAGAAGGCAGGGCAAGGAGTGATAAATACATAAAAACATATCCAAATAAACATAAAAATACAGAAAAAATTAAAATGACAAAACCTACATTCTTAAATGCTCAAGTAATGGAAAATCTAAAATTAGGTGGGGTTAGTCACATTTTAGAAACAAAACAAAAAATCAACAACAGTGATTTGCAGTTTACAAAGTGTTTGGTATAGAGTGGTTTTCAGACTCAGACCACGAGTTTGAGTGTGAGACCTATGCCTTAATTTGCTGTACAACTCAGTTCCTCATTGCAAAATGAGCCTCCTATGGTGGTTGTGAGCATTAAATGAATTGATAAAAGCCCTTAGCAAGGTGTGTAAGTGAATATAAGTGCATAATGAATGTGAGCTACCACAGTTATGTTATTTAATTACAACATTACAACAACCTCTTGATATGAGGGTAGATATTAGCATCTCCACTAAAAACAGAGAAAACTGAAGAGCAGAGAGAGCAAATGACTCAGCCAAGATCACAAGATTATGGAGTAAGAGAGCTACAACTCTGACTCCATTCCTCCATTCATTCATGCATTTAACAGCTACTATGCCAAAGATAGGGTCTGATGACATAGCAGCCAAAGAAACAACATTCCCTATTCTCGTGGAATTTGTATCTAGTGGGGGAGATAGGCCATTAACAATAAACAATATGTCAGGGAAGGAAACATAGATTCTGGTAAAAGGACAAAGAGCTGGGAGGTGAGTGTTATGTCAAATAAGGGGGTCAGGGGAAGGTGGTACTTGATCAGTGAGATAAGCAAGATGAGGGAGCAAATCATACAGTAAGAGGGGGAAGGGCTTTGTAGGCAGAGAAAACAGCAAGGAGGAAGGCCCCAAGGCTGGAGCATATGTGCAGGGCTCAAGGAACAGAAAGGAAGGCAGTGTGGCTGGAATGGAGCTAGTGAGGGAATGAGTGAAAGGAGAAGAGATCGTAGGGGACAGTGGATCGATCCCAGTCAGGATTTTATTCTGGATGGCAGAGTTAAGATGTTAGCACCATCACCATCCTCATAAGCAACATCATCATCTTCACATAGTCAATAAAGAAAATGATGAAGATTCAACATCACCATCACCACCGTTACCATCACATTTGGCAATGCAAAACCCACGAAGTCCAATTTGAAAAAAAATCACCAATAAATGTGGCACCACTCTGATTTTTAAGGATTTTTTTTAATGGCCCAGTTTTGTTCTCCAGAGCTTAGATGTACATTTTGTAGAGATTAAGGTGGGGTTCCGGTGGATGGCAGCCAGAGCACTGGGAATGCTGGAGTTCTGCTCTGCCATTCAGCCGTTCCTGCTCAGGTGACCAAGAAAGCTTCCTGAGCAACAGCAACTGAGAATCAAAGAAAAATATCCATTGTACCCATTGTCCTTTGCCTTTGCCAGGTCAGCTTAAGGGTGAGGAGAGTTTTTGATAATGTTTTCAGGGAAGGAAGGAAGGAAGGAAGGAAGGAAGGAAGGAAGGAAGGAAGGAAAGATGGAAGGAAGAAACAAAGGTGGAAGGGGAGGAAGGAGGGGCAGAGAAAGGAGGGATCAAAGAATGGGAGAGGGGGAAGACTTTAGTGGGGCAGAATGGTGGGACCACCTCAGCCTCCAGAGCTTTTAAGGTTGAAAGACCTAGAAAAGAAAGAATATTCCCACCTGCCATAAACTTTTGCTACCTACAACAGGTAAGCAGATGTTCAGAAATATTAAGGCCACAGCTTACGTGCGCTGAGAAAATGATAGTGAATGTCGCCTTGACATCTGCTTCTCCTCGTTGCCGAGCTGGCTCTACATATTCAAACACTATTCTGCTGAATGTTCAGAAAAGTGTATTTATAGGATTAAGCAAACCAGGTGTGAAAGTCTCCCCACATTTCCCCAGAGGGACGATGGAAGATTTGGAGGCTTGGAGACTAGGAAGCAGAAGCAAAGGCCACTGCTGGACAGTTGTGCCTAGTCATATCATAGATGCATGCAAAACTGGGAGGCTGGAGCTCTGAGAGGAGCTGTCTGGGGTGAGAAGTGCTGGGATGTAGTTGTGCACACGACCCTGCCATGTATGCTGAGGAGAGACACTGAAGGAACTTGAATAGGCTGATGACATTTGATTTCTGCGGAGTTTCTTTCCCCAAATTGAAACTTGTAATGTGATGGTAGGAATATCTTCTCTATCAAAGCTCTGAGAAATTCAAATGCCCTGTTCTACCTTAAGGTACTTTTTTATTCTTTCATTTTGAAGGTCCAAACCCTTTTACAGGGTTGTAGAAATGAAAATACCTTTCTTTCAACCCTTCTTTCCTGTCCGCTGCGACCCACAGCATGGACCTCCTCTTCTCTTTCCAGAGCTGCCTCCCACCTGTCTCTCACTACTCTCCGTTTAATCCCACCTGTACCCTGAGATGAGGACCTGCCACTTCCTCCCACTGGGGCCTCTGGAAACATGGTGAGGTTTGAACCCCAGACACTGAGGCCCTGCTGTTCTATGGATGCTCCAGCTTGGCATCAGATACTTTGGAAAGACTAGCATTTTAGGACTCAGGACACTAAATTTTGTGAAGGAAAATGAAGCAGGTGAAGTGATACAGAATGACTGAGAAGTATGCATGGGAGGAGTGTCATTTCAGAGAGAGTGGCCAAGCATCTCTGAGGAGGGGACACGGGTACAAAGAACCTCAATGAGGATACCCTGGGGAAGAAGGTTCTAGGCAAAAACAACGCCAAGAGCAAAGGCCCTGAGGTAGTGTGTGCTCACTTGTTTTTTAATTTTTTTTCATTGTGGTAAAATACACCCAACATAAAATTCACTATTTTAACTGTTTTTTAAGTATATAGTTCAGTGGCATTAAGTATATTGTCACCACCATCCATCCCCAGAACTTTTTCATCATTCCCAACAAAAACTGTGTACCCATGAAACCCTAACTCCTCATTCCCCCTAGGTCCTGGTAACTACTATTCTACTTTCTGTCTCTGAATCTGAATCCTTTAGGGACCTCATATAAGTGGAATCATACAGTAGTTATCCTTTTATGTGTGGCTTATTTCACTTAGCATGTTTTTTTGTTTTTGTTTTTTAAAGATTTTATTTATTTATTTGACACAGAGAGAGAGAGATCACAAGTAGGCAGAGGCAGGCAGAGAGAGAGGGGGAAGCAGGTTCCTTGCTGAGCAGAGAGCCCGATGCGGGCCTCGATCCCAGGACCCTGAGATCACGACCTGAGCCGAAGGCAGAGGCTTTAACCCACTGAGCCACCCAGGCGCCCCTCACTTAGCATGTTTTTAAGGTTTGCCCATGTTGTAGGATTTGTCAGAATTTCCTTCCTTTTTAATATCCCATTGTAAGGATAGACCTCCATTTTTTTTATACATTCATCTGTCAGTGAACATTCAGGTTACTTCTACTTGTTGGCTATTGTGAATAAGGCTGCTATGACCATGGAGTTAAAAACATCTGCTTGAGGGCGCCTGGGTGGCTCAGTGGGTTAAAGCCGCTGCCTTCGGCTCAAGTCATGATCCTAGGGTCCTGGGATCGAGGCCCGCGTCGGGCTCTCTGCTCCGCAGGGAGCCTGCTTCCCCCTCTCTCTCTCTGCCTGCCTCTCTGCCTCCTTGTGATCTCTCTCCCGCTGTGAAATAAATAAATAAAATCTTTAAAANAATTAAAAACAAAACAAAAAAACATCTGCTTGAGTACCTGGTTTCATTTCTTTGGGGTATATACCCAAAAGTGGAATTGCTCAGNGAAAAAAATTAAAAACAAAACAAAACAAAAAAAAACCATCTGCTTGAGTACCTGGTTTCATTTCTTTGGGGTATATACCCAAAAGTGGAATTGCTCAGTCACATAGTAACTCTGTTTAACCTTTTTTTTTTTTTTTTTAAAGATTTTATTTATTTGAGAGAGGGAGAGAGATCATAGGAGGCAGAGAGGCAGGCAGAGAGAGGGGGGGAAGCAGGCTCCCCACCGAGCAGGGAGCCCGATGTGGGCCTGGATCCCAGGACCCTGAGATCATGACCTGAGCCGAAAGCAGAGGCTTTAACACACTGAGCCACCCAGGCGCCCTCTGTTTAACCTTTTGAGGAATTGCCATACTGTTCTCCAAGGTGGCTGCACCATTTTACATTCCTTCCAGCAATGCACAGGGGTTCCGATTTCTCCCCATCCTCACCAACACTTGTTTTCTGTCACTTGATTTTAAAGAAAAATGAGAAGCCCATCATGCCTGGATCAGAGTAAGCATGAAGGACAAGGCATGAAAGGGCAGGAAGAATGCCTGAGAAATCCAGCCATGAAGGGCCTAGATCTGTGGGAAGGACTCTGGCTACTACTTGGAGTGAGACAGGGAGCCTCTGGAAAGTTGTGAACCATGAAGGGTCGTAATCCCATTGATAATAAGGAAGGTAAACCTAATGCTTCCAGCTCCAGAAGCCTGGGGCCTCCAAGGACAGCACAATCCTCTTTTCTCCCAAGCTGCCAAAGGGTTAAGTAAATGCATACACGGATGAAGGCAGTGAAAGGAGATACTTCCTTCTCCTGGCTGACACACCTGATGCAGGAAGCAGACTCCCGCTCCCTGGGAATGAGAGGCCTGGCAGACTGATGCTTCAAGGAGAAAATGAACGTCGCCTGGACACAAGATGGCTTAGCACTTCCCATGTTCGTTTCTGAGAGCTACTGAACAGCCTGAGGCCCCATCTGTTTTCAATCTTGTTAAAAGGGCCTCGTGTACTGGCGCCTATTTAAAATAATGCACACATGGAGTTTCTAAAATGAAGAAGAAAAAGGGCCATGCTTTCCCGGCCGGCACGGCTTATGTGTTTATTTTGGAGCAGGCTTTGGGAGTTCTGAGACAAGACATAGCTAATTTCTCTTCGCGAGGTTGATTTGCAAGTCCCCATAGGCTTCTGCTCCAAGCATTTAAAGCAGCTTGGTATGAACCAGCCACCCTTCAAAAGCCCACTATGAAATATCTCCAAATTAAGGCTGGGCTCAGGAAAGGGGGAGACCAAGGGCCACCTTCCTCCTTGCAAAGGAGCTATTCCTCGATTCCTTTTCCTCAATAGGGATTCTTGGTTCTAAAAAGCCAAGTTTTTCTTCTCAGATGCTCATTTCTTCCCACAGGGCCAGAGTAGTTCCAAGACAGCATGATCCAGGTAGGGCTCAGAGCCAACCTGAACCGAATCCCCAAATGGGAACTGCAAGGGGCAGGGGCAGGGAAAAAGAGCCACCTGCAATCAGTGCACTCCCTTGTCAAGAAGCCAAGGCAAGGGGGGGTCTCTGTCTACTTCCAGGGAGCAGAGTGACCCTCTGCCTCACAATGGCACTCGCACATCCAGTGTCACAAGAATTGAAATGGGTCCTTGCAGGCTCAGAGAAAACACTTCATCAGTGTAGAATCACATACACAGTCTCACCAATGATGGCCCCACATGTCTGGGGACTTCATAAATAACTCCCACCCCCCCCAGAGTAAGGGGGATGCAAAAAGGGTATAAGAGAGGCAGGATGAGTACGTCGATGGTGGCGTGGCAGTGATGGCTCATGCCTTCACACCTGCTTTCACTCTAAGGACTTGTCTGACATTATTTTCACTTGGTGGTAGTGATGTCCAACGGCAATGATGGCAGTGGTGATCCCAGTAGGAACAATAGTAAGAGAAGCATCGGCAATGGAGGCATAAGTAGGAGAAGCAGTGGGTGTAGTCTTTGGAGAAGTAGAAACAAATGTAGTGATACTACTGACTAGCTGAACTAGGATGAGATGAGGTAGCTATATGGATACCGTGGGTATTTCCAATGGCAATTATTTATAATTTCATATCATAAATTATATTTATAGTAGGATTAAAATGTATAATAGTTTTTAAGCACTTATTATGTGCCAGACACTGTTCTAAGGACAGTAACCAGCTGAGATAGGTCCTCTTATTATTATGCCCACTTTATAGCTGGGAGCACGAAGGTACAATGAGATTACATTTATTTTCCAAGGGAGGTTACAGACCAAGTGAACACAAGCAGTCTAGCCTCAGGGTCCCTGCTCTTAGCGAGTCTACAAGGCTTCTTGCAACCCAAGGCAAGGGGAGCAGCAGGCCTGGAGGTAGTGGTAGGATTACAGTGGAGAATTATATCTGAAGAGGCCTTAGTCACTTTCTGGAGGTTCAAAGGATTCAGGGTTTTCCAACTATGAATCAAACAGAGCAGTAATTTTTATTCTTTAATTTACTTAAATGTGGGGGTTTTTATATAAGATTTAAATGGAAATGAAAGAGTTCTGTTTTAAAAGACTGTTAAAAAAAACTGCAGTGTGGTGAGGCTTTGGATTTTAGACAGGTGTATTAACCATGTCTTATTTACTGTATTCTGATGTTTTGACATCTTGAGGCCTTGTTGACTCTGGAAGTACTGCCTCTCACAGAGTTTTAGCAAATTCCTAGAGATGGTAAATAACTCACCATAGAGAGTGCCTTTCAAATGCAAGCCAAAACCAATCCAGAGCCATGTGCCAACTACCTGCTCTGTGGGGCTCTCATACTCCGGGCCACCATCACTCTGCCCTAAGACCCCAGGGCCAGGTACCAAACAACTAAGGATAGTCCCCTACACCCCAGAGCCTACTGAAATTATTCCAACTAGCCAGTCCTAAGGCTGCTTACCCTGCTTGCCTTTTCCTTCCTGCAAAGCCATAATAAAGGCTCTTGCCCACATTTTCCCCTAGCTCCTTCTGTCTCCTGATTGGCCATGGTGTTCATGTGGTCCCCCAATGTGGCATGCCATCTCTCCTACTTTTAGGGGACTATGAATACAATGAACTTATCTATCATGTCAGTCACTTCCATGCATCTCACCATACTTAACTAAAACAAGTCCTGGGTACTTTTACAACAGGCTTGATCTAGCCCTTCAGGATTTCAACAGACTCTAGGCCTCTGCTGAGCTACTGGGTACAAGCCAGGGGACACATTTATTATGTGGGATTGTGTTGCAAAATCACTCAGCATGGGCTAAGACAGATCCAGGTTTCAGTTCCATTCTTGGAACTTCCCAGCTGTGCGATCTTGGGGAAATCACAGGAATTTCTGCTTCACTGTCTTGGTCAGGTAAGAATGGGGGAGAAGATCCCTGCCCTATCCTCGTCCCTGAAGTTTCTTTGGAGAGGTCTGATCGTGGAAGCCCTCAGCATCATAAACTATACTACCATCACCTATCTTTAGGGAACTTTGTGCAGGACTCCCAGCACAAAAGGTGTCTTCTTTGAGTTTTTCTCTCTAGAACAGGGTTTCTCAACCTTGGCACATTGACATTTTGAGCTGGATAATTCTTTGTTGTGGGAGGCTAGCTTGTGTATTTTAAGATGCTTAGCAGCATCTCTGGCCTTTACCCATAGATGTCAGTAGCATTTCCCTTTAGTGACAAACAAAACTGTTTCCAGCCATTGCTAAATGTCCCCTGGAGGGCAAAAACTCCCCTGGTGGTGAATTATTGATATAGAAGTAGGAATATGTTAAGTTCTCTCCCTTTTCCCTCCCTCCCTCCCTCTCTCCCCTCCCTCCTTGCCTCCTTCCCTCCTTCCATCCCTCCCTTCCTTCCTCTCACCCTCTCCCTCTCCCTCTTCTTTCTCTCCCTCCCCCCAAGCCTTTCCACAGACTCCAGTAGTCCGCAACCCCAGGTACCCCTGTGGAATACCATGGCTTTAAGAGACACAACCAGGAAAACAGTTGCTCTAGCAGACAACTCCAAGTTACAGACTGCCAGAATAGAATTCAGAGGTCTGTTGTTCAGAGTTCTTGGTTTTGTTCCCTTCATATATTTATTAACTGAGCTCATCTTTCAGGCTCCAACCACCTTATCCATAATTTGTCATCTTTTTTAAGCAGGCTTGGATTAAACCCACAGAATGTGAGAACTGAAAGTTCCTTTGGGGTCATCCAATGGGTTTCATTTTGCTGCCAGCTCTGGCTGCTGTGTGGAGAATAATGAGGCTGCCCTAAGCTCAGCTGGGAAGTGTGCCTTCATTGAGCAGTGGTATCTGTTGTGGCTGGGGGAGGGCTGGCAGGTAGAAAATGCTCCATGCATTTGCCAGTTCCTTCTTTTACAAATGATGAACTTGGATCAAGGATCCCCTCTGATTTAATGAAAATGGACCAAATTCTTACAATGTGTTGAACATAGTAGTGTTGCTATTAACATCTCCGTTTTGTGAATAAAGAAACCGAAGTTTAGAATATAGAGTCACATGCCCAAAGTCCCACAGGTAATAAGAGGCAGCACCAGGATTCGATCCCTTGCTCTTCTGATCCAAGGCATAGCTTTGTCCATCATGCCAAACTGTCTCAAAATATCTCTTCTTTCTTCTGAGGCAACAAATAATTTTCCTCNTTCTAGAAAATGGGCCAAATTCTTACAATGTGTTGAACATAGTAGTGTTGCTATTAACATCTCCGTTTTGTGAATAAAGAAACCGAAGTTTAGAATATAGAGTCACATGCCCAAAGTCCCACAGGTAATAAGAGGCAGCACCAGGATTCGATCCCTTGCTCTTCTGATCCAAGGCATAGCTTTGTCCATCATGCCAAACTGTCTCAAAATATCTCTTCTTTCTTCTGAGGCAACAAATAATTTTCCTCCACACAAGTAAAATATAGAGTAGTAATAAGGATTAGTAAAAATGAGTCTGTTTACTTCCAGAATCTTAATGTCATTTCCCAAAAAAGATATGCAAAGGGCACTTAAGGCAAGGGTTAGAAGAAACCAGAACAGGCAGTAGATGCCTATCCCAGGAATGCGAGGGGAGTTAGCAGTGGGAGTTAGGAGAATACAGTGCTTTATAGAATATGGGCTGCTGGGGAGCCAGTGGTTCAAATCATGGTTCTGCCAACTGAAAGTTGCTTTCCTGGACCTGTGATAGTAATACAAAACTTACATGGCCACTGTAAGGATAAAGTGAGGGTATGTAAAGAGTAAACTTTTAGCAGAATATCAGGCATCTGTGTGTGTGTGTACAGCAAGTGCTTAACATATGGGAGTCCTTATATTATCACTGTTATTGGTACTATGAAATACTAAATTTCATGATGGTGTTTAGGGGAAAGAAGGCTAGTTCTAAACTGCTTAGAAACTACAAAAAAGGAGTGGGAAAAGACCTAGGTTTTAGAGAGAAGGTGAACACATAAACAAATAGGTATATGGATGGAAGAAAAGGCAGATAGATATTTATAGAAATAACATTTTTGGAAACCGAGATGCAGAACCTAAGAGATAGCTGCTATAAACAAGAGACCATACAAATTAGTTATTGGCTTCTCCAAAGACTCTCGGGGGCACCACTGAGCAGAAAGAGAAAAAGAGAGGTGATGAGAAAGGCACACTGGTGCCTGGTTGGGAAGAGCATTGGTGCTGCTGAAGGACTTTGGCCTTCATCCCACAGACATGGAGGAGCCTGGACCATGGAGAGCAAAGGGAGCCAGAGAGAGACCAAAGCGGCTATACAAGAATAAGCAAATGAAGACAAATGATCAAAACCTGGTCTGTCTAATGAATGCAAAGTTGGGGTCCCTGGTACATGGCCGGCCTAGCCAGGGGAGGTTCACCCCTCTGTTTCCCTTGCTTTTCCTGGAAGCCAGTGGGTTGGGCTACTGGTCTCCTCCCTGTCTGGACAGAATGGAGGCCCTGAGGTGGGGTGGGTGGGAAGTCACCTGGTTCAATTCCATCTTAAACAGGCTGAGAACCCACCCATAAGCTCATGAAGGGAACTTCAGGGTTGTTGCTCAGAAAGCAGAGAAATGTTCCAGCAACACAGAGAGACGGAGATCAGACAACCAGAGGGGCTGTCCGTGGTCTCTGAGAAAATCAATCTGAAAAACTGCATTAGGCCAGACAAAGCAAGCCTTTTTCCAGGTCTAGCTGGGCAACAGGTGATTTAAGGGGAAAATTATGGGCTTTCAAAACAGGCAGATATAGGTTCCAGTCACAATTCTGCCACTAACTACGCAAACACCTACTTTGCCTCTCCTGGCCTGTTTCCTCATCTGAACAATCATGAGACTCCCACCCCAGGCACTGCCAAAGGACTGAATACAGCAACATCAGAGAAGCAGTAGGGTGATGAGGAGCATACAGCTGACCTGCAGTAGCTAATCTTTCTTCTTTCCTTTAACACGCTCTCAGAACCCCCAAAGCATAACCCCGGATACCCTGAGATGAGGCTCAGTTCTGCCTGTCTGGGGCTACCTTCTTATCACTGCCAAGGTCATCCCCTGGGAACTCCAACACCAAACTTGGCTAAGAGGAGACAGGAATCCAGTACCATGACCTTGGGCGAGAAGTGCACTGTGATGAACCTGTTTATCAAGGGTGCGACGCAGTAAGATGTAGGGTCAGCAATGTGGGCTCCCCGGGCATCTCTGGAGCCTCCACATCTCCACTCTCCCACCTACTGCTTGTGGGGCTGAGGGCAGGACACTTACCCTGTCAAGACTTACTTCCATCTGTATTTCTTTGCTGGGGTTGTGGTGAGAGTAAATTAATTTATAGAGATAAAGTCTTAGTGGCTGGCTCGTTGTGCTCACTTAATGTCAAGCACTGCCTTCCCTGCATGTATGTATGTATCATTGTTTTACGTGTATTACTGGTGTCAGACTAGTTCTTGACCTGTGTCATTTACCAGGCAAAAGGATATTTTGGTGAGTCTATCTCCTAGGAAGTTCTTATGGTGGATCCAATATTTTCTCTGTTGTTTTTTCATTTTTCCCTACCCCAGCTAAGTTAGAGAGATACTAAGTGAGCACAGATTATGTATCTGGGTACTTGGAGCACCTACTAAGTATGTGAATAAGTGCCCAGTGGTAGTTTACCCACCATGGGCTACTATAACACTGTGTATCTTTCTTTCACAGCTCCTAATCATCTTGTAATTATGGGGGGTGGGGGGTGTGAGAGAGAGAGAGAGAGAGAGAGAGAGACTGATTATGCACTTGATACCTGTTTCCTCCATTAGATTTTAAGCTCTATCCAGTAGAGACAATATCTGTTTTTAATCACCACGGTAGCCCTAGCACATAGTAGGCACTCAATAAATATTTATAGGATGAATAAAGATAGCATCAATGTTCCCTATAAGCCCAGAGTCTAAAGGGAGTGACAGGCAGGTGGACTGGTCATTTCAAAACAATCTGCTAAGTGTAATGGCAGAAATATGCACGAGGTGTGTACGAGCATGGATCAGGGGCAACTTGCCCTGCCTCCCCTGGGTGGTCAGGAAAAGCAGAGTAGAAATAATGCCAGGGTTAAATCTTGAAGATATGGCAAAACCTGGGCAAGGATACCGCAGGAGAAGAGATTTCCATGAGCAAGGGCATGGATGGGGATGTAAACACAAGATGGTATTAGGACAGGAGAGGAGCCACAAGGTGTTTGTTAGGACTGCAAACAACTAGATAATGGAGGGGATAGGGAAGGAAAGGCAGGCAAGGGCTAGTTCACAGAGGACTTTGGAGGCCAACTTTGCATCCCATGGAACAAGCCTCATGCACAAGCCAGCCCTTTACACATGAGAAGAAATTCCCCAAGTTGTGCCTGGATTTTACTTCCCTGTAATACGCCTCGGCCCCTAAAATAGCACTTGGAGTTTGACTGTAAGTTCTAGCTCTGCCACCTGTAAGCTGTGCAGCCTTACAGCCTCTCTCAACCTTCATTTCCTCACCTGGAGAATGGGGAACCACAGAATACTTACTCTTCACAGGATCACGAGGAGGATGAAATGAACTAATCCACATGAAATGCTCAGTGTGTATGTAGCACGTAACCATGTGCTTAGACAGTGACTATTATCAACAGTCCCTTCCAAGCCCAGGACAACACCATCCATGGAAATTCTCTCATGTCACTCTCTAAACTTCCTGAGAGAAGTGGTCCCAGCCAGGTTCAGCTGAGGCTGAATTCTAAATTAAGCTGTCCCTTAGGAAAGCTCCCATGTGATCTTAAAGGTAGACACCATGGACATACAAACTTATTCTCAGATACCAGCCTCCCCTCTCTTTCCCAGGAACTGGAAAATGCAGCCAATCTGGGTAGGATCCAAAAGAATCCATTTCAAAGCCTAAGTCCTATTTATGTGTGGGTCTGACTCCCCTCCTCAGGAGATTCTGGTCAGGGTAGGCTGGGAGATTCCTTAGACAATCTAATAGATTAGTTTCCAGTTTAGCATAACAGCTAGACAGATTTTTGTGGTGAAGTCATCCCAGTCAATTAAAAGGCATTTTTCCCTGCTGTGAGTTCAGAAGTCCCTTTGGTCTGTTCCAGCTTTCTGGGCTGTTTCATAATAGGCTCCACCCTGGGTTAATTAATAACCCTTGATTCCTACTGAAATGCAAAGGCTAAAATCCTGTGTGCAAGCACATCCGGGCAGGGGCTATTGGCAGAACCAGGGTGAAGCCAGTGGGAGCTTCTCTCATCAGGGAGTGAGCCACACCCCAAATGGTAGAGATTCAGCAGAGCTGGCAGTAAATGTAAAGTGTGGCCAAGCAAAAGCTGAAGGTCAAAGCCAGAGAGGGTGTGAGGAGGGGCAGAAGTGGGGAGGAGTGAGCAGAGGATGGATATCATAAGCAGTGGAAGGCACCACAAGGCCAGAGATTAGGTAGATTGGGAGTAAACTGGAATGTGGGGGGTGAAATGGGTCAGGGCAAGTGGCCGGGACAAAGGTGGTGAGTAAGAGGCAGTTGACAGCGCCCGCTTTCATGGGATGCCAGCTTAAACACATGTAGCTCTAGTTCCATCATCTCTGCTTTAAAGAAAAAAATAGGTCATCTCTTCCCTTTTCAAATGCAAGATGCAGGTACAGAATGAAGCTAAAGACCACATGGCAGGGATTTACATGCATTCACTGGAGAGTGACCAAGCCCTTTCTCTGAAACCCAGGCCCAAGCACAGTACTCAAGGATAAGATGCGTTTTTCACCCAATTCAGAGTGGAGTTTCTCTGCTTCGAGTCTCCAGCCACCACTCCTACCCAGCCAGACTTCTAAACCACTATTAGCATGTGCATCCTAAAATGAAAACATGATCACATCACTCCACAGCTTAAAAATCTAGCAGGTATGTCCCCACGGCCTCTACAACATCATTTCCAGCTGCTCGCCTTGCCATACAAAGCCCACCCTGAAGAGACTGTTCTCTGCCTTCTTTTCCAGCTTGATCTCCCATCCCCCCTTCTCATGCAACCTATACTCTAGTCATTTTCCCCATATGTGACAAGCTGAGATTTAAATCATGCTCTTAAGCTGGGAAGCCTGATATACACATCTGCCTCCTTCTCAGCCTGATGCAAAGCTAATTCTTTTCCGCAAATTCCCACCAGCATTAACCTCTCTGTGAAGCCTTTTCTAAGAATGTCCCAAGTCAAGGCAGGCAATCCCTCTTCCGTGCTCACTAGGGTTTGCACAGGTCCCTAATGCATTACAGTCACTGCCACCAAATCCCTATCTTTCCAGCAGGAGGAGAACGTTGTGAGAGCAGAAGGCTCTGTCATTAAGGCCAAGTATAGAGCAGGTGCTCAGTAAGTGTTTCTTGAAATAAGGAGTGGGTTGAGATAAGTCAAGTTCTGTTTATTTTTTTAATATACATCCTTTGAGAAGTTAAAGAGCTTATTAAGTTCTCCTTCAGAACTGCTGCTTAATTTCCAGTGGAGTCTCATTTAGCTATGATACTACCAGGGGGTGGAGCAGATACTGATGGAGGGAGGTGGCAGTAAGGATGGGAAAATTATCAAACATAGTAGGTAGAGGCTATGGCACTATGGGCTGAATTTGCCAGTACAAGAAGATGGACTTGCTGTCATTCTCATAATTCCTTTCTTCTTGTCTTTGATTAAGGGGCTAATGAATAGTATAGCCCAACTAGGGAGGTGGGCCATGAAGAACTGTCCACCTGACGAAGCAGTCCCTGTCACATTTAGAATCAGCAGGGCTCATCCAACCATGGTCTCAATATTCTCCTAGTCCTCATTATTTGGAGCTTACCTCTGGCCATCACCTCTGGCTCAGAATCCACCCTAGACACCCCCTACCCCCACAAGAAGAAGGCCTCTTATAGGTAAATGTGGGAAACATGGACTTCCTGACTATAGAATTAGATTAACTTGTTAGCTACCAAAACCATCAGAAGGGACTAATGGTTTCTTAAATGGGGAAGATAAAAAATAACATTGGCAGGTGGAGAGATGTAGTAGGAATATTGGTGACATGGGAGATGGGAGCCTGGAGTCTCTACACTGGTGTGCCAGGTGCTCTGAACCTCGGCAGTTAAATAAGCAGGTTGGATTAGATGATTTCCAAGGTCCCTTTCCAGTCCCACCCTAGTATGATTGTACCAAACCATCCATTTATTCACACATTCACTCAACGGACATTACTGAACACCTTGACCAGGACCTGTGCTATCAGCTATCAATGAAGGGTGAGAAGTTTGTACAAGATGCCAGTTGAATGCTGTATGTTTGGGGAAATATAATTGAATATATACATAAATGATAAAAACACACACATAAACATGATTTTTTATATTTCTTATCCTCCCCCAACTATAATACAGCAAACTTCTTTAAGCGTGGATTATATCCTTTCCATTTCTGAATAATCCCTGAGACTGACACCTAGAAGTTACTCACGTGACATGTCTTTAGCAATTTAAAGGGAACTGTAAAACTAGCTACTAACACTTAGTGAGCACTTTCTATATGCCAGGCTCTGCTTTGAGCCCCTTGCATGTAGTCATTTACTTCGCTTGTGCAACTCTGTAGGTATATCTTATGATTATTGTTATCACTATTATTAATTTCATCTTATATACGAGGACACTAAAGCACAGAGAAATCAAGTTACTTGCTCAAGGTCACTTAGGGAGTGGCAGAGCTGGGATTCAACCCAGGTAGTCTGGCTCCAGAGATGGAGCTATTACAGTCTTCATATTGTCTGAAGTGTACAACTACACTTAGAAACAAATAGTAAACATTTACTCTTGGAGGAAAACAAAGAACAAATAGAATTGTTAATAGAAGGACTATCCAGCAATAAGCCAGAAACATCAAATGATAAGTAAGAGCCACCAGGGTTAGTGAGTAAAGGAGTCTTTTGCTGGAAGGACATCTCATAAGAATTTGTCATTTATCCAGTAGATCAAAAGAGTAAGGTGAGATAGGAAGGGACGATGGGATTTTGTGTTTGTGGAACCTAAGCCAAGAAGGGAAATGCAAAAAAGCCTGATGAAGACAAATTTAAGGCTCCACATATACTCTGAGAGATCTACTTTGGTTAAGCAGGCCCCTGGAGTCAGCTGGACCTAGGTTCAGATCCCAGTGGCATCACATTCATACAAGTTGTGTGACCCCGGCTGGGCAATTTATTTAAGATCTCTGAGCCTCAGCTTCCTCAGCAACAGGCACATTTTGTGGGATGAGTCAAGGCACAGGAAGCACTTAACATGGCACCCAGCATACAGAAAATGTTCAATCAGGGTTAACCACCATCACCATTACTATTGTTTCTCCATTTGTTTGTTGTCTTAAATTGGTGAGCCTAAAGACAGAGCCAGGACGGTGCTAAACTCACCCACATTAAAAATGCCATGGTTAAGAAGAGACACACTTGCTCCTCTAATGAGTTATGTTTCAGTTAATACGCCCTAGTGTCCCACCTGCTTTTTTCATTCCCCCAGCTGGTTCTTAGATTTGAAAAGAAAAAAGCCTCCATGGAGATCTGCACGCTTTTAAAAATAATACAAAACAGAACGTCTGAGGTCAGGGTAAGCCAAGCCAAACAAATAAATCTTGCAGGATTTTGTTAACAAAACAAGGCTTAGTGGATCAGAGCGGGTAGAGTTCTGCCGGACTCAGCCCTGCAGAGAAACGCCAAGCTCTGGTGAATTTCAAACACAAGGAGGTCAAATAGGAAGAGCAAGTTATGGAGCACTTCAGAGTTCAGTATCAATGCTTGGGCTGAAACCAGGAGAACGTTATGTGACACTAGAACCCATGGGTCAGTTAACAGTCCTAGAAATCCATACCAGAAGGGTCTTTTAGATTATCTACACAGCCTTTACAGAGGGCAATGTGGCAATCTCTATCAGAATTATAAATGTATACTTATAATGGGAGTTGTACTCTGAGACAGACAGACGCCTGGGGGAGGCTCATCAGGGAGCACTCCAGGAATCACCACTGACAGATGGGAAGAAAAAGGAAGGATGCAGCCCTGGGTGGAAGGAGAAGTTGGGCTGCACTGCCATCTCAGCAAGGCCTCTGTCAACTCCACAAAGAGCTCTGGAGCGGAATGGCCCTTCAGAGTTGTCCCAAACTGAAGTAAATGGGCAAGGTCTTTGTCACTGAATGTAGCTGCTGCCAGGAAACTCAGATGCAAGCTCAGGCAAGGCAGCTGTCCTCACCGGAGGCACTTTCAGAAGAGGGCTGACTGCTGAGGGCTGGCTTCTGGTAGCAATGCCAGCAGCTGGAGGAAGTCCTTTATTCCTTTGAGTGCATTACAGCACTCAAGGCATGTGATGCTCTTGGAACCAGGGGTTCTTTATCTAAGAAGAAATCCTATGGATGTGCTAACAAACATTTGCAATGACAAAGGTTTGACATTATTTGTAATAGTAAAATTATGGAATATAAATTACTGGATATCCATATCATGGCACTCCGAGTAACCATTAACAAGAATGAGGCAGCTCTGCATGTACTCTCATGGAATAAACAACCAGTATATTAAGTGAGAAGTCAGGGTGCAGAAGAGTACAGGTAAGTAGAAGGGTATATGAAGCTAAAGGGACGGACTGTGCTGCACATTTCTATGGCCCCTCAGCCCCACACCTATCCTTCTCCCCTATACTACGGGGGTTGAAAGCCTAAATCTAATGCTTCCCAGATTCTTTTGCCACATGCATACCCACTTAATTTCTACCAATGGGAGCTACTGATTCAAGAGTTGAAGTCAGGAAGGAGGTAGCAATCATTCTGCTTCCGGTGGCAGCTACAGAAGCTTACTGACAGCCTCAGCAGCTACAGCGGTTTGGTGGCAATTTGCACGGATTGGAGGGAGCACAGACTTATGGTTCTCCACTGGCCATGGTGGTAGTGACAATGGCAGCAGGGAATGTAGGGCTGCTGTGGCTCTGGGTAATAGCATTTTCCCTTTTGAGCCATTGTAATCAGTCCTCCCACTAAATCTTCTGAAATACCTACAATGGTTTATGTTTTTCGAACCAACTACCATTTATGAAAAACAAAGGAAAACACACATATATGTATATTTGATCATTGCATTTAAAATCTCTCTAGAGGGGCTCAGTTGTTAAGCATCTGCCTTTGGCTCAGGTCAGATCCCAGGGTCCTGGGATGGAGCCCTGCATTGGGCTCCCCGCTCGGCGGGAAGCCTGCTTCTCCCTCTCCCACTCCCCCTAGTTGTGTTCCCTCTCTCGCTGTGCCTCTCCTTGTCAAATAAATAAATAAAATCTTAAAAATAAATAAATAAATAAATAAACAAACAAACAAACCTCTCTAGAAAGTTGCCTAAGGAATTAGTGATAACGGTTAAATGAACTGGTTAATGGATGGCTAAAGAAAATAGATTAGTTAGGGCAAGGTTGGAGGTAGACTTTTCATCAGATAATCGTTTTTTACCTTTTTAATTTTTGGCTATTTGTATATATTACCTTTACCCTAAAGATACATAAAAGAGAAAAATAATAAAGGTTATCTCTGATGAGGTACCTAAATTTTCCATGAAATATTCACCACATTCACCACCCGGTTTCTGCTAGAACTCCCCACCTACCTAAGGGGTATGGACCATTCATCATTACTCAGTACTGCTTCATAGTTTGTTAATAACAAGTTGGAATCCATGTTCTTGCAGGATGGTACTATTAGCCTGAACTCTAACCCTAGTGAGGCAATCTGGAGTGGTTTTTCAGCACACCTGCACATGAAACCTTTATCACTCATTTCAGACAGGGTACGGAACCTTTCTAAGCCTCATTTTCTTCTTCTGCTAAACGGCCAGCGTCATAGCATCCATCTCAAAGGGTTGTGGTGAGGTCGAAATAAGGTTATGCACGTGAAGTGAGTTAACCAACACATCTGGTTATTGCTCTTGATATCTATACCACTGGCAGAAAAATGCTGTAGATAATAGGAGGGATCTGAAATCAGACTGCCTGCCTTCAAAGACAAGTTCCTGCCAATTATAAGTCAGGCAAACTTGGGAAAGCCACTTACTCCCCCTGAGTCTCAGATTCTATAAGATGGAGGCAATGCTGGTGCTCATCCCAACAATGAAAAACATTCAGCCTAACCTTATAAGCACTCAGCATATGGTAACTGTTACCATTTTCACGTACTCATTCAGGTGGTAGACACTCTGCAGGGAGTAGATGGGATCCTAGGAAAGACCTCTCTGTCTCTGGACTAAACATCTCCAGTTCCTTATACTGATCCTCTTTGCTCAGAGATGTCAGATTCCACTGACTCCTCTCACTCTCTTCACACAAGGCATTCCATGGAATACCCCCCTGTGGTGTGACACCAAAACTGGATCTGTCACTAGAGTCTGACCAGCATAGTACGTGTGTTTGTGTGTAAGATATGTGTGTGCATGCATGTGTGTGTGTGTGAGAGATAGAGTGTATGTGACCAAGACAGTGTGTGCATGGGCATGTGTGTGTGTGTGCGTGCACACATGTATTTATGTACTATCATCTTTCTGGATTCTAAATGCTGTATTTTGATAATGCAGCCTGAAGAGGCATCAGGTTTTGGGGTAGTAGCAACCATAGTTATAGTTTATTGAGCACCTAATATATATGCCAGAAACCATGCTAAGCACGTAACTTACACTGACTCATTTAATTCATACAATAACTCTAGGAGGTAGAAATTATTATCCTCATTTTTCATGAGGAAACATGCATAGAAATATTATAAGTAGAAAGTTAACACAAAAATCATGGTAGAGCTGAGATCCATCTCCAGTCCCTCCTACTCTAAAGCCACAATCTTAATGTCCTCACTAGACTTCCTCCACAAATATTAAGTGTTTGTCTTAGGTCTTTTCTTTCCCCATGTGATTTTAATTAGCTAAATCTCCCTAATCTTGCTGCTCTTCAGCTCAGTTTTTCCATAGGGCCTTATATTGTATCCCCCTTCCATTTGATTGTTTCAGATTTAATGTAGCATATTCTCTCTCATTTAGCTTCAAGTCATCTGCAAACATAATTTGACAAGTTTCTATTAAGGAAAAGAATAAAGCCAAGGGCTCTGCCATTACATGTATTTCTCTCAAGGTGTATTTCTATCAAATAATCATTTCCTAGTGGGGGTAATGTTCAACCTGTTACCAATCCACCAATCTTAATTAACATCCAACTTCCATTTCTCTATCTTCTTGGCAATTATTTCTTGAAATATCACATCTTTATGGTCAATAGGATATCTACAGCAAAGATCCATTCTAAAAAAGGTTGATGTGAAAAGAACTGTGGATGGAAGGCTGAAGTGGGTATGAAAAATATATACATCATGGTCTTGAGTGTTTAAACTATTTTTTATTTAAATTCAATTAGCCAAGATATAGGACATCATTCGTTTCGGATGTAGAGTTTAGTAATTCATCAGTTGCACATAACACCCAGTGTTCATCACATCACATGCCCTCCTTAATGCCTGTCACCCAGGAACTCCATCCCCCACCCCCCGCAAATCCACACCAGCAACCTTCAGTTGTTTTCTATAGTGAAGAGTCTCTCATGGTTTGTCTCCCTCTCTGATTTCTTCCCACTCAATTGCACTATTAGATATTTACCCCAAAAATACAAACGCAGTAATCTGAAGGGGAACCTGTACCCCGGTGTTTATAGCAGCAGTGTCCATAATAGCCAAACTATGGAAAGAGTATTTAAGCTATTTTAAGGGAAAAATCCCACCTTTGCTTCCCTAAGATATTTGAGTTGAGGAAACATAAAGAGCGGAAGATGACTAGCATTTGAATCAAGAGCCTTTCCTGGGATCCAACACATCTACGTAACTCCAACCCAACTCCAGTGTCACAGGAAGGCAGGACTCAAAGTAAGCCACTGGCATTCATATGTGAACCTGTGGCTTGTCCAGCTTCCTTCACTGGAGTCAAGAGTAGATTCTTCACCTTCTCTTGTCTTTCTCTCCATCTGTTGCAGCAAGACATTGTCATTGCTTATGCCTTTGTACCTCTATCATCACTGAAGAAAGACTGACCATTGTAATTGCAGCCTTTTTTGTGAGAGAGGAAAGAAGCCCAAGGCTCTGTCCCACCAAGTCCTAGTCTGCTCGTCTCTCAGAACTGAGTCTGTTTGAGATTTATCCATTCATCAAACTCATTGCTTAGTCCCACAGAGGGGTGACTTATACCTGTGGAGAAAAAGAACTTTTGCCCCAAATATAAAGAGAGGAGAGCTTGACATGCCAACCACCCAGGCCAGAATGTCTCAGACCCTTTAAGGATACTGCTGTGAGGCCCCACAGAGCCAGTAGGGCATTCTGGGTAATGGAATGCAACATGATGCAGTCCCCACCACCCTCACCTCCCTGGCCTCTCCAGGGTTTCTTGATTCCTGGCTCTGCAACAGCTGAGGTTAGCAGTTTTTGAACTTGGGGGGAAAGAGGGTGGAGAGAAGGGGCGGAGGCTTCCTCTAGGCCAACCACAACTAACTATTCGCTCTGTCCAGCAAAACCCAGACAGTGCAATTATCTGGTTAATTTGGCTCTTAGTTGGGAGACAGACTTCCAAAATGTGAGACCAGCTCAGACTAAACAGTGGCTTCCATCCTAAGACTTTTCCTAAGTGTGAGAGGATACATGTGAGATTCCTGGGGGGCTGCTTATGTGACCCGCCCATACATCCAGATAGGAAAAGGCAAACAATTCAGACTCTAAGATGGGTTTAGGAAGGCATGTCTTTCAGGGAAAAATGCCCAAATAACCTGCTATTTGGTCTCCTGGCTAATTTGCCTTCTGGTTTCTATGGAGGGGATGACTGGAAATCAGGATGACTCTAAATTAGCCAATGTTTTCCAGTATGATTGCAGGCTTCATAGATTGGCTGAGTGTCCCCAAAGCCACTGCATGAGTTACTCTTAGGGCAATTCCCGATGATGATCCTACTCACAGATTTTACACCCATAAGTTGGGCCAGGGGCATCACTGAGATAAACAGGTAAAATTAAAACATGGCTCTGGTGTTTTCACAAATGGGATGAGATAGGGCTAGTTAAATTGGCAACTGAGCATTTACCAGATGGTTTATGGAAAAACCAGATTTTTGAGGAGGATTAAGAAGCAGTGATTTATCTCCCTTGGAAACTGACAAGCAACCTGGAATCTGTGGAATCTATCAGTTATTCATTCTGCAAATATTTCTTTAGTTCTTTTTTTCCCTAAGATTTTATTTATTTATTTGTCAGAGAGAGAAAGAGCAGAGTGGCAAGCAGAGGCAGACAGAGAAGCAGGGTCCCTGCCAAGCAAGGAGCCCGATGCAGGACTCGATCCCAGGACCCTGGGATCATGACCTGAGCCAAAGGCAGCTGCTTAACCAACTGAGCCACACAGGCGTCCCCATTTCTTTAGTTCTAGTACGTGCCAGACCCTGTGCTACATAACAAAGTGAGATCCAAATAGCCATGGCCCCTCAGCTCATGCAAATAATCCCACACCTATATATATGGATGAGGGCAAGGAAGGACAAGTTCGGTATTATGATAGGGAATAACCAGGTTAGCTGATTTAGATCAAGGTGTGAGAGGTGGAGTCTTTGAGGAAGGGACTTAAAAGCTAACACTTTGGGATGCTTGGGTGATTCAGTCAGTAAGGCTTCTGACTTTGGGTCAGGTCAGGATCCCAGGGTCCTGGAATCAAGTCCCACATGGGGCTCCTTGCTCGGCAGGGAGCCTGCTTCTCTCCCTGCTTGTGCTGCTCTCTCTCTCGTCTGACAAATAAATAAATAAAATCTTTTAAAAATAAATAAATAAATAAAAGCTAACACTTTAGGGGACCGGGGTGGCTCACTTGGTTGTCTGCCTTCAGTTGGGGTCATGATCTCAGGGTCCTGGGTCAGCATCAAGCCCCGGGTCAGCAGGGAGTCTGCTTCTCCCTCTCCCTCTGCCCCTCCCCCCACTCATGCTCTTTCTCTCTCTCAGATAAATAAATAAAATCTTAAAAAAAAAACCTAACACGTTAAAGAACCTATATGCCTTTTTAGAAAGATCGTTCCAGCTTTAGTAGTAAAAATAAATTAGAAGTGAGTAAAAAGGATAAAGTTAGAAGGCTATTGATGAGAAGGATTGGGTGAAAGCTGATGATGGTTCAGCCAAGGATCTAGGCAATAAGGATGGAGAGAAGTGGATGGACTGGAGACATGGGATGTGGAGTCAACAGGTTCTGGTAGTTGAATGGGTATAGTGGTAGAGGGAGGGGAGTCATCGGGGAGCCATCGGGGAGCCTGTGCAGGTTTCTGGCTAACATGGAAGGTAGAGGGTGGCACTCTTTATCGAGAGAGGGAACTTGGGAGGACAAGTAGGTTGGGGCTATGGAAAGATGATGTGTCCTATTTTGGACTCAACCAAACTGGATTCCCACCATGCCATACCCTATACTTCCAGCCCCCTTAACTTTGCTTACATTGGTTCCATCTCTTTACTCTTCATGTTGTCACATCCACTTGTTGAAATCCTACCCATCCTTCAAGATGCCCTCCAAATACCATCCCCTTCTTGGAGCCATTCTCACTCCCTCAATTAGTGGTGGCCTCTGCTGCTCTTAGCACTAAGTTTGGACCTCTCTTTCCTGGACTCCACCTGTACTGAGGTTCTGTGGAGACTTATCTTGCCTCCATTCCTAGACCACAAAGTTTTTGGGACTGAGCCTCTACTTCTATATCCTCCTTCCCCACACGTTAGTGATCTAGCATAGTAGACGTTTGACAAATATTTGTTAAGTGAACAAAAATAACCTAATTTTTGCCATGGGAGGAAAACCAATAGACACTGAACTGACTTGAAAGCCACAGGATCAAACTGAAATTCAAGTTTAAGGTGTTTTAATACTAAGCCAACTCAAACTGGATGCTCAGAAAGGCTTTCTGTTCCTCCAATACACCAAATTCAAAGAATGCTGAAACAGTCACACCCTCTATTTTCTTACTGCACTTTTCTGAGTTCATCTTTAGTAGGGACCTCGTCTATCTTATTAACTCTTTGTCTTTGACGATGATGATGATGATAAATGAGTAACATTTACTAAATGTCTGCTATGTGCCAGGTGCTGTTCCAAGTACTTGGAGACTAACTCTTTCGATCCTCATAGTCACCCCATGAAATTGATGCTATTATTACCCAATTGTACAGATGAGGAAACTGAGCTGCAAAGGGGTTAGTACTGCTCAACCAAAATCACACAGTTAGTAAGGAGAGGCACTGGGATTCAGACCTAACGTCTGGCTCCAGAGTCCAAGCTTTGATGTGCTCTCCTAAGGCTGAGCACCACATTTGGCATTTAGTAGGTCCCCAACAAGTGTTCACTGAATGAATGGGAGGAGCCCTAGATCTGGAGGTCACAAGTTCTAGTCCTCATTCTGCCACTGACTTCCTACGTAGCCTTGAGCAAGTTCATGTTTCTTTCTCCATAAATTGAGGGGCCTGGCTGTTGATATTAGCAGTAATAACAAGAGCCAGTATTTATAATTCTAGTCTCATTTGATGTTTTAAATAATTTAATCCCAACAACGATACAAGGAAACTGAAGCATAGAGTGATTGACTTACCTGCCCCATACCTATTAAATGAGAGAGCCAGGATTCAAACCCATTGTGCTGCCTAGTTCAAGAGGTTCCAAGGAGATGCCTTGGGGGCCATAAGGGGAATGGGGAGAAGGGAGAACAGGATGGAACAGGCAGATTTTTGGGTTCCCCATGCCCATTTCATCAGTTCTCTTTTCTCTACTTATCTCTATTTTGTAAAATGGGCTCCTACTTGATATTTCCTTTGAAAAAAGGTTCTGCTGCTAAAACAAAAACCATTACACTAAATAATTCTGGAATTTAATAAAACTCCCAGGTATAAGCCAGGATTTTCTGGTAATCTTGGCTCCCGGTAGCCACATAAGATGAGGACCAAGGCTGCTCCTGGGAATGGCTCCAGCTGTGGAAAGTATCCGGGTAATAGCACGAGAGACCCAGCTCCAACCTACCTGCTCCACTCGGATCTCAATCTCTCCATTCACCTTCTTTCCTTGAAAATACTTGGTCCTGTTGAAGAAAGAAACAGAGCTATTGAGTAAGGGTGTAGACTGCTTTACTGTTTTCTTCCTTCTCCCAAAGGCCTTACCCCCAGAGGTGCATGTCAGACACATTTGTAACTTCATGCTCTCTCCTCCCACCTTGACTGCTGATTTTCTCATTATTTGTATGCACTGTGTGGGCGAGGTGAAAGAATACTGGACGGAAAGACTGGGACTCAGGTCTGGTTCTGCCAAGTGGCTCGACCTCCCTGTATCTCAATTTTATAATCTGTAAAAGGAAGATATTAATACCTGCATGACATATTTCTAAGAGTTATTTAAGGACCAAGTGAGATAAAAAATCTTACATATATAAATAATGCAGAATTGTTTATTTTTATTATAGTTACACTCTATATACTCCATAAATTATCTATCCATCCATCCTTTCCTCCATTTGTCCATCTGTCCAAGGAAGCAGCCCTCATTTGTCCAAGGAAGCAGCCCTCATCTATCCCTTTTTCTATCCATCCATCCAGCCTTCCATCATCTTTCCTCTGTACTCTTATTTCTATCTTCTCAGTAAATGGCATCCCATCTACCCATTGCTCAAGGCAGAAACATAGACATCATTCCTGTCATCTCCTTCTCTCTCCATACCCCCCTGATTCTACATTCTAATTATTTCCCAAATCCACCCACTTGCCAATTCTTCTCTATAAGCACCCTAATCTTGGCCCCCTCATCTCTCTTCACATAAAGATTCTCTTTTCTTACTCTTCTTTCATAGTACTTATTACAATTATAATTAGTTATAATCAGTAATTGCGTTTAATACCTGTGTCTCCCTAAACTATAACACAGCTCCTTGAAGTAAGGAACAAATACTCCCAACACCTACTAGAGTGTTTAACACACAGTAGGAGCTCAATTAATATTTGTTGAATGAATAAATGAATGAAGAGATAGATGGGAAAAAACCCACTTGTTGAGTATTTACTCTGTACCAGAAACTGTGCTATAAGCTTTAGCCTCATACAGTCTTTCTCATCTAATGGTTCCAACCACCACCATGAAGAAGGCATTATTATTTCCATCCTACTAAAAAAAACCAAAAAAACTAAAACCCAGAGTGATGAAATATTTTGCCTAAGAGACTTGAATCCTGGCCTTCTAATTCCACTTCTATGTTTTTGCTCAACCCTGAAAAATAGCACCAAATGTTGGGGTATTCTAGGTTTAGATGTCCTCCCACACACAAGGCAAAAGTAATAAAGTTTCCATTTGCTCTTTTGGATTTGGGTATGAAGAAACTAACAGTTCTCAGTCACTTGCTGTAAACTGAGCACTGTGTTAAGCATTTACATAAACCTTTCTGGGGTAGAGACAGCTCTTTGTTCCAATACCCACTCTCCTCTTTGCCACAGTTAAGAGAGTTTACAGACGGGCGTGCGCGTGTGTGCGCGTGCGCGCGCGCACACACACACACACACACACACACACACACACACACACACACACACACACACAAGAATGAAGATCCCAACTCTCCATTCAGCTAGGTGTGGCTACTTGATTGAGTTCTAATCAGTAATTGGTAAGTAGTACATCCAAGAATCCTCTTAGTTTCTTCTTCCATTATTCTTCCTTGAATATCTATGTTGTTACCTATTTTTTCTACCTGCCATTTATGGAAGAAAGAATATTTTCGACAAATTCTCTGACCGAGCTTCAGTCTGTTTGCTTCCGAAGAGTCTCTATCTACACTTAACTGATGCCAGTGGAGTTCGTCTCTTTTCAAGACTCCCCAAATCACCGACTGATAGCTCTAACATTAACACTACTTTTTCTTACAATGTTGACAGGCTTAGCTGTCAACTAAACAAAACTTTAGTGGGATAGGAGCTGTTATTGTGACTTGAAAGGAAGATCTGCGGGCGCCTGGGTGGCTCAGTGGGTTAAAGCCTCTGCTTTCAGCTCAGGTCATGATCTCAGGGTCCTGGGATCGAGGCCCGCATCGGGCTCTCTGCTCAGCAGGGAGCCTGCTTCCCCCTCTCTCTCTGCCTGCCTCTCTACCTCCTTGTGATCTCTCTCCCTCTGTGAAATAAATAAATAAAATCTTTAAAAAAAAAAAAAAAAAAAAAGAAAGAAAGGAAGATCTGTGTTTTCTTCCAGGCATGGTGTTTGACAAAACGTGTGTGCAGTGAGGCCCATGCAGAGGGGACCTTTCCACAGTTTGTGAATTTTATCACAAATCTTTAAAGGTAATGTCAGCAAACTACAGACACTGGGATAAGGCCACTTCTAATATTTGTGGGGTCTGGGTAAAAGAGCAAATGGAGGCCTATGTATCATATGTCTAATATTTATAATTGATAAATAAAGCCGGCAAACATTTAAATAAAATATGCCTGTCTTCCTTCCTCAACAAGTACAACTTCATAATGACCTGGAAGGGTCAGAATTTAGATTTCTTGGAATTCTTAGAGTTCTAGCCAGAATAAGGCAACATGGAGATCGCCAGGTCTTGGTCCCTATAGTCCTCCCTAATTCTCCTTCCACCCTCCTCTCTATCCTGCACTACCCAGGATTCTTGTGCAGGCTCATGGATGGCCGAGCCCATGTGCCATGCTTTATTTCTTCACTCATACCCCCATCAATAGTTCTCCTTTGGCAATGTCTTGGGAGTATGGAGAGGGAACTGGCCTACACAGGGCATGGAATTGGGCCAGGGTCCCTTTGGGCAGGGAATTCTAGGGTTCTGTGTATCCAGTGCATGATCTAAGGGTACAATTAGCAAGGTCCTGGTGCAGGGCCCTCCTTTGCTATCAGAAGGGGTACAGCTAGTAAGGGCTGGAGTCAGATTTAGGGCAAGGTTCCCTTTAGCTTGGGTTTAAAAGAAGTACTAGATGGGCTGGGACCTCAATCACTGGTACACTGGAAAAAGCATGGCTTGGGCAAAATTGGAGCCCTACAACTCACTCACCACATGTTCTAAGCCAAGGTGTTTAACCCTTCTAAGTCATGGTTTTCTCATTTGTCAAGGGTGAAAACATCTACAGCCAAGGGTGTAGTGATAAATTCACCTGATCCTCTGCGCAACAAGGTAGTAGAGTGTAGTAGGCTCAGGGGAACCACATGGTTACAATCCCAGCTCTACCACTCACTATGCAACCTTGGGTAACTCACTCAACCTCCATGTGTTTCCATTTCCACATTTGGGAAGTGGGTTTGATACTAGTAACTAACTCACAGGGTTGTTGTAAAGATTAACCGAGATAAGATGTATAAAGCACTCGGAACAGTTCCTGCACATAGTAAGCTCCAAAGTATATAGCCCACCGCCTAAAATAGAATCAACAACAAAGAACTACTGAGTGTTTTCTCTGTGCCTATGGATATCATGTGGTTGGGATCCACAAATAAAACATAATCTTGCCTTTACAGAGGTTACAAACCAGAAACGTAATTCACCTCACTTTGATATGTTCCACCAGTGCAATGACTGATGGGGTTGATAATAATAATAGGCGCTGTTGGTACATAAGGCCTGCATGTACCGTCGCATCCCTCCTCCTATTTGACCCTAATGTCAGCCCTGAGAGGAGGTAGGGTGGGGATCAGTCCCCAGACATTCCAGATGGAGAAGTCCTTGTTCAAAGACACATAAAATCTCTAAGTGACACCAGTGAGTTAGATCTTGAACTTAAAGATTTCGGGGTTCAGTTCAGACCCTCCGTATCCTTCATGATCTGGATCCTGCTAACTTCAACCCATTTCTCCTCTGTTTTCTGCCCACCTCACAGACAGACGCAACTTCCTGCGATTCTCTAGCCTCGTCCTATACTTTATACCTCTGAGCCTTTGCACGGGCTGTTCTCTCTGCTCAGGATGGTTTCTTGCTTTTCTGTCTGGCTGCCTCCAAGATCTTCACCTCCTCTATCAAGTTTTTCTTGAAAGTGCCCCCCCCCCAATGAGGCTGGGTTAGGTGCTCCTCCTTGGGGTTCTCACAGCATCCTATAATAACAACCATTAAACACATATCACTCCCTGTTGTAATCACACGGTATTTGTCTCTACCTTGACCCTGTACACCCAGTCTGAGTCCTAGAAACCTAAAACTGTATCTCAACGCTCACTGAGTCCAGTATCTGGCACCAAGTGCCAGGACACAAGGCACATGTTTAACAAATGTTTGCTCACTGGGTAAGTGAATAACGTCTTCCAGGGACAAGCCATGGCGTATCTCGTCCTTGAGACACTTTACTGTCATCTACTGGTACACCGTTGTAATACACTTACAAATCTGCACTGATTACGACGTGGGGTCCTTGTAACAGTGGCCAACCTGAATGACAGGTAGCCCTCAACTCGATTCTAACCAGAATGCAGAGCACTTTACATGACACCGATACCACCCAAGCAGCTCTGGCCTTCACAAGGCCTCACCTTCCCAGGAGAAACACTTGTTTTGCCCATCTCTGGAATGTTTACTGCAGAGCCTGGCAGACGGACTCAGGCTGAAGCTGAGGGTCAGGCAGTCCATCCCCCTGCCTGGCTGGGAGTCAGAAGTCTGTCTCCTGACAGGCCACACAGACTGCTGCCTCCTTGCCGGGGGCTCATTCAGGCTTGAGCTGCCTCTGAACAGTCCTGTCTGGCAGAGGGAAGGGTAGGGATGGTCTGGAATTTTAGATGCCTTGGGGGCTGGGGTTGCCGCCTTTGTAATTGGCTGGCTGTTTGACCTCAGGCAAAACGGAGGGCCTCACTGTGCCTGAAGGCTGTCTCCCTAATGCATACCTCTTCCCAATGCCCTAATATGTTTATTCCCATAATGAGCTCCCTGAATATCCCAGCCAATCCTTTGAGGCCTTGGCCTTGGGAAGGGGGTGGGGGAAGCTCTTGATTCCAGGAAGCTTCCTTCTCTGTGGGTGGTCTCATATTTTACTGCCACATCAGAGGCACCAGGAAGGAGAATATTATAAAACCAGTGCTGCCTGGGGTGGGAAATCCCAAGTTTGGGGAGGCGGGATGTGGTGGGTGAGAGAGATTTATGAGGAGCGGGTACTGAGTTCTTTCATGGCAACGGCAGGGGCAGAAGGAAGAGGAGAATTAGCACAAACAGGATCCACCTGTGTCCAAGCGGCACCCTCCTAATAAATGTGTCTGGGATGTAGAGTCAATGTGGCTGGGCCTTGGCTATGCCCTTCCCAGGGAGGAGGGGTCAGGAAGGTTCGTTCTCAAGCACAGTCCTCTTCCCACAGGTGGCCCCTGTAGGGGGAGGCAGGGCGGGGATACAGGGATCTGGCCCCAGGAAGGGTGTCTCATGTTTCTGATGCAACATATCCATTGCTTATTTCTGGCCTGGACTTAAGCAGGGGGAGATGGAGTATGGACCATGCAGGAAACCATTGAAGACAGACATGCTCAAGGCTTTCCCAGTCTAGTAAGATGAGGAGAGTCACATGGCACCTTGGCTGGAGGAAGGTGTGACAAAAGCAGGACCTTTGAACACAAAGGTCCAATTCAGAGATCCATTCTAGCTCCATAATTTACTCAAAAATATAGCTAACCTGCCTGGCCCCCACCCACTGCCAGAGGGGATCCTCCAATGAAGGGGCAGCTTCTCCATCCCACCTTGCAATTAGGGAACTCCAGTGAGTCAGGCAGGGGAGGGACCCTCTAAGGGTGACTAGGCCCCTTGCACGCAAATGGGGATCTGTCAAGGTAAAGAACTAGAGTCCCAAGCCACAGGATGTGACAAATGTCCCCTCATTTGCTTCTGATGGCAACAGGAAAGGAGATTTTCATGGGTAGGTCTGGTCACCATTCACTACCATCTACTGAGCTTCCTAGGGACCAGGCACCCTACCAGGCATAAGGGGGAAGGCTGAGATGTTGCCTGCTCTTGGGAGCTCATGTTCCCAGAAATGTCAGAAAACTAACCAGGTGAAAAAGAACTGGTGAGTACTGAGAATAAAATGCACAAAGAGATAGGGGATAAGATGTGGAGAGCAAGGGAGATCTCACTCAGATTGTCACGGAAGGCTTCCTCAGAAAAGGCTGAATACTTATTTATTGATCATCTACTTTGTGCCAGGGCCTGCAGGCTCTAAGTAGTTCTTGGCTTCAGGGGGGCTTACCACCTAACAGGAGGGAGAGACTCATAAATAGACAATGACCACCCAAGCATTAGCCCAAAGATCCAGCCCAAAGATCCCACAAAAGGCACAGCCAGCTGAGTCTCTGGGTCAGGGGCCACTTCCCTGGTGAGTGGTCCAGTTCATCCATCCATGCATCCAATATCTGGGGCCTTTTCTTTGCCAGGGCCAAGGGCTAACAAGATGAATGTGAGAGGGTCTGGAGGTGTATGTGTAAAAGGCACAGACAAGGGCAAACGAGTTGGACAGGTGCCGGGGGTGCTCAGGGAGGTGATGAATTCTCCTGGGGCATATTCTAATCATGCAGGGAAAATGAGCAATAGGCATAGAGCAGAAGACCCAGATTTGAGTTGGCAGCTGGGACACCTGCTACATGATTTTGGACAAGCCCTTACCTCTTCAACTATAGTATAGGGACAGGAAGACTACCCATAGGGTTAGCATGAGGCTTAAATGAGGATACAGATTTGGAGGACTCTGGGAGCCTGCCAAAAATGTGCTAGTTAAGTGTGCTGCTCACTGATGGGCTTCAAGGGTAGAACAACTCTCCAGGAAAAGAGGTCGATGGGCATTGCTAGCATCGGAGACAGACTCAGGTCCCATCCAGCTCTGCTATTTATTTCCTGGTGCTGCCTCAGATAGACATCAACCTTCCCAAGCTCATTTCATTTGTAAGTTCATGAATGCTATCTCTGACACATTCTGACACAAGGCAGGTGTTTAATTTTCATCTCTTTTCCTCCTGACCTTCACCAGGATGGGGAGAGGACTGAGGTCTGTTGGATGTGTCCCTGGAGAAATGACATGTCATTTCCTTCTCCAAGAGGAGGAAGGAGCAGTATCTTCCTTGCTCTAAATGGAACTCCTGCTTCATTAAGTCTAGCATAACAGAAACCTGCCTGGACTGCTCTCTGGGATCTCCTCTTCCTCCTCAGTACAGGCCTTTAGGGCAAAGAAAGTCATCAGCCACCCACTCACCATAATGGCAGAAATCAGGCTAGAATGTTATCTCAGTCCTTACCCCTCTCCTTGCCAAAGACACTACACTGTGTCACTGTCATTCCTATGGATATCTCAAAGTCTTTATTACACAAAGAGAGTTGGTTAACATTTAGAAGGCTAAGCCATTCGCTCAGCAAACAAACATTTAATGAACATCCTCTAAGAGCCCAGTCTGGGAAATGCCCATGGGAAAGGTAATACACTGAAAGGTAGTTCATACTAAGGTGCAAATGACTAATATCTGATCATTCCAGAAAAGGGATTTAAATGGTATACGCAGGATGAGAAGGGCACATAAGAATATTAAGTGCTTGATTTAGAAAGGGGGTGTGGGGCCTTTCAAGGTATGAAGAACAGGACACAGAAGGACAAGGCTAAGAAAAGTTATTTTCTATCCATCCTTCCCTCCTTCTCTCCTTCCCTCCATCCATCTACCCATCCATCCATCCACCCACCTACCCAAGGTTCATTATGTGCCCAGCATTGTGCTAGACCCTAGGTATTGCAGTAAACAAAACAACCCTCCTGCCATCATGCTGCATAGAGTATAGCTGGGAGACAGATCCAGAAGAAGAGCTAGATTGCATATTTATCCTGACTCATGTCTTCTTTAAATCAGAAGTTACCAACTGGTAAACTTCATGAAGTCCACAGTCTTATTTTGGACTTAAATTGTATGTTTACAATTTTAAAATAAAAAATTAATATAAAAAATTCAGATTTTTGACTGCCCTTGAAAAAAATCAATGACTTGGCAACACCAGCCCCTTATTCCTGCATGGTAACAACTGGGTTAGTGAACTGCAGCAGCTGCCTTCAGAGGGGACACCAGTTCTCACGCCCAACACAGTCCTCAATGTTCTGTCGTCTTGCTGAAGCTGAAACCAAGTGGCAGATACCATTTGTCATAAGCATGTGCTGTTGTTTTCCTTACAGCAGGGAAATATTTCTCTATGCTTGTGCCTTTTCCTACCACCTGCCCCTTCACTCACTGCCCATCTTGTCTCCTATAAGCAGCTGCACAGGCAACTCCTAATTTTACTAATCCCATTCTGAAGATGGCAATAGCTCAATGCAAATCTTTAGGAAACCTGCACTCTTACCCTTCCTGAAGATCAAGGGTGGGAAGTCAGGAAAATGGACACAAAGCACCATCCTCTCTCTTGCCATCACAGACAGCCTCCCTCCTGCCAAGGAAACACATCCTAGGCAGGCTTCCACAGGACCCAGGAGAAGAGACATTCTGTAATGAGCCTGGCATCTGCCCAGTGACCTGCCTCCCCCAAGGCAAGGCTGTAACCAGGCTGGATGAAGTCTGTAGACTCCAGCACTGAAACAGCTATTGCTAAGAAAGCCATGGCATGTGAGGGACTCCAATGAAAAGGTCATTCAGAGGACCAGGGCAAGAAAACCACGCTTTGGAGGAAAAAGGGAGACTCATAAGGTGAACAGTTGAGATCTTCGGAGAAAAGCTAGGCAAGGTCAGAGAAGTGACTGAGACATAAAGTCACAGAGGAATAAACACAAAGCGTTAGGCTCAAGACTCCTGTAAGGGCTTATAGGCCAACCCCTTTATAGTCAGCCCTCTTCTGCAACATTTTTCCCAAATGGCCGGCCCAGTTGTGCCTGAACACCTGTAAATGATGGGGAGTTCACTCTGTCATTAGGCAGCCCACCTGATCTTTGGATGACTTTGCCATTCCATATATTGAGCTGAGATAGCTCTCCTCCTTAGGTGGCCCTACTGTTCCCAGCTCTACCAGTTGGAAGCCACATGAAAGAAGTTCTCTAACTCAGTGGTTTCTAAACTTGGCTCTTCATCATTTTAAAAAAAGTAGTTTCCCAGCTCCATTCTAGGTAATCTGATTCAGTAGTTCTAAGGGCAGTACAGTGTGGCCTGTCCTGCACCCATTTGAACTTCCAGCAACAGCCCTCCACTTGCATTTGCACTGGAAGGAACCAAGCAGCTCTGCTGCACATGGTCTTGGTGGGACTGCCTCAGAACACACTGTGGAACCAGCCAGATTTGTTCTTCCCCAGATATTTGATTTGTGAGCAGAGAGAGACATGGCTGGGAGGCGTGGGGAGGGGGGGCAGGGGGACAGGAGCTGACTTCTCTAGAGAATGTTGACCATAAGTCCCAGCCTCCTAGAGCCCAGTGGAGCCCTGGGTCTTGGTCTCTCTAAGACTATTTCCTTTTGGTTCTGTGAGCCTCCCACATCCAATACACCCCCATTTTGACTAAGTAAGCCAAAGTCTATTTCTTTTTCTTGCAAACAAAGGACTCTATTACAGAAGGTGTAGGGCGGTGCCTGGGAATCTTAAGTCATTCTGATAGAAACCGTATTTGGGGGAACGTGATCTTAGTCCATCATCTTTTGACTTATGAGGAAACTGAGGCCCAGAGAGAACAGTGGCTCCACTATGATCCCACAGCATCAGAAGAGAAGGGAGTAATCCGGAAGAAACAGCATCTATCAGATTTCTCCCCACATTCCCTTCTGCTCAAAGACATTTCCCCCAGATTTTCTAGCCAGTTTCAGAGGGTGAAGACTCCACCAGGCAAGAGACAGCTCTTCACTGTTTTCCCCCTCCCTCTCTCTCTCCCTGAAAGAGCTGGGTAGGAAGCAGCAGGAGCACCAGGCCTCAGGATTGGACAGCAAGAAGACCTCACGGAGCGAGGTCAGCACTTGAAAAATTCCTCAAGTCAAAGGGCTTGGGGCTTGGGTGCCACACAAGGCCCTCACTGTGTGCGCACATTGTCTCCCTGATAAAAGGGGCCGGGCCTGGGAAAAGGGAGCCTGTCTCCAGGCGACTAGGCAGGCTGCTAGGGAATGCCCAGGGCCCCTCCCCCTCCCCCAGGCACCAGGGCCAGGGCCAGGGAGGCAAGGGGGAGGGGCAGGAGTGCAGGGCAGGTGCCCAGAGTGGGAGGGATGAGTCCAGAAGTCCAGAGCCACTCTAGGTGGTGTTGGATGGCCTGTGTGACCTGGTGAATGAAGTGAGGAGAAAGGTGACATTAGGCCTTTCGTTTCTCCCTCTCCCATCCTTGCATTTCCCCACTGGCAATAGCCAAGGCCTGCCTTTTTCAAGGAGAGGTTTGGGGATAGAGGAAGTGTGTGTGTGTGTGTGGGGGGGGGGGAGATGTAAGGATTCTGTTTCCCAGAGCCACCTCTCCTTAACAGAGATGTACATGTCTCCGCTGCAAGTCTAGGAGGAGGGGACCAACCCAGGTCTCCATCTTCTTATCCTCACAGTATTGTGCCTGCCAGCTTACCAGCAACCAGACACCCCTCCTCCAGGGCTCCTGGAAGACAGCCCTTAAGCCTATCCAGCTGAACTGAGAAGTATGCCAAGTGGCTTCCTTCCCCCTGGCTTCCAGCACCATTATATTCATCAGCAATTAGTAATTGCAATTAATTGTTAATACAGTTACCATTTCAGTGCCTGTTATAACAAGCTAAGCCCTGTATCAGCCCCACCTGTGCTATCATCTCTAATATTTGCAATGACCCTTCACAAAAGATATACTATGGCCCTGCCTCACAGCTATGGAATGTGAAGTTCGGAAGTCAGACCTCCCAAGGTCACGTAAGTGAGAGGGAGAAGAGACCCAGGCAGTCTGCCTTGATACTGTCTACTAGTTTTGCTCTCTCCCTACTGGTGACTGACAATCCTCAGTCATTGTCACAGTCGGGGAAAGCTGCTCTCTGAGAATGGGGTTAATTGGGGGGCCTGCTTTGGTTCCCCAACCAGAAAGCAAGGAAGTACAAAGGCTAGCCTCTCACTGGGCCCGTGTTAGCAGGGCTGAGATGGTGGCAACTGTCTCTCATTGTCATCCCCCATTAACAGGTTATCTAGATAAAATACAGATTACCCAGTTAAATTTGAATACTGGGTAAACAACCAATAATTCTATACATATAAGTATAGATCTATGGCATAAGTCTATACCAAATATTGCAGGAGATAAATGGATTCATTATTTATCTAAGTATTAACTGAGGTTCATGTATTTTTATTTGCTGAATACAGCAACCTTACCCCAAAGCCACTGCTGGTGATGCCAGCTCTGAGTTCAAATACCCCCTGTAGGTGGCATAGTGGGAAGCAGAATGTCCTGGTCACCATGGGGCCAATTAGGCCCACTGCAAGGCTTCAAGGGGCCTGCCAAGATGCCCTGCAGTCCTCATGTCTTCCGTCAAAGCAGCCTGAAAGCCGTTCAGCCCCTCAAGCGGAGCCTGGAGACTTTGAGCTACCAGCTGAATAAAGAGGAGGAACCTTGGGCATAGCACGGACAGCAGGTACTCTTGAATTCCAGGGCAGCTGAGTGTTTTCTGAGAAAGACTCTCCCTAGGCGGCCTTGGTCCTGAACTCTCCCATAACAGTAGTATCAGCCTTTGGCAAGGGTATCTATTTGTTCATTGATTAAAGCATCCGTGTAGCCTATCTTTCCTTGTGCCAGGTACTGTGCTGGCCTCCAACAATATGATCTTCAAACAAGGGAGGCTTAAGCCCTACCCTCCTGGAGCTTATGCTCTGGCACAGGACCACAGCACAGACAAACAAACTGGACACATGGAACAATGCTTGGGAGGGAGAGGAACAATGGGCTCTCACTGGAGCCTTTAACATTCCTGCAAGCTCAGTGGTACGGTGACAGTGGTGGCATTATGGTCCCCACTTTACAGATAAGGAAACTGAGGCTCAGAAAGGTAAAGTGGCTTGGGCAAGACCACAGAGCTGGTGAGTGGCAGAACTGAGACTTCAGTCCCGACCTGCCACCTGCCAGCCCTGAGTTCTCTGCATTTTATCTTCCTTCCCATTTTAACTCTCTTGGGAAACATGTCTGACATGTGTTAGGAAATCACATATTTAATACCAAAACACCAGGGGAAAGAGCAGAAAAGATCCTGCTAGAGCCTTAAAAAGAGGAAAATAGCCCAAAAGCAATTTCTACGAAGGATTCAATTCCCAAACCTGAGATCACGAGTGTCTGGATGGCTACAGGAACCCCTTTTCCTCCTGGCACCTTATCGTTCCAGCTGCCCACAGGGCTCCAGCAGGGTGGAGCTGCCTGGCTTGAGGTGGGGCACTTTCCTCTGAGGGTGAGGTCACCGGGATCCTGTGCTTGGCTGCAGTGCTGTTACATGGAGTCCTGCCACCCTGTCTCCTCCCACTGCTCTCAGACACTGGGCGTGTGCGGGTGTGTGTACATGTGTGAGCCTCCTGAGCAGGCTCTGCAGGCCAATGCCCTCACACACAGCACAGGAGGGCTTGTGCTCCGGTGGGAGTGGGAAAAATGACGAGGAACAGGGGTGTCCAGAATGGCCTAGGATGGATCCTAGATGCCACTGACATCCATTTTGATTTTGGGCTTAGAGCCTCAGTTTTCCTTATTTATAAAATGAGAATAGTAAAAGTACTCCATACAGTTGTTGGGAGGACAGAATTAGAAAACTATTAAAACTATTTAGCACAATGTCTGGAAGTGGAAAGTACACAAATGTTTGCCACATGACAATGATGAAGACATGACCCCATCCCCAAAGAGCCCATAGTTTATTCATTTGTGTGTCTGTTCATTTTTTAACCAAGACTTTGCAGCATCTACCTCTTGCCAAACACTGAAGTCCTGTGCAGGGGTCAGCAGGAACTGTGGAGCCATCAGAAATGCCTTTTAAGAAGTTAGGCCTGTTCAAGTCCCAGCCTAGCCACCCACCTGTTCCTTGTTCCTTGAGCAGGTGCATGGTCTCTGTGTTCTGCTTCCTCACCTGTATAATACCCCCTGGGCAACTCAGGAAGTGCCTACGACCAGAGCTCTGTTGGCAAATGATTAATAACCAGCTCTGTGAGGAGAACTGAAAGCCCTGTTTTGTAGCATTTACCAGTTTTTGTGGTGTAAATGCTCTCATGTGACTACTGTGACTTTGTTGGATTGAGTATGAGATGAGAGGGGGAAAAAGAGGGGATTTCAGAATGTCACCAAAGTCACTTTTTAGTTTCACTGTCACCATCTCCACCTGTCATTACCAAATAACTCATTACCTCCAAAGTCACTCATTCAATCAACAGACATTTCCTAATTAACTGCCTGCCCTGTTGTAGGCGCTGAGATGCAAAGATGCCATCTGGGAGTGGGTGGGGTAGGGTGGTGGTAGGACACAAATTTATCATACAGTATCTCTTGGTGAATCTAAAAATGCACAAGGTGCCTTAATGGGTATCACTGATCATTATTTAGTAGGACAGTGTAGCCTGATACACTCTAGGCTAGAAGGAGAGTAGCAGAGGGGTGTTTCAAACCAAGCATACTTTCGTCATTTCCTCCCCAACAAATAAAAGAAAAAAGAAACATAGGGAAGGGTGGAGAATTGAAGGGAAGGTAACAATAGATCATTGTTGAAATGGAATAGCAGACATTCTGGGAAAAAGGCCATGGGTGAGGTAAGAGGAGAGGAGAGGAGAGGAGAGCCAGAGTTCCACAGGCTAGTGGAGGGAGAGGTGGGAGGCAAAGGCTTAGCTGCTTCTATCCCCTCACCTCAACACCCTGTTCCTCAACTTCCTCCAGGCTCTGGAGAGCTTATTGGCAAAACCATGAGCAGGGAGGTACATCCAACCCAAGCCCAATTATGAGCAATCTTTTTTTTGGTCACATTCAATGTTTTGATTTCAAAATCAAACCTAGGGTTCCGGTATATTCCATGGGCAATAAAAAAAACTTTGTGCCAACTTTCTTTTAACAATCTCAAATAGCAGGCTTACAGTTACCCTCCCATACTGGAAAATAAACAAGAGCCAAGATTTTATACATAGGTGAGTAAAAACTGACACCCCTCAACTTTATGTATTATATTGCTGACTTCTAAGGTAAGGTGAGTTTCAGGCCTCATTATGCCCATTAAAAGTTATCCTGAGGGGACTGGAATGGGGGCAATGACATAGCTAACTGAACACTGTGCTGAGCACCAAGGATATAAAAAAGAACAAGACACGGGTCTTATTTTGGCAGAAAAGACAGCCACCTAACAGCCAATGACAACACAGTGTGAAATTACTGTAGCACAATGAAATATGCTCTAAGTTATATAAAGGAGGTGGCTGTCACCACTGTTGGCATGATGGGTTGTGTCAGGGAAGACTTCACAAAAGAAGTGATACCTGAGCAGGTTTTTAAGGTGAATGGAAATTGGACAAGTGAACAAGATAGGGAAGAGTATTCCAGGGAGCAGGGAGCAGAATGTGCTAAGGCAATTGTGTTTGAGAACTACAGGCTGTTTGTTATTTCTGCAGAATAAAGAGTATAGCAGGAAGTGGAACTAGAGACAGAATTAGAGGGAGGCAGGCAAGCTGATGACTGAATTTGAACTTGAGGGCAATTATGCAGCACCAGAGGATTATAATAGGGGATACGAAGTGGGAGCAAACTGATTAAGTCTGTGTTTCAAAAAAAATGACCCTTTGTTGGTAACATGGAAGGTAACCAGGAGGTCAAGACTGGAGGCCTGAGGCCAGTGAGGCTGCTGAAGATTCTAGGCAAGAGAATAAGTGGACAGGCAGTAGGGCTGAAGAATACTTAGCTTAAAATCCATTTATTTTATTTCTCCTTTCCCTTGTGGTTCTCAGGATTGTCTGATCTCCCCTCATCCCAGAGGACAGCACCAACTTGAGTTCAGACCTACTACGGAGCTGGCCCAAAGTTCCCCATACACCACTGCCCTGGCTGGGTAGAGCCAATTCCAGAGCCAACTCCAAAAGGTGGTGGGATCTTACAAAGCTTAGCCATGAGTTGTATTTCCCAGCAAAGGTGGGTTTGGAGCCCTCTGTTTCTCCTCCAAGGATGAAAGGTCCTTCCCCCCAGGTCACTGGGCAGGCATCAGATAGCCCTTGGGAGGCCAGGCTGGTTCAGAGTATGGGCAAGCTGACCTCAACCAGGAGGGGGAAAGAGGGGTTTTTTTGCAAACTCCCTCTCTACAAGGAAACCTGATTCTGCAGGAAAGCCCAGGACCCAGAATGGGAAGACAGGATCTGGGGCTGAGAAGGGAGAAAAGGGAGCAGCATTGTTCCTGGTGGGTTCAATCTCAGTCCAGACAGTGGCTATCTCCACCTTCATTATCATCTCAAAGGGGGGGGAAAAAGGAGCCCTGTGAGCTGGCTTCTCCCCTTTAACAACTTCTTCCTCTCAGGAGACAGTTTGCACAATGGAGGAGGGGCTGGGCGGGGGATGACCCAGGCAGCCCAGGCTCTGCCAAAGCCACCCCAGGACAGTGGGGCTGGCTCGCCACCTGCTGGCCACTCCTGGTGGCGGGGGACACGAATCCTTCAGGAACTCTGCAGAGGAGGACTGGGATTCCCAGGCAGCCCACACGAATCTGGAGAAAGCTGGAAATGTATTCAGATTCAGAGAGGATAGGAAGTTGGAGAAGAATCTAAGATGGACTTCTGCCGGAAAAGCTGGTGTGTCTGCAGGCAGGAAGTCTCCATCACAGATGTCTGATGGATGCAGAACCAGGTTCCAGGTGTTAATAAGTGTCAGTTTCCCCCTTTTCCCCTTTATTACCCACTGAGGGGTAAGAAGAAGATTGCTGTTTTTGAGGCCTGATTGAAGTGTGAGTATAATAGGCATGATTGAAAGAGACTGGGAAACATTCCTCTGGGCAAAACTGTGTCCCCTTTTAGTAATCACAGTCTAAAATTCACTAATTAGTCATACCTGTGGATTAGAGAGATGGAAAACCAAAATGTAAATGTTACTTGGATACGTGAAATAGGTGATAGGGATTAAGGAGTGTACTTGTTGGGGCACCTGGGTGGCTCAGTGGGTTAAAGCCTCTGCCTTTGGCTCAAGTCATGATCAAAGGGTCCTGGGATCCAGACCCGCATAGGGCTCTCTGCTCAGCAGGGGGCCTGCTTCCCACCCCCACCCCTGCCTGCCTCTCTATCTACTTGTGATCTCTCTCTCTCTGTCAAATAAATAAAAAATTTTTAAAAAAAGAGTGTACTTGTTATGATGAGCACAGAATGATGTATGGAAGTGTTGAATCACTATATTGTACACCTGAAACTAATATAACACTGTATGTTAACTAACTGAAATTTAAATAAAAACTTAATAATAAATAAATGTTGCTTGGGTGAGGGCATACATTGCATTTCAACCTCATTCATTGTGCCCCTAAACTATACTACTTACCCCAGGGACACCAGGAGGACAGAGATTCATAAGACCTGACTTTACCATTCAGGAGCTAACAGGCATGAGTGACCAATAGAAAATTCTGCACAACGGGATAAATCCTAATCCACTCTGCCCATTATTGGGGATGAAGAGATTAAATAAACATGCCTATGAGGGGCTGCCATCAGGATGACTAATGTTGCGAAGAAGGTCACAAATAGTCTGCAACAGTAACATACACCCAAGTAGCACCTACTGTCTATAAGACACATCCTAAGCACTTTTATAGTAACTCAGATTTTAACCCAATTACATACATTAACTCTACAAGGTAGATACTATCTTATTGACATTTAGGTGCAATAACCTACAAAGGTCATTCAGCTACTATGGAGTAGAGATGGGATCTGAACCCAGACAGCTTAACTCTGAAGTCTGTGTTCCTCACCATTGTACTGTGCTGTCATTTATCAGCTCAACCTCCATCCAGAGAGTAACTTCCCTGACAAACAGGTTTTTAAAATAACCCCCAACAATTGACATATCATGGCAAACCCTGACTGAGCCAGAGATAACACAGCAGAGAATGCTCCAAATCAAGGTCAAGCACTGGGTTAAAAAGAAACAAGAGGACTGCAAAGGCCATGAAGGCATTTTGAGTACTGGAAGGACAGGCAGCAGGATTGTACAGGCAAGAGTGCCTGGAAGCAATATCTCTGCAGAAATCAACCGCTAAGCTCAGAACCTAAAGATGGTGCTTTTACATAAGCGCATGAACAGATAAACAAGGCTTCATGATGACAAGTTTCAAGCAAGCAGCAACATTGAAAATAATGCAGACTGGATCAGAACAAAGGCCATGCACATAACCATCTTGCTTAAGATAAACTGATTCCTTAACAAGAAAGTAAAGACTGCTATCTACACCTGCTGAACATGCTTCCATATTGACTGTACTGAATATGTATTATATGCTATAAATATCCCACTCCAAAGCACAGGCTCAATCGTTCCCAGTCTGAGTTAACTTCTCAAGGAAGGAATGTGAGTACACACATGCATGTGAGAACAGCAGAGCCTCCGGCATGTTCACTGAACTGAATGCATTAATTTATTCACCTAAGACATATTTACTGAGAGCCTACGATGTGGCAGCCTTTGGAGCACATGCATGCAACCTTGCTCTCCAGCCCCATGACCATGTATGGGTCTGTCAGAAATGCCCTGGATGGAGTGCTTCCATGTCTCCACATTTGGACTTATTTCCTGGACTGCAAATTTTATGTCTCAAACTAGGACTGATAATATTTATCAACCCTGTCTACCAAAAATCTGGTAAAGAGTCCTATTCTCTGACTGCCCAGATCCATGTGAACAGGGTCTGTTCACCACTCACATGAAGACCTAAGACTTGCACTCGACTGGTGCTCAGTAACTGCGTGCAGAACAACTGCTGCAATGATCTTGTCACATGTGCCCAGTCTCTGCCTCTGGAGAACTTAGGATATACTGGCATGCCTAACATCGTCTCTCTACAAGCTTGATGTTAAGAGAAGAGGTTCTGGGGCCAGACTGCCAGTAACATGGAAGAGCTGGGATACAAACGCAGGCACTCTGGTCCCAAGGGTGTTAAATAAGGACCATGGGCCTGTGTTGGTTTCTTTTACCCTCACAGCAACCTAACTGAATGGACGGAGGATGCCTAAGGCTGAAAGATAGTAAGCAACTTGCCAGAGTTATTTCAGATTTTTAAAGTTTTCCATTTTTAGGAAGGTAATATGGTACACATACCATATATTATGTAATACTTCTGGTGAGCTCTAGATAGCACCCCAACAGCAAATGTATTAAGATGTAAACTAAGATTGCAGTAGATCATATGGTCAAGCACAGTGAGTGGTATAATGAAGCTATTACAATCTCACTTTCCCTCAGACCAGGCTTTGTTGCCAAATGTATTATAAAATATTTTTCAGTTTTCAGAGCTTTTTGGTTTTGTATTTACAGGTAAGGGATTGGGACCTGTAAATGTAAAGCACAAAGAAGATGCCATGGTGCCTGGCATGGAGTGGCCACATGGTAAACATAGTTTCTTACCCTCGGGCCAGTCTCTGATACCACCGACCCTCTTAGCTTCCTTCCCCACCCCCACCACCTCAGGACTGAGATAAGTCCCATCCCCTCTCTTGCCCCTAGGTGGAAGCACCTACAGATTCTGGCTTACCAATCTGTGTGGGCATCATCGATCACCAGTAGGATCCTGGGCCTTTGAACAATGGGAGCAGAGGGACCTGGAGGCTCCATCAGCCCTGAGGGGGCTTGTGAGGTCTGTTTCATGGCACTTGAGAAGGAACTAAAGAGGCTGGATCCTGGAGAGGAGAAAGAGGCTGCCAGGGGCTGGGGGTGCCTCCTCTCCATGGCTGGGGAAGCAGGGGAGCTGGTGGAGCTGTCTGGGCGCTGCAGGTCTGTCATGTAGCCATTAGGCAGGTTGGCCACGAAACTGCTGTCGGAGAGGCGCCGCCGGAGGAAATTCATGGCTATGGATGGAAGAGATGGCTTGCTCCTACTCAGACTTGTCTAGGTGAGGCCCAGAACACAGGCTACCAGAGAGAGGAGGTCACAGAAGAACCAGGGGAATCCTGCACGTGTCAGTTTCAGCTGTCTTTGCTAACCTGTGGAAACAAGCCAACACACACATTAGTGGAAATGACCTCTGCCCCTTAAGAGCAAACAGATATGGCACCTTCCTGCCCCACTGTTGGGGGCAATATAAAGTGGGACATCCTTTTGGAAAGGAATTTGGCAACATGTAATTAGAGCATGACTTCTTAACTTATAATTTCCATTTTCTGGAATTCTATCCCAAGAAATGAATCTCAGTTACTGAAAAGGCCTCCTGCACAGATATATTTTTCATGGCATTATTTACACTAGCAAGATACTGGAAAGAATTCCAACCGTCAGTCACAAAATAATGAATAAATAAACTACAGCACAGTCACTCAGGTGAAAACTTTTGTGGCTATTAAAAGAGCATACATATAAAGAGATTTTAGTGCCACAAAAAACATTTCATTTGTAATTAAGATCCTGCTATAAGTTTATAGCAAATGACTACAACCACATAAAGGACAAAATAACATAACTTTGGAAAGCAAATACACTGGAATGTTAACCATAATTATATTTGGGTAATGCGATTACATTGTTTCTTTTTCTTTTTCTTTCCACTTACCTATATTTTCCAGATTTTCCAGAATATATATTGCTGTGGACTGAACTGTATCCCCCAAATCCATGTGTTGAAGCCCTAACCCCCAGTGTGTTGGTCACTGGAGATGGGACCTTCGGGAGGTAATGGAAGTTAGATGAGGTCATGAGGATGGGGCCCTGAGGATTGGATCTATGGCTTTATAAAATGATACACTAGCAAGCTTGCTCTCCTTCTACCCGGTGAGGACACAGGGAGAAGGAAGTTGTCTACAGCCCAGGAAGAGGCCCTCACCAGAAACCAATCATGGTGGGACCTTGATCTCGGACATCCAGCCTCCAGAACTGTGAGAAAATACATTTCTGTTGTTTAAGCCACACAGTCTGTGGTATTTTGTGATGGCAACCAGGGCTGACTAATAAACATATGTACTGCTTTTCCAAACAGAAGACAAAAAGTTCAAAAAAACCAGATTATTCACTTGAGATCTAGATATTCCACTGAGAAAAATGATTATTTAAATGATGCAATTAGACCCCTCATAGTTTTTTGTGATTATCTCAAATTTTTATTGAAGTAAAATTTACTTCCACTGAGATGCACAGTTCTCAAGTGTACAAATCTTTGAGTTTTGATATACAAATACACTGATAAAAGATTTATTATATTTATGTCGCCTCAGAAAGTTCTCTTGTGCCCCTTTCTGGTCAGCCCACACATTCTCATAGACCAACACTCTTCTGATGTCTGTCACCATATATTAATTTTCTCTCTCCTTAAACTTCATATAAATGTAATCATATGTATTAATCTTTTGTGAAGGGCTTCCTACCCTCAACAGAGTGGTTTTGAGACTCATCTAGGCTACATGTATCAATAGTCATTCTGTCTTTCAGTCACCCAGTAGCACTCCACCAGATGATTCAAACCACAGATTTTTACATCCTCTCCTGTTGATGGACATTTGAAATGTTTACAGTTTGAGGGTATTATGACTAGGATTGTTATGAGAATTTTTTATTTAAGCATTTTTATGGAAAAAGAAAAAGTGAGAGAAAAAGAGAGTGAAAGGGAGACTTTTCTTTGGGAAAATATCTAGAAGCAAATTTATTGGATCATAGGGTAGAAATATGTTTACTTTTATAAGAAACCATCAGAAAGTTTCCCATAGTGGTTGGGCTAGTTTGCACATTTCACTTGAGGGTTCCGGTTGCTTTACATCCTTAACAACATTTGGCTATTGTCAGTCTTTAATCTTAGCCATTTTAGTGGGTGTAAAAATAATATTTTTAATTAATTTTTCTCTGATACTAAAGGAGATTGAGCAATTTCCATGGGTTTACTGGCCATTAATATATCTTCTTTGGTGAAGTGTCTGTTCAAGTGTTTGGCCCATTTTTAAAATGTGAGTTGTTAATATTTTTATTATTGATTTGTATCATTTGACTAGGAGTTCTCCATACGTTCTGGATATAAGTCCTTTATTAGATATGCACACTGTGAACATTTTCTCTGTCTTTGGCTTGCCATTTCATGTCCTTCATGAACAGAAGTTTGATAGAATAACTCTTATGAAAAGTCGTTTACTTGAAAAAAAACATTTCAATGAGAAAAAAATTGTATCATAAGATGAGACTACACTTCCATATTTTGGTTATTAGGAATATTTTATATGTACATACAAAAACGTATATATACACACACATAAGTATATATATTTATATGTACATATATATGAACTGTTACTTAAATCTGTAGACGTTTTGATAAACAGAAGTTTAAAATTTTATGAAGTCCACGTTACCAGATTTTTCTTATTAGATCTTTCTGTATCTATTTTTAAAAATCTTTGCCAACCCCAAGATCATGATGATATGGTCTTCTAATCTCTTATAAAAACTAAATAGTTCTAGTTTTTCTATTTAGGTCTATAATCCATCCAAACTTGATTTTTTGAGTGGTGTGAGGTAGGGTTCATTTATCCAGTCTTCTAGTACCATTTATGAAAATATTTTTTCCCCCAATGAATTGCTTTGGTGGGTTTCTTGGCACCAACAAATTGTATATGTATGGGTCTATCTCTGGACTCTATAATGCTCCATTGATCTGTTTGTCCTTACACAGTCTTGATTACTGTGGCTTTACAGAAAGGCCAAAAATCAGACAAAATGAGTCCTCCAACTTAGATTTTCTTTCTCAAGATTGTTTAGAGTATTCTAGGTCCTGTTTTCATATGCATTTTAAGATCAACTTGTATGAAAAAGTCTGTTGGGATATGGTTTGGGATTATATAGAATCCACAGCTCAGTCTGGGTAGAAATAACATCTCAGCACCACTGAATGTTTTGTTTTATGAACATGGCCGAGCACTCTACTTACTAAATATTCTTTAGTTTCTCTCAGAGATGTTTTGTGTTTTTCAATACAGAAGTGTTGCACATATTTTGTTAAACTGATTCCTAATATTTCTTCTGTGTTTTTTGGGGGGGAGGGCGGGATGGTATTTTAAAAGACTCTGTTCTCTAAGTTTTGTTTTCCATTTGTTTGTTACTAGTATCATATATTTGCCAATTACTGTCAGTATGTTGACATGATAAATTCAATTATTGTTTCTAGTGGTTGTTTATAGATTTCCTAAGATTTTCTATCTAAGCAATCATGTCATCTACAAATAGAGACATCTTCATTTCTCCTTTTCCAAATGTAATGCCTTTCCTTTTTTCACCTCTTTTATTACAGTGGCTAGGACCTCCACCACTGAATAGAAATGATGAAAGTGGACACCTACGTTTTCCCAATTTTAGGGGGAAAATGTTCACAATCTCACATTACTAAGATGTTAGTTGTAGGTTTTTGTACATGCACTTTATCAGACTGAGACAGTTCCCTAGTAGTCTTAGTTGCCTGAGATTTTTATCATGAATGGATATTGAATTTGCCAAGTGATTTTCAGTTGAGAAGAACTATAGTTTTTAAAACCATTTATTTGTTTAATGTGATGAATCGATTGATTGATTTTCCAATGTTAAACCAAACTTGCATTCCTGAGATAAATCCCACTTAGTTATAGTGAATTATCAGTTTTACATATTGCTGTATTCAATCTGATAATATTTTGTGGAAGATTTCTGCATCCATGTTGATGAAAAATATTGGTCTATAATTACCTTTTCTGGTAACATCTTTGCTAGATTTTGGTACCAGGGTAATGTCGAGCTCACAAAATATGCTGGGAAATATTCTTGCCTTTCTCTTTTCTGAAAGAGTTTATATAATATTGGTATTATCTTTTTTCTTAAATTATTGGAAGAAATCAACAGTGAGGCCATCTGGAGCTGATGTTTTCTTCATGGAAGTTTTTAATAATGAACTCAATCTGTTTTATAAATCTATTCATATTCTCTGTTTCTTATTTTAGTATTTTCAATATGTGATTTCAAGCAATTTGTCCATTCTTAGTTGTGAAATCTACTGGCATAATGTTATTATAATTTTTTTCTTAATTATCCTTTTACTTTCTGTAGGATCTGCAGTGATTTTCCCTGATATTCTTGACACTGGTAATTTGCTGTCTCTCAATTTTTGATTAATCTGTGTTTCTTTGAATTTACAAAATTTATTAATCTTTTAAAGAACCAATCTGCAGCTTTTCCAATATTCCCCATTGTTTGTTTTCTATTTCACTTGTATCTGCTCTTTATTCTCTGTATACTTCCCCTCTTCTCCTTACTTTGGGTTTAAGGGTTTTATTTTTTTTCCCTAGATTCTTAAAATAGAAATGTAAATCACTAATTTTAAACCTTTCATCTCTTCTAATATAAACTTTTTTTAAGGTTTTATTTATTTGACAAAGAGAGAGCACAAGTAAGCAGAGCAGAAGGCAGAGGAAGAGGGAGAAGCAGGCTCTCCGCTGAGCAGGGAGCCCTATGTGGGGCTTGATCCCAGGATTCTGGGATCATGACCCAAGCCAAAGGCAGCCGTTTAACCAACTGAGCCACCCAGCTGCTCCTAATATAAGTATTTAAAGCAATGCATTTCCCTCTATGCACTGCTTTAGCTGCATCTCAGAAACTTGGCATTTCATTATTTTATTATTGTTCAATTCAAATTATTCTTAATTCCTTTGTGAGTCTTTTTTATTTGTGTATTATATAAACATCTTTAATTTTCAAATTCCACTACTCTTTCAGATAATTTATTATTGTTGTTTTTAATATTCATTTGTGAGCAATGAACATAGTCTATAAGGCTTTAATCCTTTGACATCTCTGAGATTCACTGAAATTAATGTTATGACTCACTAGGCTCTATCTTGATGAATGTTCCACTTGCACTTGAAAAGAATGCATATTCTGCAGTTGTTTAGGGTAATTCTATAAATATCAATTAGATTGTTGCTAGTCAGTTTTCTCAGCCAGGAAGAGGACTCTGCTATGGTGATTTGCAAGCAGGAAGTTTATTGGAGAGTGCTCCCAAGATTAACAGCTGCAGGCAAGCATGAAAAACAGAAATGAATTGAACTGCAATACAGTTTTAACAGAGGCATCAGTCAATCTTATTGAGAATGGAGCTGGGCATCTCTTTAGCTTTCCTCATTTTCCAGCCACTCTCTTAACCTATCCTCTGTCTGCTGACTTGTCAAACCAATATAACTGCTACTTTCTGCTTTGGTTTAGCTGTTCCATGCCATGAGGACTGGGAATGCCTTCAGGGAAGAGTCACATAAATGTAGATCTCACTTAGTGGGTGTGATTCTCTTCTTTCAAGGGTAAAAATCCCCTCCAGATTCTACCTACCTTTTTGTTTCTCTCCAGGAACCTCAAATAGTGTCTTCTAAATATTTTACTCAATGTTAATAATTATAATCTATGAGAGGATTAGTCCAATGTGAGCTACTGAGTTACTACTCAGTCTGAACCTCTTCCATTTTTAAACTACTAGATAGAAAAGTTAATAAAATACTAGAGTTGATGGGACCTCAGAGATTATTTAACAACCCCTTCTTTAGAAACTCTGGTCAATCTTACACTGGTGGGAATTCCACATCTACAGAAAAATCATCTCATTATCCTTTGCCCAACTCCAACATTAGTCAAAAGCTAATCCTATAACTTCTCCCCACTGCAGGTCCCAGTGGAGCTTACAGTGATAGAGGGAAGGAGATAATAAACAAGTGAACAAATATTCATGGATTGGGGCAAGTGCTAGTGAGGAATACAGAGTGATTTTATAAAGATTAACGTAGGGGTGGGCCAGAGGAGGCTTCCCTGAGGTGAACTTTAAGTTGAGACATGGAAGATGAGGGGAAAGAGAAGTACCTATGCAAAGGCCCTAAAGTAGGAAAGAGCTAGGTACATTTGAAGAACAGAAGGAAGGCCAGCCCATCCAGAAAAAAAGAAGGAAATTTTTATAAGAAAATGTTTATAGAAATAGAAGGACACAATCATGAAGGACCATACTGATGATAATTTTGATTTTAATTCAAGTGTGAAAGAAAGAGAGAGACATAATTTAGTCTGGCTGCTGAGTGGAAAACAGACTGTAGAGGATATGGACAGAAGCAGCCAGACCAGTTAGGAGGCTGTTGCAGTCATTTGGATCCTTAGGTATGAACGATGAAAGTTGGATTATGTGATTTGCAAGATTTTAAAATCTTAAAAAAAAAAAAGTGGGAAAGACTCCATAAGAACGAGAGCTACCCCATAATAGTAACACTGGCTTCTTCGGAAAAAGATAAGCAACTGATCTGCCTAGACAGGAGAATGGACATCTCTGCTCAGATGTCTCACAGACACCCCAGATTCACTTCTTTGTTCTGTGGGTCACTCACTTCTTGTGCCATTGGACATGGGACAGCTCTTCAGTGCCAAATGTAATCTGATAGTGAAACAAAGTTGGGATGAGAGGGATTCTGAGAGGAAAAAAAGGGCAAGAGTTCTCTCTGGACAGAATGGAGTAGGCCAGGGTACTACTCAGCCCTATGCTGCCCCACAATGGCCACTAGAGGGCAGGAGTGGCCAAACCAGAAAGGAAAAATTAAAAAATAAAATAAAATAAAATAAAATAAAATAAAATAAAATAACAACTTTGCAAACTTACTTCTTGGACGCTGTGGCAGGAATGAAGACTTTACTGGGAATAGTAAAAAAGGCTGAAGACTGCTCAGAATTGTTGGTTGAGCCATAAGACAGAAGTAAGGTGTAAATCATAGGGGCACAAATTTTTCATTAAAGTGGAAAAGGCGGGGCACGAGGGTGGCTAAGGGGGAGCCAGGGTGGCTCAGTCAGTTAAGCATCCAACTCTTGATTTTGGCTTGGGCCATGATCTTGGGGTTGTGAGACTGAGCCCTGTGTTGGGCCTCCCACTCAGCACATAGTCTGCTTAAGATTCTCTCTCTCCACCTCCATCTGCCCCCCACCTGCCAGCACTCTATAAATAAGTAAATAAATAAATAAATAAAATCTTAAAAAAAAAAAAGTGGGAAAGACTTCATAAGAACAAGAGCTGCCCCATAATAGGAACACTGGCTTCTTTGGAAAAAGATAAGCAACTGATCTGCCTAGACAGGAGAGTGAATATCTCTGCTCAGATGTCTCACAGACACCCCAGATTCACTTCTTTGTTCATTCTCAAGTGAGTTTATGCCCTTGGGCCCCCCACTTCCTGCCAGAAGTACCACTCTCTGTCCGTTCACTCAGAACAGAAACTGGACTCTCATTCTTCGCTTCTTCTTGACTTTCACTATTTTAGCCACTTAGTCACCAAGCCCTGTCAATGCGGTCTCTCCCAACATCTTTAATATCATCTACTCCTCTCCATCACTCCTACCATATACTTGGTTCACACACTGATAAATTTAAAAATGAGACAAAGACCTTAACAGACATCTCACCAAGGAAGATAAGACAGATGGCAAATAAAATATATGAAAAGATGTTCCATATTGAATGTCATCAGGAAAATGCAAATTAAAACAACAAGATACTACTATACACCTATTAGAATGGAACACTGACAACACCAAACGTGGGCGAGGATATGGAGCAACAGATGGCTGATGGGAATGCAAAACGGTAAAGCCACTTTGGAAGAGAGTATGGTGGTTTCTTATAAAACTAAACATACTCTTACTATGATATCCAGCAATCATGCTTCCTGGTATTTACCCAATGGAGCTGAAAACTTAGGACCACGCAAAAACCCACCAATCTTGTTTACATTAGCATGTTTACGCATAACTGCCAAAACTTAGAAGCAAGTTTTTTTTTTTTAAGATTTTATTTATTTATTTTTTTGGCAGAGAGAGAGAGACCACAAGTAGGCAGAGAGGCAGGCAGAGAGAGAGGAGGAAGCAGGCTCTCTGCCGAGCATGGAGCCCGAAGCGGGCCTCGATCCCAGGACCCTGAGATCATGACCTGAGCCGAAGGCAGAGGCTTTAACCCACTGAGCCACCCAGGCGCCCTAGAAGCAAGTTTTGAATGAAACTTCTTCAGTAGTGAATGAATAAATAATGTGGTAATCCAGATAATGGAATATTACTCGGTGGAAAAAAGAAATGAGCTATCAAGCCATGCAAAGACATGGAAAACCTTACATGCACATTAGTAAGTGAAAGAAGCAAGTCTAAAATGCTACATACAGTATAATTGCAATTCCAAGTATATCACATTCCAGAAAAGGTGAAATTATGAAGACAGTAAAATGATCAGTGGTTGCCTGGAGTTGCTAGGACTAAGGGGTGGCTACTGAATAGGCAGAACACAAAGGATTTAGAACAGCATAAACATTCTGTATGATACCATACTGATGAATACATGTTACTATACATTTATCCAAACCCACCAAATACACAATACCAAGAGTGAACCATAAAGTAAACTACAGAATTTGAATGATTATGATGTGTTAATGTAGATTCATCAATTGTAACAAACATACATACCGCTCAGGTGGGGAAATTGATAGCTGGGCTATGCATGTATGCAGGTAGGGGATATTTTGGGAAATCTCTGTACCTTCCCCTTAGTCTGTTGTGAACCTTAAACTAAAAAAACAAAACAACAAAAAAAAAGCCTTTCTGGAAAAAAAAAACAGGGCTTCCTAAGTTCAAGGCCTCTACTAAACCCAGCTATAGACTATTATGGTCTCAGCATTCTGGTGTTGGACACAGCAGGACAGAGGGAGTAAGCCTGAAGGTTAAGCTCACGGACCCTGGAGCCAGATGGACTGTGTTCTAATCACAGCTCTGCTACCTACTATCTACATGGCATCAGGTAAATTTCTTAACCTCTCTGTACCTCAGTTTTCTCACCTGTAAGGTGGGGATAGTCTAATAGTATCTAGAACATATCTAGAATATATCTAGAATAATGCAGGCCTATGATGAGCAATCTGTGTTAGCTGCTATTATTATTCTGTTTTTTAGACACTGTGCATGTCCCATTGCCTGAAGGTCTAAACAGTGTGGTCAGCGTTAGTTTGGGAAACAATGTGGTGAGGACTGCAGTATTTACATGAGAATTGGCTTTGGAAAGGATCTGCCTTTGATACCCAGCTCTGCCTCTTGCAGCTGAGTTACCACAGGGGCAGCAGGTTCTTGATTTGCAAAGCAGGGATGCTAATCCCTGCCCTTCCTCCTACACAGGTCTTGGAGCAGACCAAAAGAAAATGCATTAAGTTGCTTTTCAAAATATTTACTTTTTAAGTTAACACAGAGTAAAATAGATTTTTGGTGTAGAAGTCTATGAATTTTAATGCATTTATATAACCACCACTACAACCAGGGTATACAGAACAGTTCCATCACCCCACATGGAATTGCTTTTTAATCTTTCAAGTGCTTCCCAAATGTCAATGGCATAATGTTTCACGGTCAATTACCTGGATCTCCTACAATAGGACATTACCTAAGGAACACTGGAGGCCCGGCACATATCTTAGAAAATAAAGGAAGATGAATTCCAACGACTGAACTTCCTGCTCACCAGCTGCCTTTGCCCTGGCTGTTCCTCCACCTGGAACACTCTTTCTACAGAAACCCGCATGGCTCACCCTCTCATGTCATTCAGATCTTTGCTCAAATGTCACTTTCTCAGCCAGGCCTCCTCCTGACCATCCAATGTTAAACTGTCTGGTACTTTGGATCTCTCCTTCCCCACTCCACTTGTCTTTTCCACAGTATGCACTGCCTTCTGTAAAACTACATACTTATTGGGGCGTCTGGGTGGCTCAGCCAGTTAAGCACCCCACTCCTGATTTCGGCTCAGGTCATGATTTCATGGTTGTGAGATCTAGCCCTGTGTCAGGCTTCTCACTCAGTAGGGAGTCTGCTTCAGATTCTCTCTCTCCCTCTGCCCGCCCCACCCCTCACATGCACTTTCTCTCAAATAAATAAATCTTTAAAAAAAACCCTATATACTTATTTATTTTGCTTATTGTTGATTCTTTGCTCCATCTGATAGAAAGTCCCCCAAGAACAAAGATTATTCTCTGATCTGTTCACTGCTGTATCCTAAGCACATAGAAAAGTATGTAGCATGTAGTAGAGGGTCAATAAATATTTGCTGAGTGAATCTGTTTAAAATAATATGAATGAAATTAAACCAGTCACCTTTTGCTTATGAAGACTAAAAGTGTGATTATATACAAGAAAAGCAGCTATCTGACACATAAGCCTAAGCTGAACCACAACTGGAATAATGCAAAGGAATATCTGATCTAATTTTTAGTGAGCTCCTCCCTCATGTAAACACACCAAGTCTCATAAATTCTCTCCATCTTCTGTTCAGCAAATGCTGACAGATTTTCTTCTTCCTTCCCATTAGGAACCAGCATTTGAGTAATTAACAGCTGCTAAAACCTTTTCTGCATGAGCAGAAAGTTTAAAAAATTCATGGAGACAACATGGGCTTGGCTTCATCAATATACTGATGAGCAAAGGTGGTGTGGGAGCCTAGGGTGAGCCTGAGAATCCAGAGGCTGTGCCACTCAAGTTGCAAAGCTAAGAGATACTTAATTTCCTAAAGAAAGGTCGAACCTGCATCTGCCAAGGGAGCAGCTCCATCTCCACACACAGACAGACCTTCAGGGTCTTTCATCTGCAGAGCTGTGTTTCAGCCACATCTACATGAAAGTGTGTGCTGTCTTTGATGAGCTCCAATCCACTCACACAGGCCTTGATCTCCTGTGAGTGGCAACACTCTTGTTCCCACAGGTGGGACACTGCACGTCCCCAGCCAAGGAGGACTCAGGCTTTAGAGCTAGGATCTGTGGGTGAGAGAGGCTTCTGCACCAGTAACTCCCTCCCCTTGTTGGAGAGCGCCCCGGGGGTATCAGAAAATGTTATGGTACAGAGTGTCCCAGGGTTCAAGAGAAGTGGAAGTTTTCCATTTATTTGAGACCACCCACACTAATCCAAAATATATTCAAATAGAGAAATGCCAAAACCAGGTCACAAAAAAATATGCATGTACATGAGTATTTACATCAAACAAGTTCAAGTTTTTAACCTAAAATTGTAAAGCAGCTATAACTGTTACCACAGGATTTATTTATAGACAGAATTTATAAAGCTTTCCAGGCAGCATCAGGTAGGATTGAGACACGAGCTTAGTGTTACCTGACAATCACAGTGGCTTGTCCCTGATTGATCCAGATCTTCATCTGAAAGTCATGTCAAAAATCTAAGAAGAGGCTCTTGATCACCTGAGGTCTGGAGCTAAATGGCCATTTTGGGCCCCCTCTCTGACTGCTGCCCATGATGGACCGTTAAAATAAATAAAGATGATTTTTAGCAATGTTACCTTAATACAAAATAAACCATATACAGTTTGGGGGTATGTTTCACAATATTATTTCCAGGGATTTTCACTCTAAACTGGGGCCAGAGAGCACTTTGGTGATCAACTAGAATGCAGGCCCCTCTGGGCAAGCCCCACTCCTGAGGGTGAAGAGCTCTGCTTCTGTCACCGCTTCATATTCACACTAGTCAGGCTCAACACCCAAAGATACCTCCCTAGTTCTCCTGCTGCTGCTTCTCCAGTGCTCCATGGATTCTGGCATCCAGTCTCATCTCTCTCCTCCCTGCAGTGCCTGGCCATCCAAGTGTGACAGTCTGCACCCCTTCTTCTATTTCCAGTCCCTTGTCTACATGGAAGTTAACTGACCTCTTGGGCACTTAGACCAGATGCAATCATGTTACTTTCTGCCGAAATTTTTCTGTGGTTGCAACAGCATCCAAGATAAGGTCATTTACATTCAGGCTGGAAACTCTAGCCCTCTCACCTCCAGCTTGGATCAGATCACTCCTGTCCCCACCCCACCCTCCTTACCTTTCTCTCGCTCAGTCTTACCTGTTAACTCACTCTTCATGGTTGCATTCCCTGATCCTCTCCTTTATATGTGCTAACCACAGGGCTCCCTGAACATGGCAGGTCCACTCTCAAGGACAGCTCTTCCACATGCAGTGACCTCTGCCTGGCACAGCCTTCTCCACACATTATGGTTAAGTGTCTCCTTCCTTCAGGACCCACCTCTTGCACCACTCATTCAGGATGGCCTTCCTGACCACCCCCAGCATGCTCCAGCCTGGGGAAGGGGGGTGTTCTAATGTTCTTGGAAACCATTCTTGGGTTTCTTTCCATCAGAGGTTGATTGGTCTGTTGGTTTACAAGTCTCAAACTCCATTATGCACACATAACACCTGGGGCCAGGCTTCACCCTCAGAAGCTCTGATTTTGTACGCTAGAAAAATAGCCCAGAATATGCATTTAACAAGCTCTCCAAGTGATCCAAATGATTCACTGCAGTTGGTGTATGTGCTACATTCTGAGAAATACATCTCTGGACCAGAATCACCAAAATAGGAAATACATCCCCTCGGGCTTCTCAAAAGGATGCACTGGCATGCAGGAAAAAAACTGTATGAACTTTTATTTCCAAATTTTCAATCTAAATTCTTTTTGGTGTGTACATTTTATGGTTACAGTATATCTGTAAAATATTCATGATTTAAACACAGATGAACACACCTACATTGGGGTGGGCAATTTTATACTTTGAATTATTAGCTACAATTCTGTATTCTTCCCAGAATCTACACAGTTTGTCAAGTGACTTCACAGTTCTTTCCACTAGAAGCTGAGTGACTCCCCAATGACTCTGGGCTCAGCCATGTGACTAGTTTTGGCTGATGTGACAATACACCAGTTCTGAGCCACAGACCTAAGAGACACCATGTGTTTCCACTTGCCCTCTGGTACCTCTGCCAATGCTATGAGAACATGTCCCATGGACCCAAGGAGAAACAGATACTTGGAGAAGACCTAGACTCAAGCAGGACCTTATCATTGCCCAAACGAGCCCAGGCAAGATCAGTCACTTCCCAGTTAACCGGCAGATGCATGAGCAAAAGAAATGCTTATCATCTACATCATTGGGTTTATGATTATTTGTCATAGTAGTGGCTTCTAATACAGCAACGACTGGTTGAGATTTCAGGATCTCTGAAGGCAGGGTCTGTATTTCAGCTCTGTATACACAGCACTTTGAACAACCTCCATAGATAAAAGTATTAATAAATTGATTGATTCTTTCTCTATTTCCTGAGAAAATTCTCATCAATACTCTCTATGGCCCTGTTTGAAAGGATTTAGGATTAACTTACTTTTCCAAAACTAACTATGAGTGTTAGGGCTCTTCGAGTCCCCAGATCATCTTTTCTGCCGTCACATGCAGAACTTGTCCAAGGGTACCATAGGCTCCTGTATAATCCTGAGGTCAACATACCACTGCCTATTACCCCTTACAGTAAATCTCTGAGGGGCCCAAGGGCTGACCCTGCTAAGTTGTTTTCTTTTCTGTGGTCAGTTGTGCTCTCCAGTTTACCAGCCACCAGTAATCCAACAAGGCTGCAGTATCCAGTCTCTGCCTGAATCCATGACTGGGGTCTTAGAGCCCTTCTTCAAGGATTGGCCCGCTGGGGTCATGCTCCCCTAGGGGGATCCACTTCCCAACTCCCGGGAGAGCATCTGCATCTCCTAGAGCTATGGCTGTCATGCCCATCTAGCTGGCTGGAAACCTAAGTGCTGGCCACTTTCAGGCTCAGAGTTGTGAATTCTCTGCTCCCTCAATCCCTGCCAGTGAAAACCCAGAAAACCCCTATGTCCTGATTTTGTTGAGAAAACCTGGCTATTGTACACAGTGGGAAAGCTTAGTAACTAAGGGAACATTCAGGCCTCTGGACACATCACTATAAGTCTGTATTCCCCAATGCCCATGACCTGGGAGTGGCACCTACATGAAGATTCTCTTGCCTACACCTTGCTCTGCAGCAACAGGCCAGGAAAAAGAACATTTGGATTATCTCTATATGAAGTCAGGAAGTTTTGAGGTTTGGGTATGCCAGGGGGTGCGGAGTGTAGCTGGGAGCAGGAGAATGCAGTGGGGGACCCTTGATGATTCCCTTGGCAGAGCTCCTGGTGCCTCATCTTGCACGTGGGTCTGCTCAGAAAATGCAAGTTGGGCAGCATCAGCTCCATCTTTTTTGTCTTTGTCCCCTTTACAAAGAGCGCTTCCAAGGAGGTTCCTTCTTAGAATCTGGGCTTTCTTTCCTTCCATCTTCATGCTATCTCTTCTTCTTCCCTTCCTTCTTTTCTTCCTTCCTAATTATTTATCTTCCATTTCTCCATTAAATCAAAGCTTCTTTTTCAGGAACTAATTTTGAATTTGAAAAGGACTTGGAAGTTGATACTATTTCTTAGTCCATATATAGCTCCCTTCTATAGGGTTTGCCATATAAAACTAACTGCTATCATTTACTGAGCATCTATGAAATGCCAAACACTGTGCTATTGTGAGCAGGATACACACACATACACACATATATACATACACAGGATATACATATATATTATATATTATATGTATATATATATATGCACACAGGATACACACACACACACACACACACACACACACACACACACATATCTATCCTGCTCAGGAAGTGCCATCACTGCCACTTTACAGAGGAAAAAACTGAGGACCAGAAACAATAAGTAATTTACATGGTCAACTTATACATCAGCATTACAGTTCTGTCAGGCATTGTTCTAAGCACCAGACACATATAAACCCATGCCATCCTTCCTCTAGCCTTACGAGGTAGGTGTGCTATTATCACCTGCATGTTATAGTTGTGGACACTGAGGCCCAAAGTTACCCTGCTAAGTGGCAGAGCTTCAATTCAGACCCAGGCAACCTGGCTCCAGTGGACATGATCCTAATCACCAGGCAGCACTGCCCCTCCATGGTATTAGGATTCAAGCCCAGGGCTTTCTGGGGGTAGGGCCTATTGATTTTCTCTTACATCATGGTACCCTGGCCCTCTGGGAGCCTGGAATCTGGCTTCTTGGGTGCCATAAACATAGCTTAGCTCTACAGAACTGCTCAGAGTTCCTGGTCATCCTCACCCTGGCTCCCATGCAATGGTTTTATATCTCTTTTCCCTCTGCTGGGCATGACCTTCCCTTTGCTCTCCTATGTTCCTTGGCTGGTTACTTCTGACGCAGCTCATTCCCTTCTCCCTTAGGGAGGCTTCCCTGACTACTCTCGCCAACCAATTGAGATTAAGAGAGCTGCTCTGTGTCCCTGCAAAGCCCTGTGCACACCTGTCCCTGTGGTTTTGAGGGAGGGACCATGTCTGGCTGTGGACTCACTGAGTAGCAGGCACAACTGAGTAGCAGTGAGTAGCACTGAGTAGCAGGCACAACTGGAAAGCCAGAGTCAAGGAGAGTTACCAGCATTGCCAAGGTCTAGGAACCAAACATGGTGTTTCCTTCTGCCAGATCAGAAAACACACAGAGCCAAGTAAGTAACCTTCCTAGAGACACAGGAGACTTTTGAGAGGTTCACCTGGGCAAAGGACAAGGACTGAAATGAGGAGAAACACCAGCTTTACCTGGAATATCTGAATGACACTACTAACAGGTGAGAGAGAGAGGGACAGATCGAGATACAAAGAAACACAAACACACACAGACACATACAGAGACAGGGAGAGATAGACATGCATACAGAGGCACAAAGAAACACAAAGAGAGACAGAGAGATAGAGAGACAAAGAGGCACATAGGGAGAAGCAGGGAGACAGAGAAAGACATAGAGAGACACAGAAAGAGACAGAGAGACATACAGAGACATACAGAGGGAGAAATAGACGCAGAGAAAGGGAGAGATAGAGAGAGAAAGAAAGGCAGGGAAACACTGAGACAGAGGTCACAGAAAGGGGCAGAAAGAGATAGAGACAGAGAGAGGGAGACAGAAGTAGAGAAAGAGAGAGAGACGGGGAGAGAGCACACCCCTGCGGAGACCAGGCTGAGTACTGCACATCCAATCCTATCACCTTCAGGTGTCCGCAGCCTCCTGCCCAAGCTTGGCAGGGCAGATGGCCAGCCCGGCGGTGCTTCTGGCGGGCAGGTGCTGCCCTAATGAGTAATTTAGCAAGTTTACTCTGGAGAGCAGCAAAAGCATGCTATTAGGCATTTTAAATTTATCACATCCCAAACAGAACTCCATTCCCTGCCATCTCCCCCACCCCAAACTGTCTTCTTTTCATCTTCTCATCTCAGTAAATACCACACTTGGTTGTTTAAGATAGAAATGCGGGGAGATTCCATGATTCTTCCCTCTCCAGCCGTCCTCCCCCCCCCTACGCCATCATCAACCCTCCTCCCTAACACAGGCTCTGAATGCATCTATTTCTTCCAACTCCACGGCCACCACCAGGGTCCAAGCCACTGTCATCTTCACCTGGACCAATGAGGAAGCTCCCATCTGTCCTCCCTGACCTGCCCCCCCCCGCACCTGCCCTCCCCCGCCATGACTCCCACCCTTCGGTGGATGGCATTCAAACTTCTTTCAAGCCTGCAGCGGGGGAGGGGAGACACATCATTTGGATTCCCTTCCCTTCATTCATTTTCTATATCCAAACTAAACTGGCCCTTCTTTTTCTCAAACAAGCTGACCTCACTCTCCAGCATCCCTGCTCCACTGCCCTCAGGCCTCGGCACTTGCTCTTCCCTCTGCCCAGAATGTTCTTTCCTCTGTCTTCCCCTTGCTGCCTCCTTGTCATTCAGGTCCCACCTCCAATGTCACTTCCTCAGCATCCATCCCTGACCACTCCATTTAATGTTGCCCCTAGTGTCCTTCACCAACTACAGTAGGCTCCCCTTATCCACGGTTGGGGGGTATGTTCCCCGACACCCCACAAGTGCCTGAAACTGCAGACGGTACTGAACCCAGTCTATGCTGTTTTCTTCCTATGAGAAAGTTTAATTTCTATTTTAGGCACTGTAAGAGATTATCAACAATAGCTCATAATAAAATAGAACAATTTATTACCATATACTGTAATAACAGTCATATTAATGTGGTTTCTCCCTCGAATCTCGTTGTGCTGTACTCACCCTTCTTGTAATGATGTGAGATGGTAAAATGCCTACATGATGAGATGAAGTGAGGTGGGTGACATGGGTATGGGATGCAGCGTATAGGTTGCTATGACCTTCTGACGCTACCTCAGGAGAACATCTGCTTCAAGATGGAGGTGGACCACAGGTAGCTAAACCTGCAGGAAGTGAAACCGTGGATAAGGGAGCCCACTGTGCATCTTCTCCCATTATCCTGCAGCATTTTCCTTATATTAAAAATGGGTCCACTTCCTGCCAGATTCCCCCATGACCCTGCCCACTCCATCCTCATCCAGGCACCAAGCACAGCACTTGGACACGGGACTGGCACACTGGGCACTTGGGAAGCATCTGGTGAAGAACTCTGAGATTCTAGGGGTGGGGGACGTGGGCCGAGCCCTGGCAAAGACAGTTACCTGGTGGAGCTGGACTGGGAGGGGGCCCCTGTGAAACACAGAACTGCAGGGTGGCAGTCCTGCTCCCACGACTTTGTTGCCTGATGGGGAAACGAGGCACCCAAGGAAGTGACTTGTCCAGGGTCACTCAGTGAAGTAGAGGCCAGGCCAGGCCCAGAACACAGGTCTCCTGAGTCTTCAGCTAGTGTTTCTTTTTCTGACTCCAAAATTACCACAATTAAAATACAAGATTCTCTGGATGTCAGTGCACAGTTGCTAGTCATTCACTTCACTCTCTCCAGACAGGGAGCACTATTCTCTTCAAGAGCAAAAAGTAATAGCCACCATGTGCCCCACTGCTTACTAGCATTGAGCTCATGACAAGTATCATCTCATTAATCCTCACAGAACCCTGTGAAGCAAATACTACCGTTAACCCCACTTCACAGGTGAGAAACTGAAGCTGAAGCAGATAAAGCGACCTGCAGAGCATCAAGTACCAGGTACATGGTAAAATTCAGTCTTGCCTCTACATCAGTCTAGTCCATCTCCAGATGCAGACCTTCAACCACTGTGCCACCCTGGCTTGCTGGCCCACCCTCCCCCCAACTCTCCTGGTGCTAAACATCAGTGGGGTACTCCCTGTAACCTGACACCTATTGGGCAACCCTGTGACAGACTCTGCAGTGCCCTTCACCTCAGAGTGCCTGAATCTAGGCAATGGTTCAGAAGGTTCTGGGAACAGCTCAATTATGCAGGCTCAGCTGCAATTATGGGGACACAGCTCCCTCTTGTAGGCTAGGAAAACTGGCAGCCTCACCGATTGTGCAAAGGGGCAGGTGTGGGCAAGGCTAGCATACATATTTCCACTAAAGGAGGGGGGTGGCAACCACCACCACTGGCCCACTGTGTGGACTTAACAATAGCGATGATGATGACGACAGTAATGCTAATATCAGTAATAATAGCACCTAATACTGATATACTATTTCCTATGTGCTAGGTAGTGTTTTGAGTCCTGTTCCTGTATTAAACCAATTAGTCCTAACAGTAATGTCTTGTTATTATCCACTTACATACAGAGGAAACTGAGGCCCAGAAAGGTAGAGTAACGTGCACAGTTGTCACCACGATTCTCTGTGGGATAAGGACTCAACTCAGATGGTTTGAACTCCATTCTATCCCGAGGCATCCCCAAGGCAAGTCACCCCTCTACCCACGGGTTCCTTTGCTTATCTATAAAATGAGGGTTTCAGCCCTGAGGAACTCTGTGGCATATCTTTGATTCTTACTTTCAGGGGCAAGAACCAGACATAGAAAAGTGATTTTCTCTCTGTCCCTTCCTTTATCCTGATGCCTAATAACTGTCAGACTATATTAATAACAACATCACCTGAATTCTTGCTACATGCCTGGCACTCTGTTAAGCACGTTACCTGCACTCCCTCCTGTACTCCTAGCAATATTAGGAAGAAGGATCTAGTATTCTGAAAGCTGAAGCATCTGAGGCTCAGAAAGGTTCAGTAACTTGCTCAAGGTAACACATGGAGGAAGTGGCGAACTCTAACCAGGTTTGTCTGACTCCAGAGTCTAGGCTCACTGCAGGCTTTGCCTGTTTATTTCTTCTCCTCCCTCTTTCTGCAGCAGCTGAGCTCCTGGTGCAGGGAAGGTATTATCAGTGCCCTGGGCTAGCACTGCACAGAGAACATGCTTAATGGATTGATAATGAATTAACAAAGAGTGAGTAGATGAAAAGAAGAAAAGAGAGGGGAAGGAAACGAATGATCTAGGAAGAAAATGAGGATGGAAGGAAGAAGAAGAAAAAGAATGGGGGGGTGGATGAATAAAATAATGAAACCACATAAAGAAAAAAAAAACACAAGAAAACAGAAGACTCAGACAACGAAAAAAAGTAAAAAGGAACAGATTAGAGGAATCCCAACCAATGCTGTGCCCTCACTCGCTCACTTCCCTGCTCAGCAGTGGCTTGCTGCCCTCAGACCGTCCCCCAAAAGCAGCCTTGGGAAGTGGCTAGCCTTAGCCAAGCGGCAGTAATGCCCCCTCAGGCAGGCACCATGATACCAATGGTTGATGACATGAGACAGGCAGGAGGAAGCGCCCACAGGAAGCAGAGCTTTCATATCCTAGATTTCCACCCAAAGATCCCCAGCAGCTGCTGCCAACTCCTTCCGGAGAGCAGCCCTCTCCTCTGTCACTCGCAGGCAAGGAAGGGTTTTTTCACAGCCGGTATGGGAATGGTGGCTTTGGCAGCTGCCTCCTCTATACCCTGCAGAAAACAACCATTTCTGTTGTGCTTACCGGTAAAACTTCTGAAGAAAAGCCAGACTTGCCTTCACACCCAATTTTCACCTCCATTATTTCTTTAAAGCACAAAAAGCTTCTCTCATATCCTTTCCCAGGGGGTTGGGACCTGCCTAGGGACAGAATCCTCCCCAAGATGCAGAACATGGCATGACACTGGGCCTCATGGCTCTCCTGTCCTCTTTACTGAAGAGGCTGTTCTGGGACTATTGCCTCTCTGTCCCCAAGGGCCCATGACTCAGTTCTGCAGAGCCTGCAACAGCAGAGCAGAGAGCCCCCTAGTCAGGAAAGACTGTTTCAAAACCCCCTGGTGCTCCTCCCAGAGCCCTTTTCCTTGGTGATGCCCCACCAGAATCACCCCCAACATTATGAGTATGTACCATATAATGAGCATTTTCAATGTGCCAGGCTCAGCACCAAGCAAGAAGTATCTCTTTCCATCCTCACGGCAATCCTAAAACTCATTTTAGGGATAAGGAAATCGATGTTCAAGGAGGTGAAAAAATATGTCTAAGGCCACCCAGCCAGTATGGCATGGAGTCAGGATTCAAATTTAAGTCTGCCTTTCCTCAAAGGTCGTGTTCAAAGTTGCTATACCATGATGACTCCAGATAGGTATTTTAGTCTCTATATTTGTGTATTTAGGATATCATTCTCTTCCCCCTTTAGCTCTCTATTCAAATGTTACCTTTTAAAAAATTGTAGCCCCTCCTCTAACACCCCCTCTCCTTCTTTTTTCTGTAATATCCACTACCATGTAATGTATTACACATCTTACCTTTGTAGTGTTTGCTTTTTGTGCTCTCTCCAACTTAAATGTGATCCCCATGAGGACAGGAATTTTGTTGGTTTTTTTCACTGTCATTTCATAACCCCCAGAAAGAGCTGACACATAGGAAGCATTCAAAAGATATTTGTGAATCGAAGAAACTTGGTAAATCCATCTCTTGCATTGTCAATGGCTTCTTAGATGTCTCTATATTATAAACTTTTTGAAGACAGGGATCCTATCAAATTCACCTTCAGACAGCCCCATAGCAGAGAAAAGGGGGTTATTCTGGGTGTGGGGCTCAATAAAAGGGAAGTTTTGACACTGTCTTCATCTCTCTCAACTTCTAGCTCAGACATTCATAACCTCTTGCGTGGACCACTGCAGATACCTTCCTTCCTGGTCTCCCTGCATAGGATTAGGTCTCCTTCAAATGCACTTCCATAGCATAGATGTCAGAGACATTTTTTAAAATTAAAAATCTGACCACATCAGTTAAATACAGCAGCTGCCCCTTGATATCAGCCCAAGCCCTTCCATGCAGCACTGAGACCCTCTCTGATCTGTGCCTGTTTTGTCTCCAGCTTCATCTGGCAGCATTACATTCACTAACACTTACCTGCTTACCTGCCATGTGGTCTTACTTAAGCCTTTGCACATGCTGTTCCTGCCTCTTGGGATGGCATTTGATTTTACTCTTCTTTAAGCTCCTACCCACCCCACTGGATTAGTGAACTCCATTCTTTCAAAATGCAGCTCTAGGCTTGGGAAACCTAGAACTCCCGCTCTCCGTCTGCCAAGGAAACTTCAAAATTCTCCCAGATCACACTGTACTCCTTTTGCACTGTATGGACATCTCTTGCATAGCAAATTCAACTTCCCAACTGCCATAGACTGAATGTGTCCCCCGCAAATTCCTCTGTTGAATCCCTAATCCTCAGCATGATGGTGTTTGGAGATGAAGCCTTTGGGAGATAATCAGATCATGAAGAGACACACAGAGAGCTTGCGCCCTCTTTCCCTGCTCTTCATGATGTTAGGACACAGTAAATAGATGGCCATCTGTGAACCAGGAAGAAGGCTGTCACCAGAACCCAGTACACTGCCACCCTGATCATGGACTTCCCAGCCTCTGAAACCGTGAGAAATAAATGTCTGTTGTTTAAGCACCTAGTCTACAGAAATTTGTTATAGCAGCACAGTTGAGAACCTTGAAATAAGGCAGGAATGGTCTCCAGACCCACCAGTCTACAACACCTCTCTCTGAACTTTACAAAAAAAGGAGAAAATCCCGTTAGTCAGAGCCTATTGATTCTTCCTTAGGAAACAATTGCACGTATATTTGGTCATTTGCCTTCCCTGACTTCAGCCAAATAGACGTGGTAAATCAGAAAGAACTTTGCTGGAGGAAAATACACCAGCTACTTGAAGACAGATTTAGAAGAACTCATAATTCTTTAGAAGAATCATAATAACCTAGGGCCATTTAGTATACGGGCCATATAGCAAACAGTTCCACATATAACAACTTTTAGGAACATCATGATACTACAACACATTAGTTGCTATGTCAAACCTCACAATTGATTTACCATATTGTTATTAACTAGACAAAAAAGAATAAAAATAGTAAGTTTAAATCCAAAAGCTAAAATCAAAAAAGAAAAATCTTTTAACATTAAGGTATATTTATTACTGAGATAGTCCCTACAGGGAATAACCCTGTGAATACCGTACAGGGACTGGGCTGCAGTACGTACAGTGCCAGTGTTACTACAGCCACTCTGGCTTCTTGATCCCTCTCATCCTCTACAGATGCCCCTAGAGGGCATATGTGGCATAACACTTAAAAGCATGGGCTGTGAAGTCAAAATTCCCTGGCTTAATACGCCGGCTCTTCTACTTTGTAGCACTGTGCCCTTGAGCCAGTCATTCATCTTTCAGTGCCTCATTTAGCAGCCTCATCAGTGGCTCATCATAAAACGGAAATAACTGATCCATCTCATCCATAGGCTTGTTGGGAGAATTAAATGGGTTAATCCATATAAAGTGTTTTGAACTATGCTTGGCACATAGTGAGTAGTAGTTATGCCACAGGAAGATGTGGCTCAGCATCCTTGGGAAGTAGGCAAGATCATGTGTGAAAAGGAGATGTAGTCTATAAGCTTCAAGAAAGGCCCAAAGTGGGCGCCTGGGTGGCTCAGTGGGTTAAAGCCTCTGCTTTCGACTCAGGTCATGATCTCAGGGTCCTGCGATCGAGGCCTGCATCGGGCTCCCTGCTCGGCGGGGAGCCTGCTTCCCCCTCTCTCTCTCTGCCTGCCTCTCTGCCTCCTTGTAATCTTTCTCCCTCTGTGAAATAAATAAATAAAATCTTAAAAAAAAAAAAAAAAAGAAAGAAAGGCCCAAAGAGGTCCTAGGGATAGGGCATCCTTCTGCGCACTATACCCCCAGTTGGCTCATTCTCTCCTCAAAGACACTTGGTAACATGAGACTTTAAGAACACAACAGCCACTCTGCACACCCAGAACTGGACTGCCTAGTACACCTGACCACGTGGGCGCCTGGTTAGTACCTGAGGAGCTGCTGGGTTGTGGCAACCACTTTAGACTCATTAAGCACAGGAATTCCCATGACTCATCACTAACTCCCAGACAAGCGCTCTGTGGTCAACAGTCATCATCATCACTCACCTATACTACTCCAGGATCCAGCCAGTCTCTGTCGTTCTTCCAAGCCTTTCCTTTTGCCTTTTCCTCACAAAAGCTATACCATGCCTGGCTGCCCTTTCCACAGCTTTTTTCAAGTCAAAATTTCCTCTGAACACTGAAAGTCAACCTCAGACATCACTTCTTCTCTGATATGTGCACAGTTCCCCCAAGGGTTTCTCATAATGGTCAACCAATCACCTACACAGAATGATTTGTGGTATTGCTAACCATAGGCCTTTTACTTTTGGGGCAGGAGCCTAGCCAGCTGCATTTTTAATAACCTTCCCCCCTGATTCTTACAGGCATGAAATTTGAGAGTGGCAGTCCAGACAGCTGGCCTCACAGATCTTAGACTTAGTAAATTTTCCATCACCTGTGCTCCCCTAGTTCATTTCACATGACCTCTGTGAGCACAGAGGTTGTATTCCAGGTGAACTATTTATGGTAAGTCTCCTCTCATTAGACTGAGAGCTTCTTGAGGGCAGATACCATACCTGAATTATATTTAAATTCTCAGCCCCTCCAGCATTATGGTCATCCTTGACAACTCTTTTCCCTCACATTCCACATTTGACCCATCATCAAGTTCAGATGGCTCTACTTTCAAAAGTTTCCTTGATTTTGACCTCTTCTTACCTCTTCCGCCCAAATGACTTTAGTCCAAACTGCCATCATCTCTTCCCATAGACTACTGCAATGGCCTTCTGCTGATCCTTCTGCTTGCACCCCACCCCCCACTACAGCTTCCCTCCCACACAGAATTCAGAATGATTCCTTAAAAACGAGTTAAATATTTATAGATCAATCACATATTTAAGAAAACACCGATATCCAGAAGATAAAAAGAATACTCCAAACTTAGCAGTAAGAAACACAAAAGCAATTTAAAAAATGGATAACAGATTTGAACAGACACCTCACTAAAGAGAATATAAGGATGGCAAATAAACATGTGAAAAGATATTCAATCTTTGGCTACTAGGTAAATGCAAATTAAAATCATAGAAAGATACAATTAAACTATTAGAATGGCTAAAATAAAAAATACTGACAATGACAAGTACTGGTAAGAATACATATTAAGTTGAAATTTTACACATTGCTGATAGAAACGCAAAATGGTTAAGCCAGGCTGGAAATCGTTTGGCAGTTTCTTATAAAGTTAAATGTAAATTTACTGTTATGTCCCAGAAATTCAACAGTTGGGTATTTACCCGAGAGACCCAAAATGTATGTTCATACAAAAATCTGAGCACAAATGTTTATAGCAGCTCTATATGTAACTGCCAAAACTTGGAAACGACCCAATTGTCCTTCAAGGGTAAATGAATGGATAAACTGTGGTATGTCCACACAATGGAATTCTAGCCAGCAATAAAAATGAACAAACTATTGACACCTGCAACAACATGGATGAATCTCAAAGACATTGTGTTTAGGGAAAGAAGCCAGCCTCAGAAGGTTATATACTGTATGATTTCACTGATACACCCTCAGAAAGACAAAATGGCTGTGATGGAAAGTAGAGTTCTTGTTGCCAAATGTTAGAGATGGGGGGTTTGTGACTGCAAAGGGACATTAGGAGGGAGGATTCTGGGCGATGAAAATGTCCTCATTGTGATGTTGGTACTTCCATGAATCTATACATGTGGCTACACGTGTGGTAAAAGTTATAGAGCTAAACACCAAAACAACATCAAATTTACCATATGGCAATTGAAAAAAAAATAAAACCAATTAAAAGAGTAAAGTCAAGCCATGTAACCTCCTTACTTAAAACCACCAACTAAGAGTAGAGTCCAAACCTCTCTCTACAGCCCATGAGTCCCCACCAGACCTGGTTTTAGGTACCTCTCTAGTTACACCTTCTCAAATTCTCCCCTGCTGAAATAGCAACTCCTCAAAGACCTTTAATGGACTTTTCTCTAAGGGCCTCTTCCTATGCCCTTACACTGTTTTATTTTCCTTCAAGGCCCTTGTCACTAACTGACATACTACAATGTAACTATTTTGTGGTTATTTTCCATTTCCTCCATCAGAATATAAGATCTACAAAGGTAGGGATCTTGTCTGCATTGTTCGCTGACCTATTCTCAGCACCTAGGATGCTGCCTATCACGGTATAAGAACTCCATAAATCTTTGTTAAATGGATGAATACATAAACCCAAGGAATGAAAATTCAGTGATGAAATCCCCAATGCTTTGAATGTGGAGCCATACTTTGGCTTCTGTAGCACCCCTCAAATTACATGCCCACTTCACCCCTCAGTAAGCATTCCAGCCCAGCATATTTAAATCAGCCCCTGGGGTTTTAAAAATGTATTAGGTACAACTTATCCCTTCTTAGTGCAGCTTTTTGATGCTTGGTTAGGTGACTGCCATGAAGATGAGCTAGGAGGGGACAAGGCTGCAAGCAAATTCATTCTTAGAATAATGTCACATAAGGTTTCCTGAAAGTTTGTACAAAACTATAATAGAAATGCTACTAATGTGGGCAAAGAAGTCTGAAGTGAGAGTGAAGGAAAAACAACAACAACACCACCTCTCTGTAACAACTTTCAGTGGAGAACAGACAAAGTAGCCATTTATAGAACATCTACTCTATATATGTTCAGACACTGTCTAAAGGTTCTCATTTAAGCCCCCATCTACTCTTCAAGGTGTAAATGAAGGTGAAAGTGATCACATTTTGATCACAACGTGAAAGTGATCACATTTTCATAAGTGAAAAAAAAACAAACATGGATTGGTTAAGTAACATGGGCAATGATACACAATGATAGGTAATGGCGAGTGTTTTGAATTTAGGTCTGTGAAGTTTCCAACCTCAGTCTTTTTCCACTTTGGATTTTAGAAACAGTATTCAGGGGCAAGAGGGTGAACACTGCGTAGAGAAGCCGAACAAGACATGCTTGAAATAGGAAATGGTAGCCCTGGACATAGGTGGCCAGGTTCTTCTCTAAAACTTTTCAAAGACCTGCATAGTCAAGTATGCTAAAGCAAGATGCTTATTTCCTTTCAGCAAAATTTTACTGAGCATCTACTCTGTAACAGTTCCCGAGTTTGAGGTTTCCACATATATTATCTCATTTAATTTTCACTATCATTAAAAACAAACTGTTAAACACATTTAATGTTATTAGAGACCATTTATATAGAGAATAGCATTATACTTATAAACAAGCAAGGGCACTTGAGAATTCTCCATCCCCTACCCCATGCAAGTTTGAAATTTTATAGTTACCTTAAAGACAGAACAGTAGGAAGACCCAAACAACTACAGAGAGGGTTTATGTTGCTACTTCTCCTAGTCAAAATCAGTGTTTTACACACTAGTTAGCATGTGAACTACCGGCCAGGGTTGCATATACAAAACCATATGTAATGCAATTATTTTGGCAATTAAAATATTTTCAACGGTTATTTTGGCTATGAATGATTTCTACCCCATACTATGGCTTTGGACCCTAAAGACTAAAATGCAGCTCTGTTCTACTCCAGGCCTCTTCTCATTTACTCCTCCTTATAAATAATCAAGAAATCTTAGGTCGGGCGCCTGGGTGGCTCAGTGGGTTAAAGCCTCTGCTTTCGGCTCAGGTCATGATCTCAGTGTCCTGGGATCGAGGCCCGCATCGGGCTCTCTGCTCAGCGGGGAGCCTGCTTCCTCCTCTCCTTGTCTCTCTGCCTGCCTCTCTGCCTACTTGTGATCTCTCTCTCTGTGTCAAATAAATAAATAAAATCTTTATAAAAAAAAAAAAGAAATCTTAGGTCTACAAAGGGCACTGAAAGCTACCAAGTGCTACTCTTCGCTGGGGCAGTAATCCCTGAGGGTTACCACCCTCTTCTGATGACAAGGGTGTGGAAGGTGGACTGACCCACTGGACAGCTCCCACCATCAGTACACTTTTCTTCTATTTATATGCTATCTGCTCCCCTCCAACTTCCACCCATTGCTGTTAGCTTTGCTCTTCAGCTCTGCAGAATAACTATAACCCCTCTTTCCTATGATAATCATTAGGATGCTTGAAGCCTGGTGTTAAGATGATTCTTTCTTAATGTTGCAGTGATAAAGGAAGGAGTCAAGTACCTGCATATACTGTAATAATAATAATGATGATAACTGTAATAATTACAGTTTTTAATAAAAACTAGATTTTTTTTAAATTTCTGGGTGTACCTCTCAGCACATCCAAGATATTGACACCCACCTCCCCTTAGGCAGCTCCACTGATTAAGTTCCACATCTTGGGAAACATGCGGCTTAGTTGGAAAGACAAAGAACAAAGACCACATACCATGCAGCAAGTATTTTTATAGTGGTATAAATTAGGTGCCAGCCACACACACAGAAATAGGGGTAGGGTCCCATCCAGCTCATCCTGTAAGAAAGATCGCTGACCTGTGAGTTAGACTCTCATGAAATACAGCTTGCATCGTGAGGCTCCTGAAAGAAACTGACCAGGTCTCATATTCAGCTTGTTTACCACCCTCCTTTCATGGTTCATACACCTGCTACAATGCCAAATGCAGATTAAGTGTTTAATGATTCTTACTTCAACCCTTTGGCACTTCAAAGGGGACTGGCAAGAATAGACAAAGGTGAAAATAGCTAAATTCATATGATCCCAAATTTCCCAGATGAAGGTATTTTTTAAAAACTCATTAATAACAATATACCTTCAAACACCTAAGTCAAGCAGTCTTGGTCTCCATCCCTGCTATCTACTGACTCACTGAATAACAGGGAACAAGTCACCTAACTTCTCTGGACCTCCAAAACATTGTAAGGTCCTTTTTAGACCCAGGGTCCCCTAATTTTCTGTTGTCCCAGATATTAAACTGGTTAGTCTACATTAATCTGGCTGAAATAGTCAATCTTAAAATCAGTGTTTGATTTGCAGTAGAAAGAAGAGCGTGCATGGAAGCAAAGGTAGGTAAGGATTCCAGCTCCAGCCCTTCCATTATCCTGACATGCACCATCATCCCAGTATGGTCACAGGCACAAATACCAGTCTCAGCATTTACTGTATGATATCTTGGGTAATTTCATATCTGTAGAGTGGGGTTAATTCCTTCTACTCCAGGGCTACTGAGGGAGTAAAATGAGTTAAAACATGTGTACAGCCCCACACTTAGAGGACTCATGCTGTACATTCCTTTACTCAAAGATTCTTTACCTATCCAACCCACTTAATCAATAGCCTCAGATCAGAAAGGTTTTTGCAACCCAAAGCACAGACAGCCAGAGCTATAAGGGCTCTAAAAGTCAGCTAGTTCAATGCCCTCCTGCCCCTGTGATTGACAAATGCTGAAAACAAGGCTCAGAGGGACACAGTGACTTGTTCAAGGGCTCACATGTTCCTCAGCAGCAAAGCCTGACCCAGAACTCAGGGCAGCAGAGGCCAACGGTCATATAAGACACAGAGGGAACACTCTGCATGCACTACTCTCCCTAAAGAAATTGGGAACGCCCCACACATAACTAAATTCTGAAGAATAAAAATAATAGAACTTTTTATTTATGCATTTTTTGGAGTGGAAGGGAAGAGGGAAGTAGCATCATAGCTTGTCTGTAAAATGCAGACTTTCTTGAATTATCTATGAAATGAAGGTCAGAGTTTTTATCATCAGCCTTTTCTAATTATTCTGCTCCCCTCTCCGCATCGCACCCCATTTCCACTTTTTAAAATTTACACCTTGAGGCTACGTACTTGCATTAAGACCTCTTTGGGCAAGGTGAGAAGTTTTAGGCTGGGGTAATAATGCATGACCCATTAAAAACACACAAGAAAACTGTCACAGATAAGCTATCCAATCATGCAAAAATAATTTTTCTCCCACCTTAGGAGCTCCAGCATGGGATAACTAGGAAATCCAAATTCATTAAGGCACACTGATAACTCAAGGATCAGGACCCCAAGGTCCCCTCAAAGGACATGATTAAAATCCCTGAGACCACTGAGGTGTTTCTGGAGAAACCTCAGGCCAGAGTCTACCAAGGGCTACTAGGCCAAGTGGGAGCACTGAAGAGAGAGTCCAGACAATATGAGGAGGAGCCTGGGTTATAGCTGACTCCAGGGAAACAGCCCCTGCCTGAAACTCCCCTGCTGCCCAAGATTCCCAAAGCAAAGCATTTATCTACAGAGATCATTTGACAAAAAGCTACACCAAGAGTATGCTTGTTTATCACTTCTAGTCTGCACACTCCCTAGCCGGTGTCTCCCAGAATTCAGAGGGCCCTAATGGAAGCCTCACACTGTGCACTTGAGCATACAGACCCAAAGCAAGAAACCGTCCTGACTGAGCTCACACCGCATGCCAGGGCTATGGGATGGACTTATGCTTGACCTTCAGTTTAGAGCTGTTCCCTCTCTCTAAACCTCCAGTCTAGAGCTCCTCTCTGCTAGGCCCATTCCCTCTTCCAAAACCCTGGGCTCACCTCCTGGTTCTGAGGATCCCGCCAGGTTGAACAATGCTCAGAAGCAGGTGGCAGTTTAGCAATTCATCCAGTGGGACATTTGTAGGCCAGAGCAGTGGGGACTGTGTCCGTCCCCAGTGGCAAGGAGAAACTGCCGCGTGGAACTTTGAAAGGGTTCTCTCTTCCCTAAGGATCCTGATCCTCCTTCTCCTCCTCCTCCTCCCCTTCTCCCTCCTCCTCCTCCTCTGTAGTACTACGGAGACATGTGCTCTGCTTGGGAAGAGGTAAGGAGGAAGATACAGCTGTTTATTGGAAGGAGAAAGGCAACAATCTGCTGAGCTGGGCTTTACACTCACACCTAGCAGAAGAGGAATGGAAAAAAAATAGCTCTATCTGCTGCCACAGAATTATTAACCCTTGGGCTCCAGCTTTGCTCCTCAAACAGCTGAAGCAGCGAGAGAAACAATACACTTAACCAATGGAGTGCCAGCCAAAGACATTACATCATCGGTCAGCACTGTCATTGGCTAATAATTCCTAGAAGGCAAAATTCTGCTTTTAGGTGCTTAACCCTTTCATGTTCATCATAGCAATGACTCAAATAATCAGTCAAGCCAATGGATCCTGGACTTGCTTTTACCAGGATCGTGTGGGCTGCTTTCTAAACATACAGAACATGCTCCATCCTGAACCATCAGAGCCTTCAGACAAAGATGGATATCTGTATCTTAAATAGTGTAGAGTGCAAGGACTTCTAGTCTTTTCAGAAACTCTTCCTCTCCAAAAGATAAAAGAGATATTGTTTTTGTGAGCATTGATTATGTACCTAATACTTTACTGTGTCATTTCATTTATTTCCTGCATTAAGCAATTCACATTATGGGCTCCATTTCATAGGTATAAAAAGTAAGGTTCAGAGAGAATAAATCACTTGCTCAAGAGATGGAGCCTGGCTTTGAAAACCAGGTTGTCTGCACTCTATCTGACTACCCCTCTGAAGCTTGAAACCAAACTAAGGTATTTGTCCTCTTATTGCCTCCAAAATTATAGAAAATATAGAAAACCCTCTCAATACGTTGGAAAATGCCAGTAGCCTGTGAAGAACTGGGGAAGGAAGAGAATGGTGAATTCCCATATCAGGTGTTCAGGGATCAGGAACCCTCCAGAGAATCATCCCTTTCTCAGGTTCCATCTTTCTGCTTCTGCTGAGAATCTCAGCTTAGCTGTCACTTTCTCTAGGAAGCCTCCTCCTACTCCCCAAACTGGGATAGATGCTCCTGCTCCAGGTTCCTAAGGTGCCCTGTATCAGTGGACTGCAGCTGCTTGTTTACTGGGTAAACTCCACAAAATTAGAGCCATTTCTACTTTCTCCACCAACATATGCCCAGCACAGTGCCTGCCACATGTGGGTACTCAGTCAGGGTGGGGAGAGGAAGAGGGGAGGGAAGGCCCTTGTTAAAGTTCTTTTTTTTTTTTTTCCAAGATTTTTATTTATTTATTTCACAGAGGGAGAGAGATCACAAGGAGGCAGAGAGGCAGGGGG
>LNAC01000075.1:554147-616060 GCA_002007465.1 Ailurus styani
TCCCAGACTCTGAGCTCTCCCCCGGCTCAGGCAGCCGAGTGCGGTGATCAAGCTCGATCCCAAGAGCGCCTCCATGCCCCTTGGGGAGTGCGAAGCGTGCAGCGTCCTTGGAAGCCAGCTTTGAGAAAGGCACCTGACCTCCCAGGACCTCAGGAGGCGCCTCAGAGAAACCGGCCGCACCGTCGGCGCGTGTCTCAGGTAGTGGGATGGGCGCTCAGGGCCGGGGTGCAACAGGAGCAAGACGAAGTCCGTCACTCTCCTGTGGTTTGCATGGGGTCGGGGTGGGGGCAGGTTAAATGCAGAGAAACAGACAAAGAGGATAATGTCAGATTGTTGTGAGAGGGGAAGGTGGTTTTGAATAAGGAAGGGCGTCGGGGACGCTCTGAATAGGATGATTTCCTGCGGCCTCCTGGGCAGGTGATGAAAGATAAAAGGGATAGCACGGCTGGAGGAAGAGCATGGCCGGCAGGGGGCACCAGAGGCACCTTAGTTCTGAGGCCAGAACCGGAGACTGGGCTGGCCCAGAGCGCTGAGCAAGGGCAGGGTGCGCTAGGCTGGAAAGGTAGCCGGGGCCGAATTCCCCCAGAACCCGGTGGGCCACCCTGAAGAGCTTCGGTTTATGGTAAGGACAAAATGAGCCACTGGAGAGTGGGGTGGGGGGCCGCTGTGGCATGTTTCAAACACCACTCTTGCTATCGTGTGGGTGAATAGATTTTGGAAGAGAAATAATGACAAATCCGGGAGACCATTTAGGAGGTGTCTTGGTCAGCTCACGCTATCATAACAAAATACCATAGACTGGTTAGCTTAAACAACAGAAATTTATTTGATCACAGTTCTAAAGGTGAAGATCAAGGTGCCAGTGGGGTCTGCTTCTGATGAGAGCTCTCTTCCTGGCTTGTATTGTAAATGGCTGCCTTCTCCCTGTGTCCTCACATGGCAGGGAGAAAAAAAGAGAACAAGTTCTCTCATGTCTCTTCTTATAAGGGCACTAGCCTGTCATGAGCTCCCACCCTCATGATGTCATCCAAATCTAGTTACCTTCCAAAGGCTCCATCTCCAAATACCATCCCATTGTGGGTTAGAGCTTCAGCATATGATTGGGGGGAGCGTAGGTCAGTGCATAACAGGAGGATACTGCAGAAGTCCAGGCAAGAGATGATGGTGACTTAGATAAAGGTGATGACAGCAGAGATGGGGAGAGTAGACCAACTGAAATACATTTATAGAGTATCATGGAAAGGCTTGATGATGAATTGGATTTAGGGAATGAGGAAAACAGGTGAATGAAGAATGACTCCCAGGTGTTCAGCTCGAGCCATCCATGGGATAATGGTGCTATTATCAACATGAGGAAGACTAGGAAAGAACAGGCTGGAGGCAGAAAGAAATTAAACTCCATCGTGAACATTCTAGAGACCCACGAAGCAACTTACAACAACAGTGTCAGATTCTCTTCAAATTGTTTTGCATATATTAAACAATTGTTTTTATAATTCTCATAATACCTGTATGGTGGAAAAGTACTCTCATTGTCACCATATCACAGATAAGGAAATGAAGGCACTGAAAGGTTTAAGCAACTTGCCCAGAGAGAGGGCTGAATACCCAAGTGTAGAGCACAGATGTGAGTCTGGGGCTAGAGATGTGCCCGGGGAAGTGTTCTGACCTGGAGCAGTATGAGACCACCTAGTGTGAGACCAGAGAAGAGCCAAGGACGGAGCCCTTGGAAGTTTGTCTTCCAACATGTCTGCTTACTGCATGACCCTTAGTAAGTGACTCAGTCAATAGGAGGGAGTGACCCAACTTCAGTAACTAAGGGAGTAAGACTAGCTCAGGAATCACAGACTTTGGGGACAGGCAGTAATGTAGCAAGCGAAGTTGGCAGGGTGTGATAGAACAGGGAGGGGTGGAGACTGTGGCATAGTGGGGTGTGCACAGCTGCCTAAGGGGGCAGCTTGTCACTCAGCAACAACTCACTTTTGCCGTATGGCAGTAAGGACCTTGAGTTCCCTGATGATCTGATTTTTATCAAAGGGTCAGAAATTCAGATTATGTTAAATCTCCAGGTTTTTACATGTTGGCAGTTAATTTAAAATATTTAAAGAACTGTGTGAGCTAAGAATGTTGAACAGAATCAAACCCATGTACAGGTAGGATTTGCCCCTTTGGCTACTTCTTTCCACCTCTGGATTAGGCAATACCTCAGATCCTGAATTTCCATTCAGATGCAGATAATGGTAGTAGTGGACATAAGAGGATCAAGGAAATCTCAATTCAGAAACCCAGCATAGTCTTTAATGGCATTTTCCCATCTCTGCCTCCACCCACCAGGCATATCCTTTCTAAGCTTCTGTTTCCCTACCTGTGAAATGAGGTCAGAGCAGAGCTCCCCTAAGATGCCTCCCAACTCTAAGATTTGGACTTATATGTAGTATTCAAAAAAAGACTATTGGCTTTCAAATATGCACGGGAGAGTTGCTTGGAGAAAAATGGAAAGGGTGTTCTTGTCTGGGTTTATAAATTCAAAAAGCTTCACCAGTATCAGTTTAAAAGAAAGAAAAAAAGAAACGGGGAGTGGGATAGAAGTGTAGATGAAAAACCAGGCAAATTATGGCATGGAAAATTATTTTTTATTGTACTATGAATAAGAAAAGAAAAGGCAGTTAGATGCAGAAGTGCTTAATGATTACTATTGAAAATTCAATGTATCATAGCCAGTTCTCTATATTTATCACCAAGGGTTTTGCAGTAATGAGATTCTCCCATCATGTATTGGAGGTCAGCTGCATTCCAGCATTATTTATTCTTATGTGCTGAGGTTATGTAATAAAAAGAGTCTGAAAACAGATAATGACTCTCCATAGTCAGTCCCTTTGTCCCCACCTGAGATATTGTTTAAAGCTAGAGAAACAACTTGTGTCTTTATAAATTGCTGGGTTTTGTGTAAGAGAGTGAATGTGGGGATGGAAACCAGAAGATTTGACACACAGTCATTGAACAACTTCTCTGAACCTTCTTCATCAATGAAATGAGAGCTGGACCAAAGGTGGCCGCCTGGAAGATATTAGGGGAGTTTTTCATTGTGTGGGGACCTGGCAATTCCCAGGGCCAGATCTTTCCACAATTTGCTTTCTCCCAGTCCCCAAAAATACTTGAGGTAAGGATGTCACCTAAGTTGGGCCAAGTTGCTCACTCTTGGGACTTTATCTCTCCAGAATGTGACAACGATGGAAAGAGGTTGGCTGTGAAATTAATCAGACTGATAATGGCAGCAGCATCGGCATCCTAAAGAGGCTAGACCATTGGTTGCTGCTTGGTCATGAATCTTTTTGGCCAACCTCCAGATTCCTTTGATTTCTACCTGTTTCCCAAGCTTGATCCTTCATGCCAACCTGTCCCCCATCCGATTTTATTTTGTGAATGTTCCATCTCTGCTAAATCCCCTTCTTGTGTTAATAGCCTACATTATTTCTCTCGCTATTAACCAAGAATCCTGATGCGTCCAGGAAGGAAAGAAACATACTGCATCATAGGATCCATTCTCTGGGGAACAATTCAGCTCAGGAATTTGCATACATATGGATGCACCCACAGTGACAGGTGTACACATTGTCTCACCACTCAGTAAGAAAAATCCAACCCCACAGGATGGTGGTGGTGGTGGTTTAAAAAGATCATTTGTTTTTGATAAGAACCCAGATTGGCTATTCTTATCCAAGCTAAAAAAAGGCGAGCAAGTCCTTCTAATAACAAATCAACTGTAGAAATAAGCCCCCTTATATGTAAATTTTGTAGTTTGCTAAGTCCCTCATTTCATATGCCCTCCTGTGAGGTAGGCAGATTAGATAGTATTTTTTTTTTCATTTGACACAGAGAGATTACAAGTAGGCAGAAAGGCAGGCAGAGAGAGAGGAGAGAGGAGGAAGCAGGCTCCCTGCTGAGCAGAGCGCCCGATGTGGGCCTCGATCCCAGGACCCTGGGATCATGACCTGAGCCGAAGGCAGCGGCTTTAACCCACTGAGCCACCCAGGTGCCCAGTATTCTTTAGAGTAATAATGCTATCATTTATTGAGCACATTTTGTGTACCAGGCACTGTGCTAAGTGCTTTTACATACCCACAGGCCAACAACCCTCTTCAGAGGATATTATCTCCATTTCATAGGGGAAGAAACAGACTTGTACAAAGTCACTTAGCACATAGTTGAGGTGAGAAATCAAAACGTCTGACAACGAAGGCCATTGTGTGTGTGTGCCTTTAACACACACAGCTTGGTATGGTGTAACACAGCTAGTGAGTGACAGAGCTGCAGCTGGAACCCAGGTCCCCAGTCAGGAAAGTTCTGCTTCATTCAGTTATGGCTTGTTCATACTTGCCAAGAAGAGCAGAGTTAATTTTGTTATCCATCCATGGCAAGGTTTTTTTTTTAAAGATTTTATTTATGTATGTTAGAGAGAGAGCCTGTACCCGTGTACATGTACACGCATGATTAGGGGCAGGGGCAGAGGGAGAGGCAGAGAGAGACTCCCAGGCAGACTCCAGCACTGAGTGGGAGCCCAAGGCGGGGCTGGATCTCATGACCCTGAGATCATGACCTGAACCAAAACCAAGAGTTGGACACTTAGCCAACTGCGCCACCTAGGCGCCCCATGGAGAGATTTTTAAGATGACAAGAATGATCTTTCAGTATTTCTTCCTCTCTACCTATCATGGTGCCTAAAATCTGCACAAAGATGAACTGCTATAATTAAAGATTGATTGGGGGTACAAAATGCAAATAAGCCTGTGAAAGTTAAAATGCAGTCTTATCACACGCAGTAGTAAAAGGGCTCTGGAGTCTATCCAAAGAGGGTTGATGTAGTAATCATTTCCTTATGTATATGCAAATAATCATGTTGTACGCCTGAAATAGATACAATTTTTATTTTAAAATAAATTAATTAAAAGCATAAAGATACATTTGATTTATAAAAAATAAGAACAGTAAAAGTGAGAGAAATTTTCAGTTTCACCTGTTTTCTCTTTGGATTAAAAAATGTCTTAGGAAGATGGGGAGGTGAGGTATAGAATAAAAGAAGATCCAAAAATAGTAATTTACTCCCTGGCATGAGGCAATTCATTTTATCTCTGAGCCCTAGTAAAATGAGAGGAGTGTTTAGAAGGTCCTAACATCCATAGTTCTTTTCTGGAACCCCTAGGTAAAAGCTCACAGGGGGCATGGCATGGTCTGGAGCTGAGATGAATTCTGAGCTAAAGATTTTGAGTGGTTTTATGGTTGCTTGTTTGTAACACAGAGCATTTTTGCTGATGTTGCAAAAGATTGTCATGGCAACCAGAAAAATAAGTTTCCAAATCCTTGGAGTCACCCTTAAGGGGAGGCAGATGTCAGTGGGTGTTCCTTTGTAATTAAGGGTGCTTGAAGGTTTTAGCTGATAAGTCACTTTCAAAGGTAATGTTCTAATACATATGCCTTCACAACTCGCTGGGAAGCAGCTGTATTGAGGCAGAAAGAAGACCAGCTCTGGTGGGATGAACATGAAAACACCTAGGCAGCAGTCCACACCACTGGTGTATATTTTGGTATATTTTCTCACCAGGAGATATGTATTTTGTCAGCATCCCAGGGACATCATTGTATAGTCAAGGTTGAGCACAGCTGAGCTGATTTTGAGTCGCTGGCCCATAGCTTCTTATCTGGCTGTGAGGTCCTGGGCTGGCCTCTTCACTTCTTCAAGCTTTGGGTGCTGCAGCTGTAAAATAAGGTAATATAACTAACTTTGCAGGACTATTGTGAAGTTTAACCATGAAAATGCCTGGCCATTACCATAACATCAATAGTAGTTGCATTTGACTTAGGACTAGCAAGGGTTGGGAAACCCACTTTTTGGGAGGAATTAAAATCTCCTTGCTCTCCATATCTACCACTTTGAATGTCGAGTCTGTCCGCACAGGGACACAACAAAGAAGCTACCCCTTCCATGTAATTTTCCTTCCTTCCTAAACCCCACATAATAATGACTCTGCATAGGTTGGTTGGCCTCTATTTAGATCCCCATCATTTCAGCCAAGCTCAATCACCAGAGGAATAGCCAGTCAAGACGGAGAATGGATTTTTTCCCCTCGACAACATGGAGAGCCAATAACTATACGTGTTGAGAACATGAAAGTTGGAACTAAACTGTGTTTGAATCCTTGCTCTGCTACTTCTTAAATTTTGATTCGGCAAGCTATTTGCCTGGGCTCCTTATCTACACAAAGAGGGAGATAAATTTACCTTCAGGAGTTACATGAGGGTGAAATCTATTAAAACATATAAACTTAGGGCAGTACTTGGTACATAATAAGTGCTCTTTAAGTGTTCCCCATTTTATTTTCATTGAAATGATCAAATCCAAGATTTCCCCCAAAAGAACCTCATAAATCTCATCATTTAGAGCTCAGGCAATGAGTAGACCCATTGACCCCTGAGTTATGAGGGAGTATGACCCAAAGGTTTGGAGCCTAACATTAAGCACCACTGGCTTCTATCTCGTTTGTCCTAGACTTCCAAGTATTTTATTGGACCGTGGGTTTTACAACAGCATCAACCAAGTCTGGCATCTGCCTCTGTCCTTACCTTCTTGGGGCCAGCTACAAAGACAGTAAAGTGTGTCCCTTTTGCCCCTTTCTCTTTCACTTTCTTCTCTTTCCTCTGACCCCTAGAGATTATGGGCTGACAATGGCATTCCCCCTAGGCCCACCTTCCCTGGAAGGTACCCATACTGCAGGCAGGCCTCTGGAAAAATAATAAGGATCATGGTGATTGTCATAATCATTGTGGTAGCTGCCAAGGAAGCACTGTGCTAAGCATTCTGTAGTCATATGCTTATTGAGTTATCAACAATCATCAACAACTCTGAGAGATAACTATATACACAATTCCCATTTTACAGATTATGAAAACTGAGGCCTACAGTGTTAAATGAACTTGCTAAGATCACATATTTCATACATAAGGGATCAGGGACATAAGCACATAATTCAGTGCCCTTTGCTAGCAGGCCCTTTGTCTGGCTCCACCACTGAGAGATGGGGCTCCCTCTCCTGACTTTCAAGCTCCTGGGAGAAGAGTGGAGTTTAATTTCCAGAGGCAGACAATTGCTTTCTCCAGAATGATCTCCATCCAGACATCAGAGAAGTGACCATAATATTAAGTAAGACGATGCATGCAAAAGCACTGCTTGGTCTCAAAACTGCTGTGTAAGTGTTAGTATCATTTTCAATACCATTACCTCATGGCTTATAAGTCTTTGCTGAAAGAACGCATGCTTATGGCTTTTCCTTTCAAAGAAGGAATGAAATGATGACAAAAGTTGGCTTTGGCATTACTAGAGACCTATATTCACATCTCAGTTTTATAATTTAAATGGTGTATGACCCTAAACAATATCAATAATAATGATAAAAATTGTGCACATATGCACCAGCATCTGGGCTAGTGCTTCATCCTCCATTATCTTATTTAGTTCTTTCAGTGACACTGTGAGATAGGTGTTAATATCCCCAGTTTACAGATGGAGAAACTAAGGCCCAGAGAAGCTAAGAAACTAACTCAAAGTTGCAAAGCAAGGAATTGAACCTAGGTCTACACTATTTCAGAAACATTACTCTTAACTTTTTTTAAAGCTTCCCCTATCTGTTTAACTTCAATTCTGCCTGTTTTTCAGAGTCAACATGGGGTCAATTCCAATTTATATGACCTGCCCAGTAATTCAGAACCTGGAATTAAAGGCAGGGTGGAACACAGGAAACGGTAGTCTTTTACATGGAAGAGAGCAGCAGGAGATCTTTTATTATTGATACTAAAACACACTATGGTGCTTGTGATTTTTGTGATAGCCACTTCCTTATGAGCAGATAGGATTGTGCATAAGGATTTTTGCCACCTCCAGACTCTCCATTAGGCTGCTGTATCAGCATTAGAAGAAAATCATATTCCAGACAGGTGGAGTTAATGAAATCTGCAATGTGCTGCCCTGGCTGTGGCCACGGCACCTACTGTGAATATCTCTGCTCATTCATTCATTTCTCCTCTGGAAACTGGCAGTCTCCATCACTGTGTTACCAAGCAACCAAAACAGCACCTGCATCAGGAGGTGAGCAAACCAATCACGACGGTCAGGGGAGGAGCTTTACCTGGTTGGACTTGGTGATGGAAAGAGGGCTTTCTGTGTTCACTCAGGACTGGCTGCTGAAATCAGCATCAGAGCTGAAGGGAACTCAGGAAATCCAAAAACTCCCAATTTAGAGAGCTAAATAGGGACCTGGTTGTGTAGGAGTGAAGTCTTCAAGGTCACACAGCAACTCAAAGGCAAAATCAGGAGGAAAAGTTAGGTCTGATCCCTAATTGAGTGTCCCATTCCTTGTACTTGACTGCCATCATTTTAAAAAATCATGTGTGGGGCACCATCTATGTATTCGGCACTCTGCTTGGTGATGTGGGGGGTACAGAAGTCATGTAGACCATTCCTCATTTAGTCATCTAGTGGATATTTATTATGCTTCCATATTTGGGGCAGTATAACATGGAGATTAAGAGCACAGGTCCCCACAGTCAGACGGGGCATAGAAGTCAGCTCAGGGACTTACCATTTATGGGAGAATTCAGGTTACTTAGTCTTCCTCTGCTTTAAGTTTCCTCAAATAAAATGGTGCTAAGGACGAGATAAAAGAAATAACTTATTGTGTTGTTGTTATGCCAGTCCAAAGGAAGGTTCCACCAGTGTTGGTCATCCTTGGTAACAACATGTGGATCACTTGAGCTTGGACTCTGGAACCAGGCTGCCTGAGTTCAAGTCTTGACTCTGTCTTGCACTCATTACATGATCATTGCCAGGTTACTTAAAATTTCTATGCTTTAGTTTGCTTATCTGTAGATGAGTATAATAATAGAAACCCATAAGTTCTTTATGGAGCTAAATTATTTTATTTTTTTTAAGATTTTATTTATTTATTTGACAGAGAGAGAGATCACAAGTAGGCAGAGAGGCAGGCAGAGAGAGAGGAGGAAGCAGGCTCCCTGCTGAGCAGGGAGCCTGATGCGGGACTCGATCCCAGGACCCTGAGACCATGACCTGAGCTGAAGGCAGAGGCTTTAACCCACTGAGCCACCCAGGCGCCCCAGGAGCTAAATTATTTTAATATACATAAAGTATTTAGAAGAGATTTTGGGCACATTAGAAGTACTCTGTAAATTTTAGCTAATATGATTCCTCAACCAATATTTATTGAACTCTTAGGATGTTCCAGGTACAGTCCTAGTTGCTGGGAGATAGAAAAATGAACAAAATACACAAGTCTCTCTCAACCTTCATAGAACTGTGGTTATTATTACAATCATAATGATGTCTGTTTGCTTCTTGATTCCTGCAGCTTAAAGGCAGGGGCAAGTGTTTTGTTCACAGCTGTATTCCCTGTGCCTGGCACAGGGCCTGGCAAGTATTACATGTTCAGTAAATATTTGTTTAATGAATGCCAGGCACTGATACAGGGTGGTGATTCTCAGCTAGGGATGGTTTTGTTCCCCCAGGAAATATCAGACAATATCTGGAGACATCTTTGGTTCCTGCATCTTGGGGGAGGTGGGTGGGTAAGGTGATGGTAATGCTACTGGCATCTAATGGGATGCTGCTAAACATCCTACCATGCACAGGACAGCCTCTCACAACAAAGGCTTTTCCAGCCCCAATGTCAAGTGTGCCAAGAGAAACTCTGGTGTAGCAGAGCAGAAATAAAGCCTCATAAAGACTCCTTCCCTCCAAAAGCTCATGGTCTAACAGGACCACGATAATATGGCGCACTGAGAACTGTGTGGAAATTGTGAGAGAACACTCTGAGCCCACACAGAAGAAGCACCTGAACAGCAGAAGCTTCTACTGGAGCCGATGTCTGAGCTGACTCTTCAAGGACATGTATCATCTTCAGGCAAATTCTGTGTGTGTTGGAGGATATTCCATTGCTTGAAGAATGTGTGTGTGTTGGGGGGCAGGCAACATGAGTAAAGACTCGGAAGTAAGAACAAGTTTGGTTTTGTTAAAGTGCAAGAACCAGAGTGGGAAACAGAGACTTGGGCAGGAAGGAGATCAAAGGGGAGGCGTATATGAACATTGGGCATGCTGTGGTCAGCCAGAATTTTCCAAAGTCTGTTCCCTAAGCAGTAGTTATTTAAGATGTGCCCCCAAAGTGCCACAGTCAGTAAGAATGAGAAGGTGCTGAATACTACTCCTCCTTTTACTTAACCTCCTCCACCCCATCTTTTGGAGATTTACAAGTCTCATTGGTATCATACAGTTTCTGACAAATCCTGCATTAAAGAAACTTGATTCATCTCATTTAATTTAATCCCAGAGTCTTCCACAGTTATCTGACCATGGAAACTTCTTTTCTAGACACCTATCTACATGGAGGCTATAGACCCTCTTTGGGAAGAGGAGTCATAGGAGAACTATTGACTGTCCTTAAGCAATATCATGGCTGGATTTGTGTTTCAGGATAATCAACCTGGCTTCTGCGTGGGGTGGATTCAGAAGGCAAGAAATGTCTATCTATGTATATTGTGTGAACACTTGTCATGTTGATGTGACCTATTGACCCCTGGGCTGTATCCCCCACTAGACTCGATATAGGGAGCATACTTACTAATGATTGTGTCCTAGTGCTTACTCAGCTTGGCAGAAAGTAAGCACTTAACTGCATTTTTTTTTAATGAATGGATATTGTTTTTAGGCACTGTACTAAACACTGGGGCTGGGGCTGGGCAAGTCAGATGCTGTTCCTATTTTCATGCAGTTTGCAGACTAGTGAGCGTCAATGAGTGCCATAAATAAGACAGAGAGCGGCAAGGATCACAAATGGGGTGGGACCTGGGAATCTGTGTTTTAAATTAGTTCCTTGGCTACTTCTGATGTCCAGGGCCTGGTATTTGGAAAGCACTGTGCTGTCAATCACAGATGATGTGTATTCGATAGGCCAACTGACATCAAGGCGCCAACCTTCATACCCTGGCTCTTCCTGACTCTTGCCATCTGGGACCTTGAACTCCCTGGTTTCACTGCGCCTGAGCCACCACCCTACCTTTCTTAATCCTGCTAGAGTCCTCTGAATTGAACTTAGAGTGCTACAGGTCCTTTATAACACAAATCCTAATGGGAGCCCTCTCTGCTTGACGCTGAGTGAGATGTTTGCTTCTTGTTCCCAACTCTCAGCACTCCCCCCAAAACACTCATGATTCCCTCATGCATTCCTGAGTCTACAAGATTGTCTTTCAAGAGCTGCTGGAAGACAGCTATGTTTCAAAGCCCATTTATGTTTTGATGTGGGTTGTGTATACATTAAAGCTATTTTGTGTTAGGCGTAAAATTAAAAAGAAGGAGAAGGAAGATGAGGGGAAGAGGGAAAGAAGGAGGAGGAAGAGGATGGGGGAGAAAGGGAAGGAGAAGGAGGAGGAAGAAAAGATTGCACGGTTGTTTAAGAGAGGTTATGAGACTTTTCTTCATTTTGTCCTGAAGAGAGTTTACTTTGGAAATGAAAAAAAAAAAGTCCCTAATTGATAAGTTTGTGACAAATGGAATCATTGCCTTAACAGTCTGGTTAGAAAGAGAATAGTTGTGATTGCCTCAACTGGCAGTTCTGAAATTCTGGCTTGCAAATAAGCTTCACGAGAATTAAGTGAGAAACTTAGGGAAGAGTTGTTTCCAGGCCTTATCTGAGATCTCCTGACTCAGGGTCTCCACAGGTAAGGTGCAGGAATGTATATTTCTAAAGATAGTCCCTGGAGATTCTGAGGTGTAGTCCAATTGGCAGGTGCTGGGCTAACATGTAGTGGGTGATGGACCAATTCCCAGCCTGGCACAGCCTCATGCTCTCAGTAAGCCAGCTCTGACTCTCTCTGTCCCAGCTCTAAGTCCCAGCCCAGTGCCACCCGCCCCAGACCACAGTTCATAGTCCCAGATCCTTTTTCATCAGTTCTTGGGCCCTGCTCATATTCGTGAAGGCTGTTTACAGTCCTGGCTGTCAAACACTGGTCTAGGAAACCCCGGGACTGTTTCCCGTTCCAGCTGCACTCCCTGTGAGTCCCCAGCAATTTTTCTTGCAGCTGTCTCAAGGGATAAGGGTTTCCTATTCTTAGAGTTGTTAATTTCCCTGATGATGTGAGCATCACGTCAGCTACATCCAGTTTAAACAGGTCATCTGTTGACTGGCTTTTCTTCTCCATAGGAGTTAGAGGTGGTATCGAAATGCCTTCTACTTCTGCTCAAGAAAAGACTTAGGATTTTGTTTTATTCCTTTTAAATTTTATTCCCAAAGTTTAAATTAAACTTGTCGGTATTTTCTTTCTTTTTTTTATTTATTTAAATATTTATTTAAGTAATCTCTACCTCCAATGTGGGGTTTGTTTTTTGTTTTTTATTTTTAAAGATTTTTTTTTATTCTTTGCCCCAGGGGTACAGGTCTGTGAATCATCAGATTCACATCTTTCACAGCATTCACCAAAGCACAAACCCTCCCCAATGTCCATAACCCATCCACCCTATCCCTACCCTCCCACCCCCCAGTAACCCTCAGTTTGTTTTGTGAGATTAGGAGTCTCTTATGGTTTGTCTCCTTCCCCATCCCATCTTGTTTCATTATTTTTCCCTCCCTACCCCCCACGACCCCCCACCACGACTCTCAAGTTCCTCATATCAGAGAGATCCTATGATAATTGTCTTTCTCTGATTGACTTATTTCGCTCAGCATAATACCCTCCAGTTCCATCCACGTCGTTGCAAACGGCAAGATTTCGTTTCTTTTGATAGCTGCATAGTATTCCATTGTATATATATATAACAGATGAATGGATAAAGAAGATGTGGTATATATATACAATCGATATTTTCTCATTTTCCTTCACTAACAATTCTTCAGAAGAGCAAAGTCATTTCCCTGTGATAGAGTAAAGGCGCTTGCATGTCCCAATCCATGTCTTTAGTGAATGCGAGTGAAGTTCTAGGTATCAGCATGCACATGCATAACCCCGATTACTGGACCCTGGGTTGGTCTCTAAATAAAGTCCTATCAGTAAAAGTCCAATCTAGCAGTCAAAAGGAACTTTAAAGGAATTTTAAACTATACTTGGCCCTCTTGAAGACCAATAAAAGGAGTCCATTTTACAACCTAGAACGACTCTCTGAACTCCCATTTAATCGTCTCTGTTCTGTCCCACCCCATGAGTCCTCCAGCACCCATCCTCATGAAATCCCTGACTCTAACGCCCTCGCCCTGCAGTGTTTATTGTTTTGTTTTCTCTTCTCCTTTCTTTTGAATCTCCAGTAATTATTTTATTTTATTTTTTTAAAGATTTTATTTATTTATTTGACAGAGGGAGAGATCAGAAGTAGGCAGGGAGGCAGGCAGAGAAAGAGGGGGAAGCAGGCTCTCTGCCGAGCAGAGAGCCCGATGCGGGGCTTGATCCCAGAACCCTGGGATCATGAGCTGAGCCGAAGGCAGAGGCTTAACCCACTGAGCCACCCAGGTGCCCCCGAATTTCCAGTAATTAAAACTCTAATTACTGGAATAGCAAGCCAGAACTCTACCAATTGCTGAATAAATAAGAAAAATTGTCTTAATGGTGGTGATGTAGAGGATATGGAGGCTGGGAACATAGACACACTAATAAATCTTGTGTTCTTCATATGTATGTTTGGGGGTATCATCTATGCTACAGATCATAGTCCTATAGACAGCCACTGTAATAATATTCCTATGATAATCCTATAATCCTCCTGCAGTAGGATGGGGTCATTCAGACCTCCTGTTTCTCCTAACTAGAGGCTTCCTTCCTGCATCTCTCTCCTCTTCTCATCTTAAGCTCTTCCAGGTCCATTATCTGTTCATTCTAGTGATTCCTATTATGTTTCTATGCTCTGGACTCATGTCATCTGGAAGGCATGGCAAGCTGGCTGAATCAACAGATGTCTAGGTTAGCATTTGTAAATGTTAGGACAAGAGCACAAAGTTGTTTCATGCCTTTTTCACTTCTCTTTATAGCCTAGGTCTCCTGCTCCTTCACTCAGACCCCTCTCCACTTCTTCTTTGCTTCCATAGAATAAACTCCTTCATACATCGTTGTGATGTAGAATAAAATATCTTTGATGCAACACTCCCCCATAATCATGATCACAATTATCAGCCAAGCAAAGAATGGCCCTAAGAAAAATAGATAAATGAAAAATAAGATATGGTTTTGTAATAAACAGATCTACAGAGGAGAAAAGATCCTCTTTCTGTCTTTAGTCTTCTCTCTGGGAAGTAAACAATCGGGGTACCTACCCGAAGGGCCTGGATTACTTTATGTCTGGTTGGTATGTTCTCTATATTGTGACATTTTTGAGTTGTTCTTATGTGTCAGATACTGTTCTAAGTGCTTTATACCTATTAGCGTTTTTATTCTCATAACATCCTCATGAGATGGTTGTTGATATTATCTCCATTTTACTGAAAAGTAAATCCAGGCTCAGAGAGGTTAAGAAACTTGCACAAAGTCACTCAGTTTATGAATGGTAGAATCAGAACTTTAGCCAAATCACAGCTAGAGCCTGCACTATCATCCACCTTTTAATCCAAGCAACTAGCTGGATTCTTCTCCTTATTATTATTATTTAAAGATTTTATCTTTAAGTAATCTCTATACTCAACCTGGGGCTCAAACTCATAACCCTGAGATCAAGAATTGCATGCTCTACTGCTTAAGCCAGCCAGGTGCCCCCTAGCTGGATCCTTTACCAATATATAATGATAGCTATATTTCAGTGAAATAATTATGTTTTTTGTAGCCTGCAGAAGTAAAAGTTGGGGAAGAAGGAAGGTATAGTAGCTATTCTATGCTAAAGATGAGGTTTGAGGAGGCGCCTGGGTGGTTCAGTGGGTTAAAGCCTCTGCCTTCAGCTCAGGTCATGATCTCAGGGTCCTGGGATAAAGCTGCTCAGCAGGGAGCCTGCTTCCTCCTCTCTCTCTCTGCCTGCCTCTCTGCCTATTTGTAATCTCTCTCTCTCTCTCTCTCTCTCTCTCTCTCTCTCTCTGTCAAATAAATAAATAAAATCTTTTTAAAAAGTTTAAAAAAAGATGAGGTTTGAGGCCAGTTCTCACTTCAAATTTCATGGCCTTTTAACATTTGGGTAGTTCAAATTTGTTGGTAGTAACAAGGAAGGTCCTTATGCCAGTCTTTAGGGGGATTTCCTTCATTCTTTTTCTTAAAAAACTGTATGTCAGCCCCCTTAGGTGAGTCAGTCACCTGTATCCTATTTACTCTGTTTCTGCTTGCCACTGTTTTATACCATGTGGTAGCAAATAATCTCATTATTCCTCACAGGGCCCCAGTGAGGAATCACAAGTCAAAGAGTCCTCATTATACAGAAGAGGTGACCAAGACTCAGAGGACTTCAGTAACTTTCCATGATTACATGCTAGTACTTGATTAATTGTTGAAAGGATCTCAGGGGAGAAAGATTTAGGGAGATCCTTATTTATATCAATAGAGACTCCTTGAAGAGCTTTGCACTGACTATTGTAATAAATGTAGTCTTGAGTGATTAAATCTATAATTTTATATTCCTTCACAGAATCACATTCTTTTCCCTTTCAGCCTCTCATAGCTGCTTTAATGGAATGGGATTAGTGAAGCACAGCAAATGGAAAGTTTTTCTTTCATGAGCTCTGGGAACTATCTGCCTAAAATGTGTCTTCCAGACAAGATGATGTCATCCAGATTAGACATGTCCTTAGAAACTGATAACACACTTACTGAGAGTGAGTCACCTTCCTTTGGGACATCAGAATTAGGCAGCATCAAATCTAATAAACATTGATAGGCCGGAAAGAATTCTAATGTACTCAATGATGTCAAAGAAATGCAGTGTCTGAGGCAGGGTCAGTAGCAACTTTGATCTGTTTCTCTTCTAATGAACCTTGAAACTTCTATCCACTTATGCTTTGAAATATATTAGGAAGTATACAGGGAATAGGAAATAATAGATAATAATATTAAGAAATGAATCTTCCTAACTGACTGAATAAGGAGCTTAAGCCAGAGTACTTAACTTCTTCTTCGATTCCTATTTAAGGAATTGTCACCATATACCATATCCATGTAACTGAATATATACACAGTTCTGCTTGGTGATGACAGCACACTTGAGATTAGTTGTAACTAGGCTAGTTCTAGGAACTTAGTTCTTGGCTTCCCATGTATGGCCTTGTGGATGCACGTTTCCCTTTCCGTTCCAAGGATTTATGTTTGGTAAATCTAGGGTTCTTTTTCAGATCTGTGTGTGTGTGTGTGTGTGTGTGTGTGTGTGTGTGTGTGTGTGTGTGTGTGTGTTCTGAAGTATCAAATCTTCATGAAGTCTGAGAGAAAACTTCATATATCTTCCTAATGCTTTTTATAGTTTTTGTCTGCTGTCCCTGGTGCTGAATTATACAAGACATTATAGTTCCAAAGGTGGATTTCCAGCTAGTAGGGGAAAGGTAAAAGAAACAAAACCAAATGTTTAGACTTCATAAAGAGCTATAGACCTAGAAAATGGTATTTATCCCTATGAACAAAAGAACATGGACAAGCTTAAAAGAAACTACATCTATAGAAATATGTATTAAATATATTAAATATTTGTGAGGGAAAGATCCTGTGTTTCTCATTATTTAATAATGCAAAGTGGGTTGGTTCTTAGCCCAGAGGAGATTCTCAGTGAATATTGTTTGCATGGATGGTGAATATATTCAGGTAAATGTTCAAAAGAAGTGAATATAGAGTTAATGCTCAGAAGTGAGAGCTCTAAAATCAGACTGTTAGGATTCACACACTGGTGTGCTACTCACTAGCTGTGTGACCCTGGACAAGTCATTTCAGCCCCATCCCCCTCAAAGGGGGATGCCTGGGTGGCTCAGTCGGTTAAGTGTCTGCCTTTGGCTCAGGTCATGATCCCAGGGTCCTGGAATCAAGTCTCACATCGGGCTCCTTGCTCAGTGGGAAGCCTGCTGCTCCCCCTGCTTGTGCGCTCTCTCTGGCAAATAAATAAATAAAACTTAAAAAAAAAGACCTCAAAGGGTTATTATGAGGATCAAAAATGTTAACATACAAAAACTGCTCAAAACTTAACCTGCAATATTGAAAGTGCTATATGCGCTGTTGTTATTATACTTTTTCTTTCCATGCCTTTTGGTAGGGATATTTATGAATGATATATTGAAGATGCATAATAATGATTAAAATTTGTTGGGAGATTGTTATGTAAGAGACACTAATTTACTAATCCCTTGCAACAGTATCACAATCTAGGTGTACTATTATCTCCATTATAAAGTGAGGAATCTCATAGACAGAGACCCTAGGTAACTTCCCAGGGCCACATAGCAGTTTTAAAACTAAGATTTGGGGGTGTCTGCGTGGCTGAGTCAGTTAAGCATCTGACTCTTGGTTTTGGCTCAGGTTATGATCTCAGGGTCCTGAGATTGAGCCCCTCGTCAGGCTCCATGCTCAGCATGGAGTTTGCTTGAGTTTCTCTCCCTTTGCCCCTCCCCTTGCTTACTCTCTTTCTCTAAAATAAGTAAATAAATCTTAAAAAAAAAAAAACCACCTAAGATTTGAACCTAGGCTATCTAGATCCAAAATCTGGACCCTTAAACACAACACTTTATCATTTGTCAGTATTTTTGGTTCCCCAGGTTGGTGATCTGGAGATCAGTCTGGTCCTGGAAGCAGCATTTTCCATATATGAGAAGGTGGTGGCTCAAAGAGAGTTTTCAGGCTCAAGGAGGATTTTTACATTGAAAATCTTCCTTCAGTATTGAACCACAATAGCCGCACAGAAAACATGATGAATTTCCAACATTTCTGTCTTTTTTCCTTGAGGGGATAGGAAGGGAAGTGGTATTTTTTCCATTCCTTTTCTAGTAAGCACAATTAGCTTGTAGATCCTGAACACGTGCTGTGTATATTTTATTTGTGAATATTGATACAGAGATTAGAACACGTTATGCTTTTCAGTATACTGCCTTCACCTCTAAGCCCGTTACTGAAATAATTTTGATGATCTGTTTTGAGTTTATTGGGTTAATAATCTAAACTTGAATACTGAACATTCTTCACCTGAAATTCCATATGAACGCTGAATATAATAAATTGTTGTTCATGTCCAATCAGCATGGATGTGCTTATACACGATTGTTTTGTTTGCATTTCTTTTCAAAGCCAGGCTTTTTCAGAGATATCTGAATTGCATGTACTATTTTCAATTTGCAGTAAGAGACTGGCATATAAAAGAAATAATGAAATCTACATTATTATGGTCCCAGAAGATAACTGGTAATGGTGTAATCAATTTTCTCGGGGTTATTTCTTTTCCCCCATTTTTGACTGCTCAACCTCTATCCATCTGAATGGAAAAATGTTAAGCATGTGCTGATTGCTGTTGGGCATGCACTAAATTACTAGAGTACAGCAGCTTTACTGATAGATTGCCTTACACCTCTCAGTCTGCCAAGTTGTCATCATTTAGCCTTACTCGTCTGAGCTATTTTCTCATTAGTCAGTGATAGGCATAGCTATATTGCACCTTCAGTGTGAAATGTATCAGGATGCTCAAGCAGAAGGAACTAACATTTATTGAGCATACACTCATTAGCTTACTATGTTCTAGGACCCAACTTAAATTCTTTGCTACATCATTTTATTTAATCCATGCAGTGACCCATGGAGGTTTGTCCTATTATTATCCCCATTGTATAGATGCACAAACTGAGGCACAAAAAATAAATAAAAATTCCCTTGTTTATACCTCTGAGTTATGAAAATCAGTGGTTGGTATTTGAAGCTAAGCAACCTGACTCCAGAGGCTATACTCGGGTTTGGTAGTCTACTGTCTTCTGTGTACTCATGGTTTTCAAATCTTTGCACATCAATTCAGTAACAATAAATTAGCCTTTATTTTGTGCCAGGCACTGTGTCAGATACCAAGGATGCTAAGATTATTAAGATGTAGTCTCTGCCTCTAAGGTACTCATGACTTAGTGTGAAATTTATTTTTTTTAAGATTTTATCTATATGACAGAGAGAGAGACAGCGAGAGAGGGAACACAAGCAGGGTGAGTGGGAGAGGGAGAAGCAGACTCCCTGCTGATCAGGGAGCCCAATGCGGGACTTGATCCCAGGACCCTGGGATCATGACCTGAGCTGAAGGTCATGAAGCTTAACTGACTGAGCCACCTAAGCACCCCTGAACTTTGTTGTAATAAAGGCAGAGAGGGTCACAGAAGAGAAGGTGACAGCCTCAAAGGGGAGGATGGGACAAGTCAGGGCAAGCTCCACAGTGAGATGATCCTGGATATAAGTTTTAAAAATTCAGGGGAAACAGCACAGGCAAATGCAGGGAAGTGTGAGACAGATGAGAGTACCCCATGGTGATTGGAAGCACAGACCCTGGAGCCCAGCTGCTTGGATGTGAATTCTGGCTCTACTTAGTGACTTGTGGCAAGCGCCTTAGCTTCGTTGTGCCTCAGTTTCTCATTCATACAATGAGGGTGGTAAAACTAATAACCTGATAGTGCAGTGAGGATTAAATGGGTTAAGGTCCACAAATCATCTGGAGCAGCGCCTGGTATATTTACTAAAAGCGCACCACAGTAGCTAGTTACCACTCTTATTACCCACAACCTTTATTATTTTTGATGCCTATTAACTCTTCATTGTTGTATCAGAGATCATATGGACTAGACTGGATGACACACTATCATTTCCTTTCAAGCTTGTCCCAGCTTTCCAGAAGCATCAACGCTGTTACCAAACCCAGTTTCCTCACAAAAAAGATTGGCAAGAAGTGGCCTTATCCTTTTTTTTCAAACCTTGAACTGTCTCTTCTGCTGAGAATATCCCAGCCAACTAGTGCTGCCCGGAAATTTTCCCTCAAGGGACAATTTCACTCTGGGCCCTGAGGAAAGAAGGAAGGGAAATGATGGGAAGGTTGTTCTGCTGAGGATAAAACCCATGGCAATGGGTCACTGCCCTTCTCCCCAAACTGAAATCATTGGCCAGGGTGACCCTTCTCTTGCATGCACTCAGGAACTTGTCTTCCCCAGTGTTGGGTTTCTCAGAACCAGAGGCACCTGGCAGGTGTAGGCAAGACTTCTGCTTATCCTTTCCCTTCTCCCTCTCAAGTGTTCTTTTGTAGATTGTGGAATAACAACATGTAGTGAAAATCACATCATAATCCCAGTCAGAAAACCTGAGTTCCAGTCCTAGGTTCAACCTTAACTGAGTAATAATAATAATAAGGTCTTATGTAGTACTTACCATGTGCCAGACACTGTTCTACATATGATACTTTCATCAACTCATTTAATCCTCACAAGAGCTCAGTGATTTGGTATATATATATATATTAGCCAGGCTAGTTAGGTTAGCCAGGCTAAGCTAGGTTATGCTATGGTAACAAAATATCTCAGTGGTTTCTTTCTAATTCACACCCTATGTTCATTGTACATTCATGGGAATTCTGTTCCATGCTGTGTTTACTCCAGGATCAGGGTTAATAAAGAAATCTCCATCTGGAACATTTCACATTTCATATCAGGGAAAACAAAAGGACAGATCACACATCGACTCTTAAAAACTTCCATGTAGAAATGACACAGTTACTCAGTACACAATTCTTGACCATACCTAACCTGAAGTAGGTCTGAAAGAAGAGAACCAGAATGTTGATGAACAGCTAGCTCTAAGGCTACCATAATACATAATTATTATCAACACTTTACAGATGAGAAAACCAAAGAACAGAGAGGTTAAGTGAGTTGCTCAAAGTTACCTAGTTTTTAAGTGGCAAAGATGGGATTTCAACTCTAGTGGTCAGCTCCAGAGACTGCTCTTATGAACTGTACATAGACCTTTTCTAAGACACTGAATCTGTCTAAATTTGTTTCTTCATCTGTAAAAATGGGGGGAAAGGATTTCTAACATATCTCACAAGGATACACTCGGAAGTCCTTCCTCCGTCCATCCAGGCATCCATTTTTGCAGTAATTGGCACACCCACTATGTGCCAATTATTGTTCTAATTGCTGTGAATCAGTGGTGAATGAGACTAAATTCCTGTATTTGTGGAGGGTACATTTCTCTACACCCTGTGAGGCATTGGGTAAGGAATAAAATAAATAAGGGAATGAACAAGGTAAGGATAAAGGCTCTGAAGCCAATAAAATGTAATTATATTAATATGGTCTGGATTGTGTCCACCTGAAATTTATATAGTGAAACCCTAACCCACAATGTGATAGTATTTGGTGATGGAGCCTTTGGGAAATAATTAGGTTTAGATGAGGTCATGAGGGTGGGTCCTTCATGATGAGATTAGTGGCTTTATAAGAAGAGGAAAAGAGAGATTAGATTAGTCTTTCTTTACCCTGTGAGGACACAGTGAGAAGGCAGCCATCAGCAAACCATGGGTTTTCTCCAGAAATTGAATCAACCAGCACCTTAATCTTGGACTTCCTAACCTCTAGAACTGTGAGAAATAAATGTCTATTGTTTAAGCCCCCCCAGTCTATGCAGCAGTCTATATATCCTTCCTGCATAGACTAATTATACATGTGATAGAAAAGGACAGGGTGAGGGCGTCTTTAGATTGGGAGATCAGGGGAGGACCATCTCAAGAAGTAATATTTGAGCTGAGTTTATCATGTGAACATCTAGGGAGCAGAGAGAATTACAAGCAAAAGGCTCTGAGGCTGCAATGAGCGTGGCATGTTTGAAGAACAGAGGGTTAGAGTAGCTTTAGTATAATGAATGAAGAGGAAAATGGTAGGTAATGAAGGTGCAGAGGGAGTCAGGAACCAGACCACAAAAGAAAGATATGGACCAGTGATTTTTTTTTATTTTTTTTTTTAAAGATTTTCTTCATTCGTTAGAGCACAAGCAAGGGGAGCAGCAGGCAGAGGGAGAGGGAGAAGCAGACTCCCCGCTGAGCCGGGAGCCTGACAAGGGGCTCAATCCTAGGACCCTGGGATCATGACCTAAGCCAAAGGCAGATGCCTGACTGACTGATCTACCAGATGCCCCAGACCAGTGATTTTTAAATCTTGTTTATGGGTTAAAACCCCCCTTGGGAATCTGCTGAAAACCATAGACATGCTCACCACAAAAGACAACACTCATAGAACATTTTACATGTACTATAGGAGCTTCACAGCTCCCAACTGTCATGTCCATCCAGGCCACAAGTTGGCAACTTGCAGAAAACATAAAGACGTTTGAACAGTACATAGGGAAAGAGAAGGGAGAAAGAAACTGACATTGTTTGCAAGCTTTCTCTGTGCCAGAAACTTTGCCAGTGTGATAACTTATTATTTAACATATTTCTCAAAGTCTTATTTGATAAATGATGAAACCAAGTACCAGGGAGGCTAAACAACCTGTTGTAGGCTAAACAGGTAGTGAAGGACAAAGAATTTGAATCAAGGTTGGCTTTACTACAGAGCTATTACTATTATTAGATGTAGGGTCCTGTTTCATTCTACCAAGGGTATTTTTACTACTAGGTGAAGGGTCTGTATTTTCAACCAGCTGAGGCAGTATCCATTTCCTTTCAACTGGCTCTAGCTGAATAGCAGAGCAGCTCAGATTCTGTTTCCATTTCTTTACTGCCACACTGATTATAACGTCAGTCTTTATTACTCCCAGCAGAGCAGTGAAATATAAGCCCTATACCACTACCGATTAAGGCAGCACCAACTCTATCCACATATGCTGTCCCTGTGTGGATGCCAGAAGACCTGCTCTAAGACTTTTCCAGTGGTTTAGTATTCTGCTCAAAAAAGTCATTTGCTGAGCATCATCTTTCTTAATTAGGAACCTAATGTATTACAGCCAATCCTTTGGTTTTGTGTGTGTGTGTGTGTGTGTGTATGTGTGTGTGTGTTAAGATTTTATTTATTTATTCGACAGAGGGAGAGAGATCACAAGTAGGCTGAAAGGCAGGCAGAGAGAGAGGAGGAAGCAGGCTCCCTGCCGAGCAGAGAGCCCGATGCGGGCCTTGATCCCAGGACCCTGAGATCATGACCTGAGCTGAAGGCAGAGGCTTTAACCCACTGAGCCACCCAGGTGCCCTAATCCTTTGAACAATAGGAGGATGGTGACCTAAAAAGGAGGCATGACCATTCATTTCAAGATAATCAGCTTTGAAGCTGCTTGACAATAGATATTGATTTCTAGTGCCTGAAAAAACTCCTGAGAGACGTTTCTGGTCTCAGCAGCCTGAGCTATCTGTGCATCTCCTTATTCACTCACCATCCTACAGGACCAGGAAATGGCCTATAATGCAATGAGTAAAGAAACTACCTTCTCTGAAAAGCCAAGTGCATGAGAATGTTTGGGGATCCTCCTAGACCAAAATGAAAGTGGAATAGTTAGCAACAGACAAGCAAACCATTCACTCCATTTTCTTCCCTCTCACGTCTTCTATTGAAGCTAATACTAGCTATCCTTTATAGAACACACTCGAAATATGTTATTTCCAATGTCAAACACCATTGGTTTTATCGCCCATTTTTCAGGATGAAGAAATTGAGCTCAGCGGTGTGAGCTTTTTTGCACAGAGTCACACAGCAAGTAAAGCCTGAGCTGAGAGCTGAAACCTGTGTCAGTCTAAAGTCTTTTTTCTTCCACTACACTAGGCTGCCTCACTTTTCTAGATATACATTTTCCTCCATTGACTTTCCACTTCCTGTAGTTAATTTTTTGAACCAGTTAAGTCAGCATCATTCAGAAATAATGACACCCTGTTGGTGGAATTGGGCTGTTGAGCTAGGTTGCAATACTACATGTTACCAGTAGGTGCCACTATCTCATGTATATATTCAAACCTGTTTCTTGAATATCTATTGCATGAAAGATGGTCTTACAGGTGCTAGGTGTACAGTCATGAACAAGACAGAGTCTCTGTCTCATGAAACTTACATTCCAGTGGAGAAATCTGAAATACAGACAAATATATAACATTATGTCAGACGATGATCAGTGGAATAAGTAAATGCTGAAATGTAAGGCTGCGGGCTCTGAAATACATCAGCTATGCAAGTTAGAAATATGTTATATGAGGAATGCCTGAATCTAGTGACTTGAAACCAGCTGCCCTATAATATAAGAGTTCATCTCTCGGGAAAGGTCCCTGCAGTTGACGCAGTTCAACCAACCAGTGAAAATGAAGTGTGCCCACTCCTCCCCAGCAAAACAGATTAGGAAAGAAAAACCTAGAACTAGAGTTTACAGAGTTTACTGGTGGAGTGTACCATCACCTACAAAATAAGTCCCAACCCAAGCCTGCTTTACTTCACCCACGATGATCCAACCGACCTCTCTAGCCTGATCTCTGGTCACACCCTTCTCACATTCCATACCCTCAGAAGCCATCTTGCTTTTCATTCCCTGCATGAGTATACTATTTTACCCCTTTGGGCCTTTGCCAATAGTAACTACCCCACTGGAAAGCCGTTTTTATTTTTTCTCATTTATATAATCCCTAGTCCTCTTTTAAAGGTCATATCCCGTTATCACCTTGTTTTCCTCAAGAAGTCTTCTTTGTTTTCTGCAGTCTAAGTTAGGTGCTCTCCCTGTTACTTCGTCCACATCTTTTGGATGTTATCCCTTGTCTTCCATACTGTTTTACCGTGAGATGTCTCTGTGCTTCCTTTTCTTTTTGAGGGAAGGAGCTTGGTCTTATTCACCTCTGTATCCTCTTTGCCTAACTCAGAACTGTCCAATCGAAATACAATCCAAGCCACATATGTCATTTAAAATTTACAAGTAGCCACATTAAAAAGTAGAAAGAAACAGATGAAATTCATTTTCATAATGTGTTTTACTTTACCCAATATATTCAAAACATTACCATCTCAACACATAATTGGTGTAGAAAATAATCATCGAGCTATTTCACATTCTGTTTATCACATTAAGTCTTCAAAATCTGGTGAGTATTTTGTGCTTACAGCCATGTCAACGCAGAAACTAAATTTTCATCAGAATTACTTGATCTATGTTTAGATTTTACAAAATTTATTCTCAGAAAAGTATAACCACATGCTCAAACTGTTTCGAACATACTTAAAAGTTTTCTAAAAACTGAAGTAAATACAAAAATATCATTGTCCAGGGTGCCTGGGTGGTTCAGTTGGGTCAGGGTCTGGGTCATGATCTCAGGGTCCTGGGATCAGGCCCCACATAAAGCTCCGTGCTCAGTGGGGAGCTGCTTGAGGATTGTCTCTCCCCTTTCCCTCTGCCCTCCCCTGCTCGTATTCTCTCTCTCTCTCTCTCTCAAATAAATAAATAAATCTTTTAAAAAGTTTATCATTTTCCTTTAATATTCAATCCACACTGACAAAAGTGGCTCATCATTTTTAGAACAATTAATTTGACTTTCAAGCTAAAACATGTCCATTTCAAAACTATGTCCATAATAGATTCACCAACTCTTCTGTCAACTCAGTGTTAGCATTGGGTTCAAAAGATATTGTGTAAATTGAAAAGGAGTTCTAAATTTACCAGTAACAACAACAACAAAAAAAACCCTTCAAATTTCTCTTGTCATTTTTGCAGCCAAAGTACATAATTTTGTTAATTGCACTGATTATTTTCTGCGTATTGATTCCCATTAGAAAAAGGGGTAAAATTATTATTATTGTTCTGTGTAATGGAATTTTTAATCTCAGCAAATTCTCACACTGGTTTTGCTGAGTCACAGAGAAGCTTTTCTTTTCCACAATACTTCAAATTTAGCCTGTTCTTTTGTAGTGTGATATTGTATCACACTCACATTTTTTGTCTTTGACTTAATTTTGTTTCGAGAAAATCTTGAATTAGAGTTAACAATACAGGGACACCTGGGTGGCTCATTCAGTTGAGGTCACGATCCCAGCCAAGGTCCTGGGATTGAGTCCTGCATTGGGATCCCTGCTGAGCGAGGAACCTGCCTCTCCCTCCGCCTGTCACTCCCACTGCTTGTGCACGCTCTCTCTCTCTCTGACAAATAAAGAAATAAAATCTTAAAAAAAATAAAGTTAACAATACAATAAATTTTTACAAAACAGCTCAACTGATAAATATTGGCAAAAAACTCCAGCAGATCATTGACTTCATTGCTCTTCTATTTTGTTCAACAGATCTGTAAACCGGCAATGATTCACATTTACATATGTATACTACAGAATTTTAACAACTGCAAACATGACACTTTTCACAGAGTATGCTTCAGAAGCTTAGTCCAAATATTTTCAATAGATATCATAGAGTGAAAAAAATAAAGTCTCAGTCTGTAGTTCAAAATTCCAAAAAATCAAAATTATTTTTTAAATCTAACTTTTTAAATCCATCACGATAGGAAGTTTCTTTTTACATCTAGGTAAAATTCTTCTTTGACAGATGCAATGATTTAAAATTACCTATGCCAACCTATACCCCTGGGGCAAATAATAATAATAAAAATAAATAAAATTACCTATGCCACAAGTTCCATATTTTAAGTTATGTATTGACATTTATTGTAAATTTGAGACAACATGTACCCAAAGTATTTATTCGGCAGTACCTCTTGTATTTACCAACTCATTGAAAGCTGAAAAAAATGAAATTTTTCAAATTTGGATTAATCTTTGATCTTTGATACTGTTTGAAAGGTCTTATAGTCTGTGGGCAATTATTTGATGTGTTAACTGAGGAGCTTCCACTTTTGTGAAGTTTTATTTTTAGTATTTTCCTCATAATTTTCTAAAAATATTTTCATAAGTGCAATAATAATTCATTTTACTGTCTATCAAAAAACGGTTCTGTGTATGTATGTGTAAGAATTTGTCTTGTGTGTGAGGCACCTAGGTGGCTCAGTCAGTTAAGTGTCCAACTCTTGGTTTCAGGTAATGTCATAATCTCAGGGTTGTGAGATGGAGCCCTGTACTCAGTGGGAGTGGGCTTGAGATTATCTTCCTCTCCCTCTGTCCCTCCCCCTGCTCTCTCTCTCTCTATCTCTCTTTTTCTCTCAAATTAATAAATAAATCTTAAAAAAAAGAATTTGTCTTGTATACTGGCCAGAATTACAAGTTCAGATTCTGTTAAAAGTCTTTCAAATTTTTTAATGCTTGATTCTGATATTAGGTGACAAATTAAGTCAATTATATTTTGACTTTTGAGAAGAAGCTCCTTTTTTATTAATATTTTTTAAATTAACATATAATGTATTATTTGCCCCAGGGGTACAGGTCTGTGAATCATTAGGCTTACACATTTCACAGCACTCACCATAGCACAAACCCTCCCCAATGTCCATAACCTATTCACCCTATTCCTACCCTCCCACCCCCAGTAACCCTCAGTCTGTTTCGTGAGATTAAGAATCTCTTATGGTTTGTCTCCCTCCCAATCCCATCTTGTTTCATTTTTTCCCTCCCTACCTCCTACAGCCCCCCACCCTGCCCCTCAAATTCCTTATATCAGAGAGATCATATGATAATTGTCTTTCTGATTGACTTATTTCACTTAGCATAATACCCTTTAGTTCCATCCACATCGTTGCAAATGGCAAGATTTTGTTTCTTCTGATAGCTGCATAGTAGTCCATTATATGTATGTGTGTGTGTATATATATACGTATATATATATGTATCTATATATGCCACATCTTTATCCATTCATCTGCTGATGGACATCTAGGTTCTTTCCATAGTTTGGCTATTGTGGACATTGCTGCTATAAACATTCGGGTCCATGTGCCCCTGAGGATCACTACATTTGTATCTTTAGGGTAAATACCCAGTAGTGCGATTGCTTGGTCATAGAGTAGCTCTCTTTTCAACTTTTTGAGGAACCTCCATACTGTTTTCCAGGGTGGCTGCACCAGCTTGCATTCTCACCAACAGTGTAGGAGCTTCCCCTTTCTCTGCATCCTCGCCAACATCTGTAGTTTCTTGACTTGTTAATTTTAGCCATTCTGACTGGTGTGAGGTGGTATCTCATTGAGGTTTTGATTTGTATTCCCCTGATGCCGAGTGATGTTGAGCACTTTTTCATGTGTCTGTTGGCCATTTGGATGTTTCAATCAAGAAATGGGCACAAGACATGAACAGACATTTCTGCAGAGAAGAAACTTCTTATCAAATTAACCATATTGCTGTAAATGCTCCTAATATTATCTACTGCCAGAGCCCAGCTCCAGCAGGTCCAGGGGTCCCTGAAGGAGGAACGGTGTTGGCGAAAGGAGTGAGAGAGCCAAGAGATTTTTTTTTGATCACCAAACAGGCATCTCTACTCTGCTGGTGCCAGTATCTTTATTTATAGGTAGTGAGTCAGGTAGTACATGATCTAACAACAATAGTATGATCTTTAAGATTGATTATTTTTAGAGATACAGGGTACTTTGATTAGTGAAAAAACATTTTATGTATTTTCCCATGTACCAAACCCCCCAATCATGACAGAGATAGATTATCCATTTTTTAGAAGTATGACCCTTAATGGGCTTGTCCCAGGTATACAGGTACCAGTGGGTCATGTTCTTATTCTTAGAAAAGGATTAAGGAAATTCCCACAAGTAGAATAATAAGGTATTTTTTTTAAAGAAAAATAAGTGAAGTGAGAGAATGTCAAGTTACTAGTATGATTAATACATAGGCTTTATGGTTAGACATAGTAGCCATAGTTACACAAGCCAAGCTTCAGTAGTTTGCAAGTTTGTTTCCTTATGACTGAGTATGTAGACACTGTGGGGGTTCTGTTCTTGCTATTCTTTATTATTCTTGCCATTCTTTGAACAAATGGCAAGGTCTTTTTCAACCCCTTTTTGCCTTCATATTTACTGTTACATCTACATTCTCATTGTATACCAGTATGTATACCAACGTTCGTGGAGTGCAGGCCTCGAGGAGGCACCATGACTTGCCATTAATCATTAGGGGAACACATAGCAACCAGTGCTCTGCTTTTGTTTGTGTCCTGTTTTTAGATATGGATCTCCTTCTCCAGGCAGAGCTACCCCCTAGTTCCAGGGCTTCAAGGTGTCTTAAAATTTTTCTCCTGGTCTGCAAGAGCTCAAAGAGATAACGGTAGAAGGAACTGTTACAGAGACAGGATCTGAGGTTCTTGTCATGGGGCTAAGGGTCAGATCCTTCTCATATGGCCTTGTCTGAATAATCTCAGTCTGGTTAGGAGTACCTAGAGGCCCAATTATAAGTAATAGGATTAATCCTAAGATAGAAATCAGGAGCAGTGGAAGGCAATACCAGGTTCGCTTTGTTTGGCAGGAGCTGTGCAAACGCTGCCATTTCCATGCTGTGACTGTGTCAACCAGCGAGGTCCATGCGGTTCCCAGCAGTCTACTATTTTTTATTAACAAAACAGAGAGCTTCTTTGTTTTATTCTGCTGTTACAAACTGCAATTGCCATTCATTGTAAAATTTTCTTCCAATCTCTTTTCTTTTCTGTTCTGATCATAGTATTAGCTTCTGCATTTCCACTTAATTCTGTATCAGTAGTCTGTTTTTGTTTTGAAATTATAAAATTTGTCCATATTTATTCTTTATATTTAAAAAAATCTAATGGTATTATAATTAAAATAGTAGCAAGTATTTCAATTTAATTATCAATTAAAATTCACATAGTTATCACAGTAGCTGGAGCTGTCAACATAAAATATTCTAGGAAACACATGATAATATTTCATGTATAGAAAAAAAACCTTTTGATTTTTTGATTTAAAATAAATAAATGAATAATATCTTAAAAAACAAAAAACAAAAAACCTTTTTTTTCTAGAAACATCAACTTTAGCTTAATCAGTGATGTGTTTATCTGTATTGGTGGAAACAATCTATATACCTGATAAATACGTTACTATACAACAGAATTGTCTTACGCAATGCAAAAGCTAAAGTGAAGTATTCTTTTTTTTTTAAGATTTTATTTATTTATTTGACAGAGAAAGATCACGAGTAGGCAGAGAGGCAGGCAGAGTGGGGGGGGGGGGAAGGAGGCNCAAACGTGACATCAGGAAATAGATGAGAATAGACTGTAATTTTCTTTTTTTTTTTTTAAAGATTTTATTTATTTATTGACAGAGATTACAAGAAGGCAGAGAGAGAGGAGGAAGCAGGCACCCTACTGAGCAGGGAGCATGATGCGGGCCTTGATCCCAGGACCCTGAGATCATGACCTGAGCGGAAGGCAGAGGCCGTAACCCACTGAGCCACCCAGGGGCCCTGGCTTGCATGGTTTTTAGAGNGAAGTATTCTTTTACTGAAACGAAGCAGTGTTTAACAAAGTATTTTATGTTGTTTCCATTTTAGAATTAAACTTTAAAGTAATACAAATTAAATATTAAAAATTTAGTTCATTAGTGACATTAGCCCATTAGTATCAACTGCTCAAAAATCACATGTGGCCAGGGCTACTGCACTGGAAAGCATGGACCGAACACCTTGTGTGCAGTCAACAGCCGTCTTTAGAATTAGCTGACTCAGGTATACATCTTTCCCCAACTTTACATTTGAACCCTGGAAATTAAGACCTAAGCATAATTGCATCATTCTCAACTTCTCTCTAATCTAAGGTCAGTGGTACGGAGACAATGTCCAGATTTTAATAGACTACTGGGGATTCTAGAGGTTAGAGTAGTATAGACAGACATGTGTAGTTGAAGGCAGCATAGTGTGATGGAGAAAACCATCAGACCTTAGGCCAGATGATTAGGGTTGTAGTCTTCACTCTGTAGATCCTTAGCTGGGTGTATTAGCTTTCGCCTCATTAAAAGAGACTGCTTATTGGAACACTTGGCTGGCTCAGTCATTTAAGTATCTGGCTCTTGATCTCAGCTCAGGTCTTGATCTCAGGGTCATGAATTCAAGCCCTATGCTGGGCTTCATGCTGGGCATGGAACCTACTTAAAAAAAAAATAGACTGCTTCCAACACTTCACATATTTGCTGCGAGGATCAAATAAAAATATTTCTATTTATAAGTTTTAAAACACTGTTCAAATGTTAGTGTTTTTGTCTTGTCAATGCCAATGGGAAATCTGTCTCAGGCTGAATGCCACACCAATCAGAAAGTATCCGTGTCATATGTAGAAAGCAGGATAGCTTTGTTAAGTAGCTAGGGAAACTCACCTTGCTGGCAGAATATATGTAGGCTTGGTTGATACCAGAGAGGTGTCTTACTATTAACTTATCATGGTGACACGTAAAATTCAGAGACTAGTACTTAAGTTGTTTATTTTATTTTTTCAAGCTGTGAAAACTAGTTGAGTCCAGGCTCCTGAACCAGAGTACCAAGCTGCTAGGGGATTTAAGATTTAGGATTTAGCAGCTATATGACTTTGGGGACATTAATTAACTTGCAATTCCTCATTTTTGTCATCTATCAAATGGAGATGATGTATAATAGGGCCTATCTCCTAGGGTTGATTAGAGTGAGGTAACCCTTATAAATTGTTTTATTTATTTTTTTTTAAGATTTTATTTATTTGTTTGACAGAGAGAGATTACAAGTAGGCAGAGAGGGAGGCAGAGAGAGGACGAAGCAGGCTCCCTGCTCAGCAGGGGCTCGATCCCAGGACCCTGAGACCATGACCTGAGCCGAAGGCAGAGGCTTTAACCCACTGAGCCACCCAGGCACCCCAACCCTTATAAATTGTTTTAAAGACTGCCTGGCACATATTAAGTTTTCAGTAAATGGTTAATGCTGAGTGTACCATGGATGAACATCTAGGAATTTCCTTCTTCTTCTTTTTTTTTTTTTTAAGATTTTCTTTCTTTCTTTCTTTCTTTCTTTCTTTCTTTCTTTCTTTCTTTCTTTCTTTCTTTCTTTCTTTCTTTCAAGTGCAAGTGGGGAGAGGGGTTTAGAGAGAGGGAAAGAGCAGACTCCACGCTGAGTGTGTAGCCTGATGTGTGGCTCCAACTCATGATCCTGAGATCATGACCTGAGTATAAATCAAGAGTTGGATGCTTAATCAATTGAGCCACCCCCTTTTTCTTTTTTATTGAAGTATGATAAACATACAATATTATATTCCTTTCAGGTGTACAACATATTGATTCAACAATTCCATCCATTACTCACCACAGTAAGGTGTAATTACCATCTGTCTCCAGACAATATTATTACAATATCAATGACTATGTACCCTGTGCTGTACTCTTCATGTCCATGACTTATTTATTTTATAACTGGAAGTTTGTACCTTTTAATCCCCTTTATCTGTTTCACCCATCCCCCTACTTACCTTCCTTCTGGCAACCACCACTTTATTCTCTATGTTTGAGGGTCCATTTTTTGGTTGGTTTGTTTATTCATTTGCTTTGGTTTTTAGGCTCCACATACAAGTGAAATCATATAGGTATTTGTCTTCCTCTGACTGACTTTTTTCACTTAGCATAATACACTCTAGGTCCATCCCTGTTGCTGCATATGGCAAGATATCATTCTTTTTTGTGGTGAATAATATTCCATTGTGTGTGTGTGTACGTATATATGTATCTATCTATCAGATTTTTATCCGCTTGTCTATTGATGGACACTTGGGCTACTCCTATAACTTGCCTCTTATAAATAATGCTACAATAAACATAAGGGTGCATATATCTTTTCAAATTAGTATTTTTTGTTTGCTTTGTATAAATATCAAGTATGGGATTACTGGATCATAGGATATTTCTATTTTTAATTTTATGAGGAACCTCCATACTGTTTTCCATAGTGGTTTCACAAATTTACATTCCCAACAGCAGTGCACAAGGGTTCCTTTTTCTCCACATTCTCACCAACACTTGATATTTCTTGTCCTTTTGATTCTAACCATTTTGACAAGTGAGAGGTGATATCTCATCGTGATTTTGATTTGCATTTCCCCGATGAGTAGTGATGTCAAGCACCTTCTTGTGTTTCTGTTGGGCATCTGAATATCTGCTTTAGAGAAATGTCTATTCACGTCCTCTGCCCATTTTAATCGGATTATCTGTTTTTTGGGTGTTGAGTTGTGTAAGTTCTTTATATAGTTTGGATATTAACCCCTTATTGGATATGTCATTTGCAAATATCTCCTTCCATTTAGAAGGTTGTGTTTTTGTTTTGTTGATGGTTTCCTTTGCTGTGCAGAAGCTTTTTATTTTAATGTAGTCCCAATAGTTTAATTTTGCTTTTATTTCCCTTGCCTGAGGAGACATATCTAGAAAAATGTTACTAAGACTGATGTCAAAGAGATTACTGCCTGTGTTTTCTTTTAGAAGTTTTTTGGGTTTTGGTCTCACATTTAGGTCTTTAATCCATTTTGAATTTATTTTTGTATATGGTGTAAGAAAGTGATCCAGTTTCATTCTTTTGCAGGTAGCTGTCCAGTTTTCCCAACACCATATATTGAAGAGACTGTCTTTTCCAGGAATTTCTTTCTTTTTTGTGATTTGTCTGCATTTACCTCCTCCCTGATACCTCTTTCCTCCACACAGTGTACTGGTTCTAACTTAAGAAATCGTAAGTCTTTAAGATCCAGCTTATCACCAGGAGACAATAAGCCTTTCATTTTCTGCAGGATAGAATATCTGTTAAATCTTCCTTCTGACTTTGACCATATTTCATAGCTGAATTTAGCTGTGTTTTCTCGTTAGGCAATTTCTACCTCTTCACTTAGGCTGACCAAAGAATCTCCTCCCAAGCAGAAGAAAGTGAGAATGAAAGGAAAATCTCATTCATTCATTCATTCCCATTTATTAAGTACTTACTTTGTGTCAGACACTGTTTATATGCTTGAGGGTCCACTGTAAACAAAATGGTAAAAATAAATAAATAAATAAAACTTCCTGACTCCCTGGAGCTTGCATCTTAGTGGTAGAGGGAGATGGCCAACAAATAATAGCATAACAAATAAGCAAAATATGCAGTATATAAGAAAATTATGGACACTATGAAAAAAATAGAATAGACATGGGGAAATTGGAACTGTGAGATACAGAGGCGTGAAATAATTGTAAACAAAATTTCAGGTTGGGTCTCATTGAGAATAGGGGTGTGGGGCAACTAACTTGAAGGAAGCCATGGAAATAAGCACAGAGTTATTTGAAAGAAGAATATGCCAGGAAATGGAGCAGCCACTGGAAAGGTCCTGAGGAGAGTACACTTGATATATTCAGAGCACAGTAAAGAGGCCAATGTGTCTGGAGTGGAGTGACAGAGGTGGGGCCATAGCACGTAGGGCCTTGTAAGGACACTGTGAAGACGGTGGCCCGGTGTTACTAATTGCGTAGTGATTTCAAGTCAGTTTGGGCACTGAGAGTATAAGTAGACTGCAAAATCAGATTCTCTGAGCTATCAGAGACCTTTAAGGAAACTGAGTTTTCTTGCTTGTCAATCTGTGAATTCCTTCCACAGCACTGCCACCATAGAGTCATCTTGCCTTTTCTTGGACACCCTGGTGACAGAGCACTCTCGTCTTCCCAAGGTAAACCATCTGTCTAGTTTTGCTGGTGGAAGAGTCTCTCTTTCATCGAGCTGACATCTGACTGCCTGTCACTGCCATCCATCACCTTTATTTCTACCCCCCAAAGGCCTTTCAGATTATAAGTCTAATTTTTCTTCCTCATGACAGCCCATCAAATATTTGAAGACAGCTGCCACATCCCCAGAGTTTTCTCTTCCCCAAGCCAATACCCAGTTCCTGATGTCATTTCTCATATGACAAATACATGCAATTTCTGCTCTTTCTCCTCTGACTCTGCTCCAGCTTTATTTACTTCATGGCCAGAAGGGAGCCCGGATGTGCCTGACTAGAAGACCAGGCCAGAGCCATCCCATCCTTGGCTTGGGATGTGGCTTGGGCCTTGGCCTGCATCCTGGTGGTCATGTGGTGAAGGACAAAGACTTTGAAATCAATAGGCATGAGTTCAGATCCCAGCACTGCCCCTTTATTGTTGTGGGACTCTGGGGAGTGGTTTTGTCTCTCTAAACCTTTGTTTCTCTATCTGTGAAGTGAAGGCGGTAATTCCAACCTTGGAGATGTATTGCAAGAATTTACTGGTTTGATGAGTTTATAGTTGCCTGGTGCCTTGTAAGGGTTTGAAGTTGATTTTTGAAAATCTCTTCTGTACCTTTGACAACATTTTCGCCCCCACATCCTCTGTAGGATTTTATTTGCAGAGCCAGATCTCACAAAATACAGCCTCCTAAGTCCCAAGCAGAAATACTCTTTTAAAAAAAATCTTCCATTTATTTATTTTAAAGATTTTATTTATTTGAAAGAAAGAGTGAGCAAGAGAGAGAGAGAGAGAGCACGAGCTGGGGGAGAGGGAGAGGGAGAAGCAGGCTCCCCACTGAGCAGGGAGCCTGATGGTGGACTCGATCTCAGGACCCTGGGATCATGACCTGAGCCGAAGGCAGACACTTAACCAACTGAATCACCCAGGTGCCTCCAGAACACTCTTTATGCTCTTCTTCTAATCCCTTAAGAGGAGACATGTAGAGTAGGGTTTTTTTCTCCCCTATTTGCTTTGACAAATTAATAAATACAGTGAAGTGGTTTCATTGGTCCAATGTCCAGCTCCTCAGAGGCTGTGGAGGCAATTTGGGGAGTCATTCTAGTGGGTCATGGCCAAGTATTATGGGAAGGAGTGAATGGAGTGGAAGGAGTGGATGGACCCACCTACATTCTGTCTGCCTAACCTTGTAACAAAGGGTGCTTTTATTCTTCTAAATCCAGGAAAGTGGGTTCTTTCCATGTAATATGGTAAAATGGATGTAACTAGAACTCTCTCAACATGGACACAGCTCTGCAATGACTGACTTTCACTGTGCGTCTGAGGCTGAGAAATAAGGGCAGACACTGTCCCTGAAGGGTTGTAGCCATTCTGGTGTGGGAGATGGGGAGTTGGGGAAAAGGCTGGAGCATATCTAAACCAATATGAGGACTGGTTATTTAGGCAAATTGAGCCCTTCTCTCTGCCATCCTGGTTGAGAAGCTCCTCGTCTCTTGCTTGGACTATTATACTTAGCAATCTCCTAACCAGAGCCCTGCTTCCAGTCTCAACTCCAGTTCTCACTGTTCTGATTATGACATCACTCTCAAAGGCTCTCCTGGCAATTAGGAGGCCCCTGTATATACTTCATTCTCTGGTTTCAGTGGAACTTCCCAACCTCACAACCAGCTCACTCTTAGCTATGGTCTTTCTTTTTTCTTCCTTCCTTTTTTTTTTTAGAGAAAGAGAGTGTTCACATATGCACATGAGGAGGGGGAAGAGACAGAGGGAGAGGAGAGAGAGAGAATCCTAAGCAGACTCCATGATCAGCTTGGAGCCCAAAGCAGGGCTCGATCTCACAACCCTGAGATCATGACCTGAACAGAAATCAAGAGTTGGACACTTAACCAATTGAACCACCTGGGAGCCCCATTAGCCGTGGTCTTTCAAAATTATTTGCCATCCCTTAAAATTACCACTCAAGTTGAGCCTCCAATATCCTCTGTATGTGCTGTCTACTCTGCCTGAAATAACCTTCTCCAGTTTTTTTTTTCTTAATGAGTTCTCATCCATTTTTCCAGATCCTATTCAAATACCACTTTATTTATGAGGACTTCCTGGGTCCTTCAGGAAGAGTTTATTACTCCCTCCCACATGCTCTTAAAATGCTTTGCACATAGCTCCATTACATTATAATTGGTGTATTATATTACAACAATCTCTTCATGGCTCCTCCACTAAAGTATGAATGGACTCAGTGTATTATTTTCCTAGGGCTGCCATAACAAAGTACCCCATACTGGTTTAAAACAGAAATGTGTTCTGCCACAGTTCTGTAGGCTTGAAGTCTGAAATCAAGGTGTCTGCAGGGCCATACTCCCTCTGAAGGCTCTAGAGAAGGAGACTTGACTCCTTGACTCCTTCCTTGACTCTTCCTAGCTCCCGATGATTGCAGGCAATCCTTGGCATTCCTTGGTTTGCACGTACATCCCTCCAATCTCTGCCTCTGTTGTCACATGCCCTTCTTCCATGTGACTCTGTCCAAGTCTCCCTCTCCTTTCTCTTATAAAGATAGCAGTCATGGGATTAGTGTCCAACCTATGCAATATGGCCTCATTTTAACTTCGTTACATCTGCAAAGACCCTGTTTCCAAATAAGGTCACATTTGCAGGTTGGGGAGGGTTAGAACTTAAAAATATCTTATTTCAGGGACTCAATTCAATCTACAACACTAGTTTTTTATATATTTGTGTATTGACATTGCCTGGCATATAAGACGTACATTAAAATGCTCATTAAATGGTGAGGGCATAAATGACAAGTGAAAGGAAGAGTAAGTTATCTCAGTATACACTTAATCACTGTGCTTTCATCTATACTAGTCCTATACTAAGTGCTGAGGTTAGAGAGGAGAATAAGATGTGGCTTCAGCCCTCATTTGCTCCCCATGAAGTACCTGAGCTTCCCAGCCCTGTGTCTTTTACAATCCTGAGCTCACCCTGAGTAATAGCTTTAAATAGACCTACCAGTGTTTCTGAAGCCAGAGTGCTCATAACTAATTCAGGACCTCCCTGGCAGTAAGTTCAGAAGTGTGGGCATCCAGCTGGGACCCCCAGTACCCGAGGATCGCTGGGTCCTGCTCCCAGTCAGCAGTGATGAAGGTTTTACCCTCTGCATCTACACAGAAAATAGACCCATAGAATCTTTTGAAGCAAGTCCCCACTTCCCACCCCTTTCCTGCTCTGAGTTTTATTTCTTCACTTGTGAAATGGGGATAATACCCAGTCTTGAGGTTGCTGAGATAGGGGACACAGAAGTAATATATTAGTTATTTAGTATTCAGAATGTATTTTGACACACATTCTTCCTATCCCAGTATTCTCACTCCTTTGAAGGTGACCTTTCAGTTCCTCCCATCAAAAGGTAGAGACCATTTGCTCCTTGAACATAGCCTTGACCATGTGATTCACATTGACTGAGACAGTAGCAAATAGGATGCAAACACTTCGTTGGAAAGCATTTGAATATTGGTACTTGTTCTTGGTGCTCTTGTTAGTTTTTAAAATATTTCCTTGGGACTCTGAAAGATGGCAGATCCTGCTTTCCTTCTAGACAGTCCCCAGGGTTCAGACTTCCACTTGGAGTCCAGTAACTTCAGATATCCTGAATCTCATCATTAGTGTCACACTCACTTATTAATGAGTCTCCTTCTTCACACTACGTACACTACTGAGCAAATAAAAAACTGGTCTTGGCTTCTGGAAATACTTGGTCTAAGACCAGATACACTTTGTATAGTCTGTAAAGAGAGACTGAAGCAGTGCCAAATATGTATATTAATTAAATATCTCAAATACCATACTATAAATTGATCCTCACTTAGATAGGGATTTTGCAGTCATTTCAGCTGACTTCATAACAGTCCTGTGAGCCAGGATGGTGATAACTATCCACTTTTAATTATAAAGAATCTCAGGCCTAGAGAGTACATGTTTTCCTCAAGTTACATAGCTAGTATATAAGCTAGTGTTTGCTGCATAATAGTGCAGTAATTAGTGGTTTATTTTATTTTAAAGATTTTATTTATTTATTTGACAGAGAGAGAGAGAGTGAGATCACAAGTAGGCAGAGAGGCAGGCAGAGAGAGAGGGNATAATTAGTGGTTTATTTTATTTTAAAGATTTTATTTATTTATTTGACAGAGAGAGAGTGAGTGAGATCACAAGTAGGCAGAGAGGCAGGCAGAGAGAGAGGGGGAAGTAGGCTCCCTGCTGAGCAGAGAGCCTGATATGGGCCTCGATCCCAGGACCCTGAGATCATGGCCTGAGCTGAAGGCAGAGGCTTTAACCCACTGAGCCACCCAGGCGCCCATAATTAGTGGTTTAAGACATCACTCATTTCTTAGATGAGTTCCTATGGGTTGGCAATCTAACTTGAGATCCCTCGGGCAGTTCTTCTGCTGGTCAGGCTTGGGCTCATTTCTGCAGCTGAGAACTTGTTGTTTTAGGATAGTCTCATTCAGGTGCTAGAAAGTTGGTGTTGCTTGTTAGCTGGGGTGATGGAGATGTTTGGGTCATGTCTCTAGTAGACTATCCTGGGCTTATGCATATAGCAGCTGTCACAGAATTTCCAAGAACCACAAGGGAAGAACTAATGTTTACATGTTTTACAACCTGCTCTTATATTGTATTGTTCAGTGCAAATCACACGGTCAAAGTTATGTTCAAGGAGTAAGGAAATAGCATCCACATTTTGGGGGGGGAAGGAGCTTCAAAGTCGCTTTACAAAGGGGCGAGAATATAGTGATAGGGAGATTTATGTTTATCTTTAGAATTTACTACAGCTAGTAAGTGGTAGATATAGGATAGTAACTAAATATTCCTCCTGCTCGGGCAGGGACCAAAGAATGTGACCAAATAATGTTCATCTGATCAATGTCTTTTTTTGTTTGTTTTGCTTAGTAAGTTATAATTATGTTTCTGCCCAACATGTATAGCACATTACAATTTTTTTTGAATAGGTGTATGTCCTAATACAAAGACCAGCAAATAAATGAGGGCTGATTGTGAATAAGGAGTATGAGAAATGCAAGTTGAGAGAAGGTGTCAATGGCACCTTGAATTTCAACTTAAGTCAGTATTTTTTATTCAGCATCTATTATGTCTGACACTTTGTTAAGTGCATGAATACAAAAGTAGATAAGTCCTGGTCCACTTGCCCAAAGAACTCCCAGAAATCTAGTGAAAGAGATAAACATAGGACAGAAATTAATTATAATGTAGTTTCATTAAAGAAGTTTTATATATAGTGCTTTGGGGAGCACACAAGGAACAATTAATTCTGTCTCAGATTCAGATATGTGGTCAGAGGGAGCTGCAGAGAGAAAGGTACTGGTGACAGGTGCAGTTTTACTAATGCAAAGTCACGGAGGTGTCAGCTTACATGGAATAATCTGGAAACAGCAAAACCACAAGACCGCATGGAGGGGAGGGGTGAGCTCAGTGGCCAGAGATGGAGACTGGGAAGGTTATAAATGACTGAGGGCGCCTGGGTGGCTCAGTGAGTTAAAGCCTCTGCCTTCGGCTCAGGTCATGATCTCAGGGTCCTAGGATCAAGGCACGTATCGGGCTCTCTGCTCAGCGGGGAGCCTGCTTCCTCCTCTCTCTGCCTGCCTCTCTGCCTACTTGTAATCTCTCTCTCTCTGTCATATAAATAAATAAAACCTTTTAAAATAAATAAATAAATAAATAAATAAATAAATAAATAAATAAATGACTTCGAGTGCCATGCTAAAGGATTTGAAATTCATCCTGAGAGTTATGGGGTGACATGAAAGACTTTTAAAGTGGTAGGGTGAGGGCAGAGAGATAGTTTTATATCTGTAGAGTAGGATGCCTGTAAGCTACACTTAGAAAGGAAAAATCAGGGGCTTAGTCAGTTAAACATCAAACTCTTGATTTCACCTCACGTCATTATCTCAGTTGTGAGATCAAGACCTTTATCGGGCTCTGCACTGAGCATGGAGCCTGCTTAAGCCTCTCTCTCCTTCTCCCTTTGCCCCTCCTCCCTGGTCACATACACGGTCTCTCACTCTCTCAAAAAAAAGAAAGGAAAAACCAGAGAGTGGAAACCCAACTCAGAAATTTTGCCAAGTAAGAGGTAGTAATAGACTGACTCAAGGAACTACAAGTAGGAGTGAAGAGGAGAAGATGAACTCTAAAAACTCTTTTGGAGGACAGCTTAATGAATGCTTTGAGTGGGGGAATGAAAAGGAGCAACTAGGGGAGTAGGAGCTGGGACAGAGGCAGGTCATGGGTAGTGAGGGACAGAAGGGCAAAAGGGCAGAGGAGAAGGGATGGCAGGTTTGGCTGGTGCCATGTTTGGCTGAGGGACCTGTGAGGATCTCCAGAGAAGTATCCAGATAAGTTGCTCACTGAGTACTGAGATCTGAATCTCCAGAAAGAGATATAGGTAGGAGATGCCCAGTTGGAAGTCATCTCCATATAGATAGAAAACTTGTTAGAATTTGTTTGATGGTAATGGATAGAAAGTTCAATTCAAGCCACCCTAAAACAAAATAGTAAAAATGATGGAGGTTTGAACTCTTTTTTTTTTTAAGATTTTATTTATTTTTTTGACACACACAGAGAGAGATCACAAGTAGGTAGAGAGGCAGGCAGAGAGGCAGGCCCAGAGAAAGGGAGAAGCAGGCTCCCCGCTGAGCAGAGAGCCTGATGCGGGGCTCGATCCCGGGACCCTGAGATCATGACCTGAGCCGAAGGCAGAGGCTTAACCCACTGAGCCACCCAGGTGCCCCAGAGGTTTGAACTCTATTAAGAATATCCCAGGAAAGTCCTAGGATAGTCTTGCTTCAAGCATGGCTGGATCAAGAATGCCAGTGACGCTATATTATCTCACCCCTCTCTGTTTGCTCTGCTTCCTTCTGTATGTTGGCCTTATTCAAGACATGTTTTTTTCCTAGATGGTATCAGCCTGCTGTCAAACAGTTACTTATTTGTGATATTTTACCGGTCCATCGAGACTGAGAGGACACAGTTTTAGAACCTGTGTTGAGCAAGGCCAGGGCATCCCCAAGGAAGCTCCAAAGGCTTTTGGGCCCATTAGGTTTGCAGCCTTCTGGAAGTTCTGCAGGGTTTTGAAAGTATCTGAGTCCATTCAGTGGGGTGACTGGTCATATTCAGACCATAGTTCTTTTTCTGGAGCCACTGATTCTAGTTCTGTTTGGGGCAAGGCTGGGGCATCTCAGGAACATCCGTATTTAAGGGGTCAGCAAGGAGGAGTACCATGAAAGCACTACTTCGTTTATCTTCCTTCCAGGGGAACACCAGAATTATCAGACATCCTGTCTGTCTATCTCTTGCTCTTCTGTCTCTGGAGTCCTCTTCACCAGACAGCTAATTTCTTTAGAATGTTAAGCACTTCACCAATTGCTGTAAACAGCCCCACAGTGCACATCCAACACTTATCACGAAGATTAAACTGCTAATATGGAGGAAGGGGGCAGCAAAAGGGATAATCAAATTTAATTCGATTTTTTCCCAAGAAAAGCATAAGTCAGGACAGAGTACTGTATCTTAATATCCTCTAAAGATAACTCTATCCAAAAGAATTAGCTCTTTTCTTCTTATCTTAGCATTAGACACTCCAGTACCCCTACAAGAAGATCTTTTGGTATTTTTTGAATAGCTAACTCAAAAATTAAGAGTTTAGGTCAAGTGAGAGGAAGATGGGTACACTTATTCTGACAGTCTCATCATCTGAAATAATACCACCAGTCTGTTAGAGTTACTATAAAAATTACATGACGTAATGTTTGTCAAGTGCTTCAAACGGTCATGGCATATAGTGGCAAACTTAATCATATGGTATCTATTAATAAATAACTAGTTACCTGAAACCCTTCAAATGTATTTTTTTTGTTGTTTTTCTATCCCTAGCACTAGTATTTGCCTTCATGAAGCTTTTGTTGAAGTGAGACCATTCACAAATAAGCAAGTAAAGTATAAAGCATGTGTAGGGAATCAAAATATGCCACCCCCAAATATGCTACTTTCGCATAAGGGTTATTTTGAACTGGATGCAAATAAGAACCAAGAAATTCAGAAAGACACCTTCCAGGAGCTTTCCTTATCAGACCAAAGGCAGAAACTATTGAGAAATAAGGGCTACCATAAATCTGCCTGCCTGGGGAAGTTTCACGGTCATGAGAAAGACAGAAAGTCAGCAATGAGATGGATGTGGAAAAAACACTCCTCCATTAGTTTCCTCACATATTTACCTTCCCTAGTGTACCACCCTTAGAAATCTAAAGCTTTCTTCTTTGTCTTATCACTTCTGCACATTTATTGTTCTTCGTTAAGATGCAGTATAAGCCCAAGTTCTAATCACCCCTTTGAGTTACTCATCACCAGCTTTCTCCTGTGTGTATGCATGCTGCACATGTGAATAAAATCTGTTTCTCTCTTGCCAATCTGTCATTTGTCAGTTTAATGTGCAAGCCTTCAGCAGGGCCTCCTAGAAAACATAGAGAGTAGAGGAAAAAGGCCCCCCCCCAATGTGTCAAATGGGAATAGATAGTACAGAGAAAAATAAGGCATGAAAGGTCGATAGGAGTGTGAAGAAGGAGCATGGTGATTTGAAATTGGAAGGTATGCAAGGGGTGTTTCTGAGAACATTTTTTTCCTGTCACTTAGAGCTGAGGGCATCCTGAGAGCTATAGCTGTCTCCTAATAAGGCTTGGCTGTTGTCTTTGGAGAGCTTGTGTTTGGTAGCTAATACAGGTGAGTAACCAGAAGATAACACTATGTATGTGAACGTAGAATGCACAGACAGCTGAAGAAACACGTAGGTGTGTTGGGCAGGCAGCAAGGTCAGTCAGACCACGGAATGCCTTCTGCACTATGATTCCTGGTCTCCTTGAATGCTCTGACCCAAGCCAAGCAGAGACAGAAAGTGTTCCACTGTAGTCCCTAACATGGCTATTTCAAGACGAGGCTCTTTTAATGAAACTTCATGAAGGGTTATTGAATCATAGGGAAATAGACCTAGGGGAACAGTAAGTCTAGAATTCGTGCTGCTCAGTAAGGTAGCCACTAGCCACGTGTGGCTCTTTAAATCTAAATTTATCAGAATTACAAAATGAAAAATTCACCTGTTTAGTCATGCTAGCCACATGTGGCTGTAGGGTTTACAGTACTGGACAGTGAAGATCTAGGACTTTCCCATCACTATAGGAAGTTAATCTGCTGCGCTGGCCTAGGTAATGTGGCTCAAGCCATATGCTGCTCAGACTTGAGTGTGCATAGAGATCATTTAGGAATCTTTTTAAAATGCAGATTTTGATTCATTAGGTCTGGAGGTGGCACCTAAGAATATGCATTTCTACCAAGCTCCCTGGTGATGCTGATGCTGATGGTTCATCAACCACCCTTTAGTAGCAGGAACTTAGAAGTCATGGCATGTTCTCTAGTACTCGTAGGAAAGAGATGGTACCCAGGGGGCTTCTGCATTAACTCTTTCCACACACACCCTGGGTCTTATTTCTCCCTTCAAGGTAAAAGACATAGAGTATATTAATCCCACTATCCCTTACTAGAAGCTCATGGCTTATGGACAAGTACATGGATTAAAGAATCAGCATGCCTGCCTGTGTTAAATTCTCCTGACTTTAGAAATCTACTAGCTGTGTGAACTTGAGCAAGTTACTTAGCCTCTCTGTGCCTCCATTTCTATCACCAAAATAGAATAATAATATCTTCTAATGTCTGAAACTTTGGAAGTGTCTTATAGGTGTTATCAATTTTATTTATTAATCAAATAGGTTTTGTTGCAAGGCATATTTTTTCATATATCTACTCTGTGCTAGGGACTAAGAAACATAGTGATGATCCTTACCTAGAAGGGTTCCCAGGTAGAATTGCAGATGTCTAGCAGGTATAGGTCTTTGGGAATGAGATATTATGTACTTTGTTGAATAAGAAAATGATGTCTCATCATAGCACGTTTCTATGAAAATCTATGCTTTTATTCTGCTGGTCGGTATTTTTGTTGAATTATAGGGCAGCCGTGCCTGCAACTTAAACGGTAAGATAAGGTTCCTACATATGTAATTGGAAGATATGTCACCAGGCCCAGTCTTTGCACAGAGTCCTATTTAAGGAAAGACAGTCCAATACTAACATTATTAAGAACAAATTTGTTTCCCTGGCTTCTCTTTAAAAAAAAAAAGACTTTATTTGAGAGACAAAGAGAGCACAAGTGGGAAGAAGGCGTGGAGGGAGAGAGAGAGAAGCAGGCTCCCTGCTCAGCAAGGAGCCCAACACAGGCTGGATCCCAGGACCCCGGGAATGCAGGTCCCTGGAACCATGACCCAAGCCAAAGGCAGATGCCTAACCAACTGAGCCACCTAGGTGTCCTTTTACTGGCTTCTCTTAAAGAGTGTCTCAGAGGATATCATTTATAAATCAGAGCAGTGTTTCTTAAGATATTTTTTCCCTGTTCCTCCCAATTCCCTTTCTCATTCTCATCATCTCACCAAATCTTTACTTGAAACCAAGCCCATGATTCTTTCCTGCCTCTTTCTTCCTGTTTCCCACTCATGTAGTGGGCCCAGACCTTGCCTCTCCCACCTGCCCATCCCTCACCCATCAGCTATTTCCTATGACATCTTCCTCATCCAGTCTGGAAGTTCACTGGCCCACTTCCTTTCAGAAAGCCTATGCTCCTGGCCTTCTCCACATCTTGCCACCTGCTGGGAGAGGAAGTGCGGCTATAGCTCTCACTGCTGCTGGGTGGAAATCTGCCCAGTTCTCAAGTTCCAGGGGAGAGCTCAGAAACTGACCCTGAAAGCAAAACTCCTTCCTCCATAGAAAAGAGTGTGGAGGGTATGGTGAACAGAATTCTAAGATGTTCCCTAAGATCCCCGCCTCCTGGGGACACACCCTATATTATGTTCGGGACTATGAACATGCTAGATTTTCCTGTAGTTAGGTTGTGCTACATGCTTATGGACTTTAAGAAAAGGGGATCACTCAGGGGGAGCTTGAACTAATCAAGTGAGCACTTTAAAAGCAGAGGGTTTTCACAGATATGACATTGATATAGCTATGGACTACTAACTTATCAGTCAGTGGAACAGAATGTAGAATCCTAAAGTAGGTCCTAACATATGTGAAAATTTAATATTTGACTGAAGTTGTGAGTAAGTTAATACATGGTGCTGACAACTAGCTATCCAAATGGAAGACAATAAAATTGGATCCTCCCCTTAAACCATTAAAAGAAACCGTCTAGATATATTATACACATAAGTATAGTAGTAATAAAATTGTTTTACAGTATAATCTAAGAGACTATGTGTATAGTCTCAAGCAGGGGAGAGAGTAACCAAGATGGGAAACCCAGAAGTTATTAACAACATGTAGATATATTTGACGTCAGTAAAACCAAAGATAAGTTGAAAAAAAAGGTCACATAATGATACTTTAGTAATTCATATCTACTGTAAAAAAGTGAGCTCTAACAAGTAGACAAGAAAAGATAAATAACCCAAAAGAAAAAGGAGTAAAAACGATGAACAGGCCATTTAAATAAGTGCAAAGAACCATGTGAAAATGATAAATTTCACAGTAAAATGAAAATGTACATTAAAATAATAAGACAGTCACCTTTCTCCACACAAAACATTTAAAATCCTTATCTTCAATTGTTAGTATGGATGTGGGGAGTTGCATATACTCTCAAACATTACTAATGGCAATAGAGATTGCTATAGCCTTTTTAGAAACAAATCACTGATATAACTGTTATAATTAGTGTATATATATTATATATATGTATGTATATATAATATATATATAATTTGTGATTTTCAAGTTGTAAGCTATACAAATGTATAATGTGTATTTGCTTATAATTATAATGTGCATTACTAAAAAAAATAATAACCTGCAAGGCAAAGCAAACAAAACAAACAGACAACAGAGAGTTTTCTCCACTTGGTCACTGAGGAGTCTGCTCCAGACTCTGCCTACCCAATCCCCTTCCTTTGCTGCAGGTGGTCCGGATGACGCCCTACACAGGTCATGTACCTTCACACCCCCAAGAATTTGCTTGTGCTCTCTTCCCTACATGTCTTTCAAGACCTAGCCCAAGACTCCTCCCCTGCACACCTCCAAGTTGCCAGTCTCAGAAAGGCTAATCTGAAGCTCAAGGTTTTATAGCTCATTAATGGAAATAGGGCCTCCCAACAGCCTTGCTCATTCTACTGCTCCACATTCAGTGAAGAAGGGAGAGAAACTCTTTGCTAGGTTAATAATGAACCTCAAATTTGTCCTTTTTGTCTAATTCTCATTTCCAGATGGGAGGTTTTCCTAAAGTAGGCACACTGTAACCTGGCCAGCCTGGCAGCCCTAATTTTTAGGAGCCTCTGGCTATGGATTTCTAATGAAGCTGGAGTTGCGAGGTGCTGCCGGAGGCCCCCAGTGAGAACTGGAGGGCCCTGGGCTCTTCCCACGGGATCCTTGATCGTGTTCTCATTTCCTCCTCCAGAAAGTGGGGCTAAAATAAGCCCAGGGCTGAGGAAGGGGTGAGTCAGAGCTCTCAGAGTGAACAATCACTGCATTGCAGCTCCTTATAAGAAACATCCCCCGTGGGCCCCAGGTTGTTTATGCCAAGAGCTGGTAAGCCTGAAAAATGAGCTCTCCAAAGACAGGGTGGCACCAAGCTCCCTTTTCTGGAGAGGGCAGGGTACTTCATAGCATGGAAACTTCCTGTGCTAGGATGAAGGAAGGGCACACATCCCTCTGAGCTGTGGAAGGTGGCGACAGGGAGGAGGAGCCTGGGCTGGAAACCAGGTGACATGAGGTTTAACGTCCCAGCTAAAGCAATGCATTACCTTTTATCTCTCTGGGTCCCCTTTTGCTTAGCTGCAAGATAAAAACTGAAATCCAGATGATTTTCAAGTTTCCCTCTGGCTCTGGAGTTCTTTTCAGTTTATCTGAGCAGGTTCCCAACTGCCAGGCGTCCTGGTTCACTGTCAGGTCCTAGACTGCCATGGTATGTTCAATGCGGAGAAAGGAATGCCGACATGGCCCATGGCAAGCTCCCATGAACCAGGCTCAATTGGCCCCCACTGATTGGGTGCCACTACTGTGCCAAGCATCTGGAAGACAGCTGGTGATGAGAGTGCAAAGAGAGAGAGACTCCCTCTCCTGCTCCCTGTCCAGCAGACAAGAGTGTACACAGACATATGGACTACAAGAAGGTGACCGGTAGCACCAACAGCTTCACTAAGCCCAGACTAAAAGATACACACGAGGAACTCAGAATGAAGAACAGTCCACAGGAGTCCAAGTGAAAGAGGTCTTCAGTCAGTTAGCAGATTTTCCCCACCTCGATCAAAAGTTTTGATTAAAGAGAGGTCAATATGGAATGACCAAAGAGGTCAAAATTCATTTTCCTCAGATGATCCAGCATTTTAATATCCATATAGTTTTCTCCAGACAGCAACAATAGTTCAAGATGGTTTTCATCCCTGAAGATCACCATAATTGAGAGAAAAATCATTCATGTGCAGTGATGGGGGCCACTCATTTGAGAAAGGTTTTTTTGGTTGTTGTTTGAGAGAGAGAGAGAGAGAGCACGTGCGCACACGGTGAGGGGTGGGAGGCAGAGGGGAGGGAGAGAGAAAATCCCAAGCAGGCTTCCATGCCCAGCACAGGTAACCAGACACGGAACTTTGATCTCATGATGCTGAGATCATGACCTGAGCCGATATCAGGAGTCTGCTGCTTAATCAACTGAGCCACCCAAGCGCCCCTCAACTGAAAAAACTTTTAATCCCAAGAGTAAGAGACTGAATAATGCCTGTTGAAGATTCTAGTGAAGATTTTAGTCCTATTATGCTCATCATCCAATATCTTTACCACAGCTAGCACTTCCAATATGCCTTTCAGTCATTTTAAAACATTTATTTAGGACATTGCATCTTAAACCACATTTAAAACAAATATTAAAATTTAATCACAGATTTTAATATTCCAAATACCATGAGGCTTCATTTAATTTTGTGATTTTTCTCACTAATGAGATTTTTTTTGCCTTCAAGTTTTTGTTTTGATGCTTTAAAAATTAAGTAAGTAAAATTTGAGATATACACATGGAAAATGAATAAAATATACATATAGTAGATGAATAAAACATGTATGCATACATACATATTAAATAAATAAATGAATATAAAACCACCAGATTTTATCATGTTCTAGATTCCCCTCCTTTTCCTAAGCTTGACTAAATTACATGTTTCTCATTTGTAACCACGGCTGTAATGCAGCATAGGAAGCAGCTAGGGTGGTACCTCATACACGGTCAGTGTTCATTGGTGTTCATCCTAATTGTGATTTAAGGATTTATTCCACAAATATCCATGAGTTTGTACATGTGCCAGCTCTGTATCAAGCACGGAAGGAAGATGCTGGCATGTGGTGTCCCATCCCAGGACCAAGAGGGAGACAGACATGTAAACAGATGAAACAAATCAATTACAGTCTCTGCTAATGAACAGCTCTGCCCACTGGTTCCAGGACACAGAGGAAGGAGTGATTCATCTGAAGAAGGAGATGGAGTTTGTCCATCAGTGCGGTGGGAGAGGAGGTGACTGTTTGACCACAGGAAACAACGTGAGCGGAGCATGCAGGCTCTGGGGAGACGGCTTGTTGCCATGCTCCGTGGTGAGGGCAGAATCTGCGAAGGAACTGGACTTTTTCCTTGGGTGACAGGAGAACCATCAGAGTCCTACAAGCTCATCAAATGTAAGGAGACGGTTGACTGAACCATCAGTAAATATTTTCTAAAGTAATGAATCAAAAAAAATTTAGGGAGATGATTGTTACAGTGGACTGTAAGTTTTGGGTTTACATAGAAATATTTTTCATAACCACATGTGACAAATAATAGTAATTCATAATATTTATAGCCTTCTGAGCACTATACATTCATTTATCATTTAATCACCACAAAAATCCCCTGAGATAGACACTATGACTACTGAGAGGGAGTAGAATTTAATTACGATGAAGCCATGCTTTGAAACTAAACTGTTTGTGTTAAAATCCTGACTCCACACTTATTAAATGTGTCCTTTTAGGGAAGTGACTTTCTCTACCTCAGTTTTCTTCCTTTTATAATGGGTTATAAAAGTGCCAAGATGATGGAGTTGTGGAAGGGATTAAATGAGATCTACCTGTACTTGTTTAGACCAATGCCTGTCCAAAGTGTGATTTAATGGGTATTGACCCAATACTGACCCATTTCACCTAGGAGGAAACTGAGGTTTGGGGAGAGTCATGTTTCCAAGTCACATGGTCAAGAAGTTGCAGATCCTGGGCTCAATTGGGAATGTTCATCTACTTGGTCATTGTTACCTTCAAGACTCTGATCAATTAATTAATGGATTCATCAAACACTTATTCACTTATTAAGCCTCTACTAAGGGTCAAACATGGTGTTTTGTTTGTCCCTGAAGATCTCATTGTGGAGTGAGGGAAGTGGACAAGTGGTAGTCATTTCATACGAACTACCTCGGATGCTCTCCTCCACACAATGTATATCACTATTCCAGTTTTATAAGTGAGAGTATGCATGCTCAGGGGAGTTGAGTCACTTGTCCAAGACCATAGAATTGCTGTTGACTTCCCAACATCCAGTCCACACCATCTGCAGGGTCAGGATTTGATTAGTCTCAGCTAATCATGGAAATCATATCCTAGTCTCCAGCGGGAGAACCCAGGCCTAAGCCAATTAGTGCAGAGCATTCTGTTGGCCACAGGATTAGCTCAGAAATGAGTGTAAATTTGGATCAAAAAGGTACAAGGGAAAAATTTTCTGCAGCTTCTGCAAATATTGTCTTCTGTCTTTAGAGAAATCCTCAGCAGGAGACTGCCCTGTCCTCTGACCTTGTGTGTGGTCCTGAGGTCTGGGGATGCTGTAGACTTCATGCCATCATCCTGAGGATGCCCACAGTGCAGGGGATGGTCATGGCCGGGAGAATCACAGAGACGACTGCATTAAGATAACCCTGAAGCTTCCATCTGTGTGGGCCAATGGATGTATTTATTGTTCCAAACAGACGAAGGATTTCTGCACAACCAGCAAAACAGAGAGGTGGGGTCCAACTCCAAGTCTGAACCAGGGCGACTCCCCAGTCCATGCCTTCCTACAGTGTTTGGCTGCAGACACGGCTCTTCTACCCAAGTTTTTTTACCATCTGGCAGAAGGCTTTTGGCATTCTGCTGCAGTGGCAGATTTGATCATCAGTCACAATGCCAAAGTAATGGTGGTTTGAGTCATTGTTTATCTGTTGGTCTAATTCTTCCATAATAAATATGCATTGCTTAGATAATAAAAACAACAAAGGGGAAAATTCCATGTGAGGCAGAGATAAAAAAGCTCTGCTAAAAAAGAAGGCTTATATAAAGATAAAGCTGTATGATGTGCGTCTGGCATGTTTTAAAAAATGCTAAACTGAATTGGGCCAAAGACAGAGCAAGGCGCCGAGCCTTTTATCACACACTAGGCACCAGTTCCCTTGGAGACCTGATTATTAATTAGGAGGACGTGGTGGTAGCTATTATCAAACTTCCCTGATTTCCCCCTATCAGTAGAGGACCTTACAGAGAAATGCCCTAATCAAGATAGCTTCTGGAAACAATGGGTCCAGCTAAGAGAGATTTTAGTACTTTAGAGAGGTCCTACAAGTTCATGTAATTCTCAGAGAAAGCCAAAGAGGATACTTACCATCCATTAGAAGTTTGGTTTAATGCTGTGTTTTTGTGTGGATTTGTCCACTTCCCTCACTCCACAATGAGATCTTCAGGGACAAAGAAGCTCTCCCTCCATGAGGAAGGGAGTCCCTAACACCCAGGGGTAGGCTCAGTGTTTGTGAGGTTGTACCGTATTAACAGACAGTGATAGAGGGGTGTTGAAGCCAAGAGACAACAGCCTTCTGAGGAAGTAGAGGGCCCTGCCCAGTGCCCTAGCTGGAATCTGGGGAGGAGTCATTTCTGGAAAGAAAACCAAATGAATGAAGGTTTATCAGGAAGCAGATGGAATCTGTCCATTGTGGGATCCTGGTACAGTTGTTCTAAGGGCTTCTTTAACATTAGGCCTTCTGACTTTGGTTCCTCACCTCAAACATATTAAATTGCCCCCATGTCCCACATTAAATGGAATTTATACATGATAAATTATAAAATTACATGATAAAAGTTTAAAAATTATAAAAATCGATGTGATACATTTTGTAGACACACTAAGCACAATATTTATTAATTTAAATTCTACCACTTTCATATTTCAGAGCCAATAATTTTGTATTTGAGGTCTCAAAGATTTCTCTAGGCCCTTGGGAAGATTGTAGGCCCCAGCTCCTGTTACCGCGGAACAGGGTAATAGACGAAACAGCCCTAGCGGATGACAAGGACAATTGTCTGTCTGCTGGGCCAGTAGGCAATGAGCAGTTACATGCATCTCTGTTTTTCATAGTCTATGGCAAATAGTGGGCACTCAGTAGTTGCAAGCAGATTGACGCTGAGATAGGAGAGGGGGGGACTCAGATCAAGGTTGTTCAGGCAAGTTAGGTGCAAGTGTAGACCAGAATTTCTGGGCATTCCATCCTACACAGGAATCGCATGCATTCCCTCAATTCCATTTCTCTAGGTGTAGGAGGGTGGGAGCATATAGATAAGATAAAGAAAAACCAAAAACCTGTCTATGTGCCAGGCACTGTGCTAGTCTCTCTTACATATAATGATTTCAAGGAAATCACCACAACTCTGTGCAGTAGTAGCACTTCTATTATATTTTACAAAAGAAGAAACTGAAGCTAGAACATGAAGAAATCCCACAGCAGAGCAAGAACTAAAAGTTTTGTGAGACACTCAGGACTCACCCTTCCCTAGAGAGTTGTCAAACAAGCAGATGAGTGCAGGGTCCGGGAAGAGTGAGGGAGAGATGTCGAGAACCCTCTGGAGCAAACTTCTAGAACCCTGGTTTCTCAGGATCCCTGCCTCCCTGGCAAATTTCCTTTCTGCTCTCCTGCAAGTGCCCTGTTGAATCTCTTACCCCTTGGAATTGACCTCAGCTACCCCTTCATAGCCAAGGACAGATCATCTTGCTGGGCTTTGCCAAGGGCATTAATAAAACAGCACCTGTCATTGTAGCCACACAAAGGTAGACAAGGAAATTACTTTCAGTCAAAAAGCAGAAACCCACTCTCCAGCTGGAGCTCAATTCCCGACCCTCCCATCCCCAGGGGCATGGGTTAAGATGCCTTTTCTCTCCATTTATTAGATTAGTTTCAACCTCATAGACAATCCCTCCCTCCAGCCATACCCATGTTTACCTGCTATTGTTTCTAACCTCAAGACAAATGGCAACAAAGCTCAGAGGAAAAATCAGTGTCTGGACACAGACAGGCATGAGCAGGCACCCCTACCCTGCTGCTTGCTTGTTAGAAGATTTTGAGCAGGTTGCTTGAGGTCAGCTTCCTTATCTGTAGAGGATTGAGGATGAAATAAGCGATGCAGTAAAAATCTGGCAAATGGATTAAATTACCTGGGAATTCCTATGCTTTTGGAGGAAGTATAAAGCAGAGAAGCAAGAGAGATGCCTTTATTTTCTCCCAGGGATGAGGGTGGGAGGCAAGGGACTCTTTTTGAGCTGAGGGCACAGACCGTACAAAGCCTAGGGACAAATGAAGTCTAATAGAGCTGGGTGATGCTATGGGGAAGGGGTGAGGGGAAGTAAATTAAAACTTGGAGAGCTCAAGCTTATCCAGATAGTTCAAAGCCATATAAGGACTTAGCATATTATCATAAGAAAAATGAGGAGCCACTGAAGGGTTTTATACAAGGGAATATCAGGGCTCATTTATGTTTTTATAACTTCATCTTACTGGAGTAGAAAATAGATTGCAGAGGGTCAAGGCTGGAGATAGGCAACCCAGTTAGGAGGCTGACGAACCAGTCAGGTGATGGAGTGGCAGGCTTGACCTGGGAGGTGGAGATGGGTATAGAGGGAAGTGGACAATTGTGTATCACATTCTTCTGTTTTCTTTTTCTTTTTCTTTTTTTTAAAAGATTTTATTTATTTATTTGACACAGAGAGAGAGAGATCACAAGGAGGCAGAGAGGCAGGCAGAGAGAGAGAGAGAGGGGGAAGCAGGCTCCCCGCTGAGCAGGGAGCCCGATGCGGGCCTCGATCCCAGGACCCTGAGATCATGACCTGAGCCGAAAGCAGAGGCTTTAACCCACTGAGCCACCCAGGCGCCCACATTCTTCTGTTTTCAACTATTTATGGAGGGTAGTAATGGTACCCTCATCCCAGAGAGATTAGGGGATTCAGTGAGATCATGCACACAGAGTACGTAGCACAGTGCCACCACATAGTGAGTGGAAACAGTTGTCATCGTTGATGGTACCAGTGGTGGTCACAGGATGCATTCAGAAAATGTAACACATGCAGCCAATGAATGAGTACAAGAAAAAGCCCTTTGGAAAATGAAATCCTGGTTAAAAAGTACAAATGGTCTTGTGAGAAGGAAGTGGAGAGGTGGGGAGAGCTGTTGTCTAAGGAAGTCAATGTGCCTGCACGGTGAGCTCTCCTGATAAGTAGGACATGGAGAGGAGGTGTCCAAGATGTGGCAGGTGGGGTGGGCAGGCTAGAGTCCCTTTGAGGAGGGTCTGGAAACAGAAACAGCCAAGTTGGTAGCAAGGCTATTTTTAGTTTGGTAAAAGAAGACTACAGAAGTATAACCTGTGACCGGAGTCCTCTTTGCCTCTGTCCTCCCTGCTGAGAAAATTAATCACTGGGTCAGCAGAGTGGGAGCTAACATTGGTTGGAAGAAATAAATGTTGAGAATGTCTTGTTCTGTTTAAATACATTCAAGTCTTATTGTTTAGACATTCATTTCAAACTGGGAATGTCTTTATTGTTTTTGTTGATTTTGAAAGAATGTATATTCATTGTAAAACTCTCAAGCGATCAATAGGGACTATTTTGAGCACTAACTTTGTGGTGGGAAGTTGGCACAGAGCCTTATTCATATTTATGTCATTTAATTATCACTCCAGGGCCCCCTGGGTGGCTCGGTTTGTCGGTTGAGCATCTAACTCTTGATTTCGGCTCAGGCCTTGATCTTGGGGTCATGAGATCAAGCCCCCACAGGCAGTCTGCTTAGGATTCCCTCTCTCCCCCACCTAATGGGTGTGTACTCACACACACCCTCTCTAAAAAAATAAAATATAAATAAAATATAAATAAATAAATTAATAAAGTGAACACCCCAAACTTATTGGGCAGATAGTGTTTACCCATTTTACAGCTAATGAAGTTGAGGCCAAGAGAGGATAAGCAATTTGTGCACAGTTGCCCAGCTATGTTCATGACTTGCTAGTTTAGGAAAGTTACTTAACCTCCTCCCTAAGCTTTGGTTGTTTTCACTTGTTTAGGGAAGACCACAGACTCAATCGCTAGAGCCATGCTCTGGTTTCAAACCTGTTTTTCCAACTTAATAACTTCATGTCTTTGGGACAGTCACATAACCATGTGTCTCAGTGCCTCCTCTTTAAAATGGGGATGTGAATAGTACCCATCGTTGTGAAGGTCCAGTTAGCTATTACATGTTAAAAGCTTAGAACTGTACCTAGTATGTGGTGACTGTTAACTGATATTAACATTATTGGTAATAGTCACATTCTTATACTCTTTTGCTAAAAGAATGTCAGTTATCCGGGCAAGGTTCATTAGAGGGAAAAGAATGGGATTTAAAGGGCAGTCAGATCTACTTTGGAGAATAAAGGAGCTCACACCTGTGAAACACTCAGCACAGTGTGTGGAAAAGAGTAAGTGCAGATGTCCATTATGTATTATCTATAAATTCCAGAGCACGTGCTCTTAACTGCTATTTGCAGCTTCTTCACACTACATTACGGTGGCTAACATCTTATTATCCAGAGGCAGACACTGTTAATAGCTTCTCTCACATCCTTTCATACCTTTGAAACAATCACATAAACTTATTTCCATGTGATTTTCACTTTTAACTATGGGTTAAATGTAGTGGATATGAATTCTGACTTTGGTTCATGGGAATGCATGACCTTAGGGAGGCTATTTGCCTCAATCTTAGTTTCTTCATCTGCAAAATGGGGATAACAACATCCATCTCTTGAGTAGTGGTAAGGACAAATTCAATAACTTAAGACACTTATAACTGAACCTGGTCACATGGGTTTAAAAAAGACTTAGTGGTTTAAAACAGATATTCCACACAATAGCCAGATTAATCCTCATAAATCAGATTGTGTTGTTTTCCTGCTTAAACTCTGAAATGTTCCCATTACATGAAATGTTCCCATTCTTATGCCTTACCTTGGTCTATGTGAGAGTTTTCGGTGGCCTAGAAAATGTTATTTTCATTCTCCACCTGAGTTCCAAACTGAAGGGTCCATAGATAAATATTTTTCATAGCTTTGTTTGGAGCATATGGCTTAAGCCTGTGGAGAAAAAGTTTGAAAGGGGCCCCTGGGTGGCTCGGTCTGTTAAGTGTCTGCCTTTGGCTCAGGCCATGGTCCAAGGGTCCTGGGATGGAGGCTCCTGTTGGACTCCCTGCTCATCGGGAGCCTGCTTCTCTCTCTCCTCCCAGCTGTGCTCTCCCTCACTATCTCTTTCTCTCTCTCTTAAATAAATAAATGAAATCTTAAATAAAAAAAAAGGAAATAGGTTGAAATCTGAGGGAATTATAGACTGAGTTGTCTGCCTCCAAATTCATATGTTGAAGCCCTGACTCTCAGTGTGACTGTATTTGGAGATAGGGTTGTTAAAGAGGTAAATAAGGTTAAATGAGTTCATAAGGGTGGGGCCCTAATCCGATAGGACTGATGTCCTTATAAAGAAGAAGAAGAGAAGGAACAGGAGCATGCACAGAGGAGAGACTGTGAACACAGTCAAACAGTGTGGCTTCTGGCTATCAGCAAATCAAGTATTCACTAGAACCCACCCATACTGATCTGGAATTTCCAGCTTGCAGAACTGTGAGAAAATAAATTTCTGTTGTTTAAACCACCCAGTCTGTGATACTGTTATGGTGGCCCTAGCAAACCAATACAGGAGACTTGCTAAGATGGCACCCAGGAAATTGTCTGATTTACAGGTTCATAGGCAGATGTGGACAACCTCAGGCTTCCTCCTGAAGGGCTTGACCGTGTAAAATTTATGGCAAGGAGGGACAGAGAGTATCTGCCTCCTTTAGGCACTTCGGATGCTAAAGAAGAGAGAGGATGGGCTAGGACTCATTTTCTAAAAGTCACATATTGGATAAATTGTCCCTTCTTCTAAGGAAGAGTAGGTGAAGGAGGAGGACTCCAGAACTGTTACTCCAGTTGCATCCTTTGGAGACATGAGGAATGGCAGATTGAATATCCCTACTAAGAACTTACAAGACCTGGCATGATTAGCCTCTTGAGTCTTTCTCTTATTTGGTCTTACCTTCTTCTTGCTGGCCATATACCAGGCACACAATCTCCTTTCCATTTCTGAGTTCCTTCAAGCCCTTTGCCTGTTGCGGGGTTCTTTGCACTTGCTGTTCCTTCTGCCTGAAATATCTCCCTCATTCCCATGCTTCATCCCTCAGTCCGTATGTCACCTTCCCAATGAGTCTTTCCTTAACCATCTTACTGATGGCCACTGGAAGTAACTAGCTAGTTGAAGATCATGCCATTTATTTCCTTCCTGTCTAGAACTTAACCAAATCTGTAATTACCTATTACATTTTACTTATGTATGTTACATGTCTCTCTCAAGAATGTCTGTATCCCAGAGTTCCTGGAACACCGTTGGTGTTTATAAACATTAGTTGAGTGTGTGTTGAGAAAAAGAAAAGCAATTCCTGATATCAAGGAGCCGGCCTGGTGCTGGCAGAGAGGTCCTGGTGTTCTAGCAGCCAGCTTGGAACTCACAGCGAGGCCTGTTGAACTCAAACAATTTCATGGAAATGCCAATAGTCGGTTAATTTACTCTATCATGGAACAAGATAAAAGCTTGACCACAAAAATCAGGAAATATCCTGAGTAATATGAGTGACTTCTGCTTCTTTTCCAATTACTCCTTCAGCATTGCTCCTGTCTACCCTCCCTATAGATAAGATTTATTAGATATCCAAAGAGAAAATAACCCCTGCTTCTTGACAATCTCCAATCCAGAGCAAAGTCCACTTCCTTATATCCTTCCCCAAATCGCACTACCAAAGCCAAATCCTTTAAATCCTTTCTAAAACCCTTTTACTGAAATGGTCCACTGTTCCCCTGACCCTCCTTTCCCACTGCAGTAACCCCGACTTGTTCAACTACAGGTGTGTCACTGGGGATCTTTGGCCAGAGGGCATCGACAATATAAATTCGAAGTCCCAGAACACTTCTGGCTGCAGAATCTTCGGGAGTTAGGGGCTTCCACAAACTCAGGACACTTTCTTTACATATTTTAGACCCACCTTCCTCTCGTGTTTGCTTCATCTTCTGGTAGGATCTTTCTGTGAAGCAGGTCAGATAGCCACTGGCATTCGCAACCCTACATCCTTACCATCCATTATGCAGAGGAGGGGAAATCTGTTGTCCAGTGACCTAACAGGAAAATTTTAAATATTCTTTTGATTTTCTCTGCTTGGTTCAGATACTTATCCCTGGATCCATCACTGTACTAGAGGATGGGGTACATTGGCCAGTCTGAGGCACGTACCTGTTCTTGGGTAGGAAACAAAAAAAAGATACTTTGATTGTTAGTCCCCTCAGGTTCACATGGAGTGGAGGTGGATTGCTTCCTTTATTAGAATTTGGTTAGAACAGAAAACACTCCCTATTTTGTTAGCAGTAAGAGATTCTATATAGAAAATTAGATACTTATAAAACTACAGTAAGAGCCAGAGGGGGAAAAAAGCCAAGGAAGGTGGCAGCTAGTTTTCAGTTTTGCTGCTAGTTTTCAAGCAATCAGGAAGGCAAAGGACCTCAGCAGGAAGCTGCTGGCAGTAACTACAAACATCTTCAGTGCTATGGTGGGTGAGTCAAGAGAATGCCTGGAGGCTACCCAGAATCTCACATCTGCTGCAGCCCACAGATCTTATATATTTCCAAAGAAGCAGTGACTATGATCAATCAATCTGTCTCTCCATTCATCCATCTATCCATCCATCCTGGTCTTCCAAAATTTGTGAAAATTCTTCACCTTGGTGAACTAGTTGTCAGGGATTCTGGTATATGTGGTTAGCCTTCACAGTTTTCTGGTTCCTGTGACACAGAGACCAGCACAGAGGGGACGTGGTGGGGAATGGCACTGAGTTGTCAGGAGAGAGTCCAGCGCAGATTCTCGGAGGAGAGGATGTCAGACAGACGACACAAACAGTGCCCTCAGTCGTAGTATCGTAAATACTTTTCTCAGATTATACCCCTGCCCTTTTTAAAATTAATATGTAAGTGTTCAAAAGAAGCTTAATTTGTTTGGACAACTCTAGGGGTCCTAGAGGTATTGAGACCTGGTTTTCAAGAGATATAAGAAAATGTGTCCGTTTTCAAATATAAGAGGGAAATGGAAGCCATGAACAATAATTGGTGAGCTTGATGGAAAATTCTAGGAGAGTTTCTAGGTAAGAATACCAAGAAGATAGTACATGAAGACACAGAAAATTAAAGTGATTACAAAGAAACATCACAGGTTTACTAAGAAAAAAATCATACCAACCTCGCCTTGTTTGTTTGTTTGCTCATAAATGAATTACTGAGGGGATTCCTAGGCTCACAAGGTGTGTGGGTTTTAGTGTTGCATTTACCAAAATCTCGTTACGCCTCTGTGAACAAATGACAAAATGTTGACGGCATTACCACAGAGTGGAATGATAGCCGAATGGCTGTGCCCGGGGGATGCTCACTAATGGATCAATGTCAGCCTAGAAAAACGGTCTCTGTGAAGGAGCTCTAGGTTTGTTTGGTCTTGTCCGGTTCAACATTTTTATCAATGTTTCATATGACAGGATTGATGGCCCTCTAATCAAATCACAGGATGCACCAAGGCTGAGCAGAAGAACAAATGGATTGTATAATAGAATCTGGATTCACAAAACTATCAGTAGTCTGGCATGAAGGGAAGAAAAGAGCAAGTTGAAGTGCACTGGAAATAAATCTAAAACATTGCCTCTAGACCTCCAAACACGGTTGTGAGAGTAAGTGAGAGGGATGGCTTCATCAAGAACTCTTGGGAAAAAAAGACTCACATCTTGTCTTTACTGGAAACGACCTAGACTGCTGGATCATATTAAACAGTCAAAATAAGGAAGTGACATGTTGGGTTGCATTTATAGACTTCTTTTGAATTGAATAATGCCCCACACGTAGTATAGGCTTGGCAGATTACCATTTAAAATAATTCATGATTTAATGGTTTTTTTTTTCCTGGAACACTATGTTGAGTTATTCATGCATTCATTCAGCAGATAGTTCTTGAGAACTAGAGCCAGGCTCTGGGTAGGTGCTGAGAACACATCAGTGAACAAAACAGACAAAATCTCTGCCATGAGAGAACTGAAACATTTTTTGAGCATCCAGTATGTTCCAGATATTGTGTGAAGGCCATCAAGATGAATATAGTTCCTGCCTTCAAATTCTTGTTAAAGAAACAGATGTGGAGCTAGAATTACAAACCCAAAATGCTACATGCAGGTCTAGCTCTAGAAAGAAGAGTGGCTGTGAGAAGGGAAATAGTCTGGGAAACAGCCACGGTGGATGGGACAAAGGTGAGTTAGTTCATGCTCATTCTTGGTACCATATTTATGAATGTGTCTGAATAAGAAGACTGGAATAGTGGGTAAACCTCAAACCCATACCATATAGGGCAACAGAGATGAAACTTAGATTTTGTTTGTTAACCTGGGAATGAGAAATCCTAGGGATAGGGCCAGCTTAATGGGCATGCAACGTGCAAAATGTTGCTGTTTAAAATAAAGAATGGGGGGTGCCTGGGTGGCTCAGTGAGTTAAACCTCTGCCTTCAGCTTGGGTCATGATCTCAGGATCGAGCCCCACATTGAGCTCTCTGCTCAGAGGGGAGCCTGCTTCCCCCTCTCCCTCTGCCTGCCTCTCTGCCTACTTGTGATCTCTCTCTCTCTGTGTCAAATAAATAAATAAAATCTTTAAAAAATAAATAAATAAGATAAAGAATGGTCAGGGGCGCCTGGGTGGCTCAGTCGTTGAGCGTCTGACTTCTGCTCAGATCATGATCGCAGGTTCCTGGGATCAAGCCTCACATCAGGCTCCCTGCTCGGCGAGAAGCCTGCTTCTCCTTCCCTCACTCCCCCTGCTTGTGTTCCCTCTCTTGCTATGTCTCTCTCTGTCAAATAAATAAATAAAATGAAGAATGTTCTTGTATTGTGTGGCTGAAAAGTATGGCTTTGGGAGATAGCTGGACATTTCAGAGCAGCAGACATGGGGTCACACAAGGAAAATTTTTTTTCTGACAGAATAGTTCATCATGGAAGGATATGTCTGTGAAGTAGCAGATTCCTTTTCATTAGAACCATTCAAACAGAAGCTGGGGAAGAAGCCCTTTCAATACATGATGACGATGGACTCACTGATTCGTGTTTTACAATGAATGGCCTCCGAGGTCAGGTAGCCCTGAGATTCTCCTGCTCTTACATCTTTCATATACTGCATTTAAAACTTTGTATCATGCGTTGCTACTTTGCATTATGTGTGTAAATCATTGCTTACTTAACTCAGTTATGGACTTCTCAAGATCTTGAGAAAAGGGCTGGATGGTGTATTGGAGAAGCTGTAGATTTGAAATTTGTTCCAGTACCAAAAAGTGGTGTTCCTTTTGGGCAAGCTATTCAGCTTCTCTGCGACTGAATCTCCACCTCTATAAAGTGAATGTAATAAAACTCATCCTGTCCTGTTGCTGTGCGGACAAGATATAGCGTGTGGGTAAAGCATCTTGAACAGAGTAACACACAAAATGGATGTACATTTAATGATAGTTACATTTATTCCATTCTTACATACTGCTATCCCTCTGGCATCTGGCACTGAAGAATGTACAGATCAGTTCTGTCTCCAAAGATACTTGTTGGGTGAAGGCCAAGTGCTCATTGAAATGCTGTGGACCAACAAACCAGAGAACCAGTGGTCACTGATACTTTCCCCCAAAAGGAGCCGGATTTTGCTCTGTTTTCTTTCCTTTTTTCTCTTCTCTTCTCTTCTCTTCTCTTCTCTTCTCTTCTCTTCTCTTCTCTTCTCTTCTCTTCTCT
>LNAC01000075.1:616317-754774 GCA_002007465.1 Ailurus styani
CCTCTCCCCTTCCCTCTCCCCTCCCATCTCCTCTATTCCTCTCCCCTCTTCTTTTAAAGCTCTCTCAGCTGCCTCTTTGTGTTATTCCTGCTCTGGCTCTTCAGTGTTCTTCACTTGTTTCTGAAGCTGCTGGTGTCTGGATCCGTGGATTCCCAGCACCCTCTAGAGACAGAAGAGGGACTTGCCTCACTTGAGAGAAGATAGATTTTTCTTATTATGCAGCTGCTGGAGCAAATGAATGTGCCAAGAGTGAGATCTTGGAGAGGGGGAAAAGCCAGGGAGGATCCAGCTTTTCTTAACCCACGCATCCCTATCAATGTACCCTTCTGATTGCCTTCTCTTAGATGTCCAGTCCCCAGGTGGATCTGAAGACAGCGAGCCACACGGGATGCAGAAAAGGTTTCCCTTCTATTCTTGAGAACAGGAAATCAGTTGAGAGTGTTCCACTGGAGCCATAACTGAATCTCTAGTGAATTCTGAACAGGCCAGTGACTCAGATCTAGGGTTCAATATGTGCCTGAATGACTTCCTCTGGCTGCCCTGGCAACATGTCCTGCTCAATCACCAGAAAAAGAGAGGGAGGAACTCATTCAAACACAATGAACCACAGAAAGCAATTTTAATTATACAATGTATCTCCAAGTATTTAATCTCAAGTTATTTTTCATACCCAACTCTTAAATTTCCACATCACTCCTATCCCTCAATAAACTTAAAGAACAACTTTCCTGTCATGAATATAGAGGGACAGAGAGGTGAGGGAAGAGAGGGGACTGGGGTGGTCATAGCAGGGAGGGTATGATAAGACACACTTCAGGATTGTTATGCCTTGGATAATGAGTGAACGTTATTGACTGACTAACTGAAAAATCAGAACACTTAAACAGGCATACCTCAGAGACAGTGCAGGTTCAGGTCCAGGCAACAACAACAAAGCAAATATTGCAATAAAGTGAATGTTGCAATAAAGCAAATTGATGAATTTTGTTTTCCCAGTACATATAAAAGTTATGTTTACCCTATACAGTAGTCTTTTAAGTGTACAATAGCATTATATTTAAAAAATACAATGTACATATCTTAATTGAAACACGCTTTATTGCTTAAAAGAAAATGCAAACCATCATTTGATGTTTCAGGAGTCATAGCCTTTTTGCTGTGAGAGATCTTGCCTTGAAGTTGATGGCTGCTGACCAATCAGGGTGGTGGTTGTTAAAGGCAGAGGTGGTTGTGGCAATTTCTTAAAATAAGACAACAGTGACGTTTCCTGCATCAGTTGACTCTTCCTTTCATGAACGATTTCTCTGTAGCACACGATGCTCTTTGATAGAATTCTAGAATGTCTTTCAAAATTAGAGCCAATCTTCTCAAACCCTGCTGCCGTTTTATCAACTCGGTTTATGTAATATTTTAAATTCTTCGTTGTCATTTCAACAATCTTTTTTTTAAGATTTTATTTATTTGACAGAGAGAAACACAGTGAGAGAGGGACACACAAGCAGGGGGAGTGAGAGAGGGAGAAGCAGGCTTCCAGCAGAGCAGGGAGCCCCATGCGGGGCTCGATCCCAGGACTCTGGGATCATGACCTGGGCCGAAGGCAAACGCTTAATGACTGAGCCCGCCAGGTGCCCCAATCATTTCAACAATCTTCACAACGTCTTCACCAGGAATAGATTCCATCTTAAGAAACCACCTTCTTTGCTCATCCTTAAGAAGCAACTCCCCATCCATTCAAGTTTTATTATGAGATTACGGCAATGCCATCCATCCTCAGGCTCCATTTCTATTCTAGATCTCTTGCTTTTCCACCACATCTCCAGGTACTTCTTCCACTCAAGTCTTGAACCTCACAAAGTCATCCATGAGGGTTGGAATCAGCTTCTTCCAAACTGCTGTTTACATTGATATTTTGACCTCTTCCCATGTATCACAAGTGTTCTTAATGACATCAAAACTGCTGAAATCTTTTCAGAAGGTTTTCAGTTTACTTTTGCTTAGATTCATCAAAAGAATCACTATCTATGGCAGCTACAGCCTTGCAAAATGTATTTCTGTATTTCTTTTTTTTTAAGATTTTATTTATTTATTTGACAGAGAGAGAGATCACAAGTAGGCAGAGAGAGAGGGGGAAGCAGGCTCTCCACTAAGCAGAGATGACGATGCAGGGCTCGATCCCAGGACCCTGGGACCATGACCAGAGCCAAAGGCAGAGGCTTAACCCACTGAGCCACCCTGGTGCCGTGTTGTAAACTGATGTGCTGTCATCTAAACCATGTTGCTCCCTTTGTAGAGCACAGGCAGAACAGATTTAGCATAATCCTGAAGGCTCTAGGGTTTTCAGAATGATAGATGAGCACTGGCTTCAGCTTAAAGTCATTAGCCGCTTTGCCCCTAACAAGAGAGTCAATGTGCCCTTTGAAGCTTTGAAGCTAGGCACTGATTTCTCCTCTCCAGCTATGAAAGTCCTAGATGAAAAAAGAAAGAAAGGAAGGAAGGAAGTCCTAGATGGCCTCTTCTTCTAATAGAAGGCTGTTTTGTCTACACTGAAATCTGTTGCTTAGTGCAGCCACCTTAATGATCTTAGCTCAAGCTTTTGGGTCACTTGCTGTAGCTTCTCCTTCAGCACTTGCTGGTTCACCTTGCACTTGTATGTTATGGAGAGGGCTTCTCTCCTTGAACTTCATAAACCAACCCCTACTAGCTTCAAACTTTTCTTCTGCAGCTTCCTCCCCTCTCTCAGCCTTCGCAGAATTGAAGAGAGTTAGGGGCTTGCTCTGGGTTTGGCTTTGCTTAAGGGAATGTTGTGAGTGGTTTGATCTTCAATCCGAACCACTCAAACGTTCTCCACATCAGTGATAAGGCTGTTCCACTTTTTAAATCATTTCTGTGTTCACTAGAGTAGCACTTTTACTTTCTTTCAAAAACTCTTCCTCCACCTACACAGCCTGGCTAACTGTTTGGCTCCAGAGGCCTGGCTTTCAGCCTTTCTCAGCTTTTGACATGCTTCCTCACTAAGCTTCGTCATTGCTAGCCGTGGATTTAAAGTGAGAGAACGTGCAACTCAACCTTTCACTTGAACACTTACAGGTTATTAATTGGCCTAATTTCAACATTGCTGTGTCTCAGAAAATAGGGAGGCCCAAGGAGAGGGAAAGAGAAGGGGGAACAGCCCGTTGATGGAGCAGTCAGAACACACACATTTTTTAAGTTCACTGTTGTGTATGGGCACAGTTCATGGCACCCCTAAACAATTACAATAGTAACATCTATTACTATTAAGTAATCGAAGACTGTTGGTCAAAGATGACCATAACAAATATACAATAATAATAATAATGTTTGAAATACTGTGAGAAATATCAAAATGTGGCATAGAGATACAAAGTGAGCAAATGCTGTTGGAAAAATGGTATTGATAGACCTGCTTGATGCACAAGCCTTCAATCTGTAAAAAAAAGTAGTATCTGTGAAGCACAATAAAATGAGATATGCCTGTACTGGGTGGGTTACAAGTGAAAATTACCTTTTGCCCTTCAGTCCTCAAACCAGTGCTGTTGGCTCTTCCTTTCCTGTTCCTTTGTATCATATTGACAGATGTCACAACTTTCCAGACACTTGCTGATGTCAAAATGTCCAGCCCCATTAGCACAGTTTAAAATCTTACTCTTATATCCAATTCAAAGCATCTCCCATTCCCACCAACCCAGACTTGCCTTGCACACTGGGGACTGGACGCTTTTGTTTTTGCTTCTCCTTCATGCATCTTCCCACTTTATTCTGATGCTTTGGACCTGTCCAAGATCAGGATCTGAAAGGAGGAATTAGAGGCAAGTGGTAAAATCATTTTTTCTTGGCAGGTACAGTTGATGGTTCTTCCCTGGCTTATGATGGACTTCCATTGAGTTGCATACTTCAGAGGTTCTGCAAGACCCTAGGGCTCCCCACTGCATGATTCCTGGATGGGGGAGAACCTTTGGACTTGACCTCCTCCAAACAGCCACCTCCCTCCTGCCCCGGGGGATACAGTCCAAGTACCTTATGTCTATGGTAGCCACACCGGTTGGCTAGGATCCATGCAGGTGGGAAGGAGGGGTTGCTGGCAAGATAAGTTCAGCTCTGACCAACTCTTGATTTCCAGGTGACCCACACCAGGAAGTGAGGATGAGGGTGCTCCGCTACCAGCTCCTCTTCACCCTGCCAGTGGTCTTTTCTTTCTATTCCCCTTACTCAGATATACACAGAGGAAGGAAACAGGGAGATGCTGGTCAAGGGCACAAAGTTTCATTTCTGTAGAATGAATAACTTCTGGAGCTCTAATGTACAGCATGGTGACAATAGTTAACAATACTGTATTATATACTTGAAATTTGCCGAGAGGATAGATCTTAAAGGTTCTCATACACACGCAACACACAAATGGAAGGAAGGAAAGAGGGAGGGAGGGAGAGAGGGAGGAAAGAAAATGGTAACCATGTACAGTGATGGATGTGCTAATTAGTTTGATTGTGGACATCATTTCACAATCTATACGTATATCAAAATATCAAGTTGTGGGCACCTGGGTGGCTCAGTGGGTTAAGCCTCTGCCTTCGGCTCAGGTCATGATCTCAGGGTCCTGGGATCGAGTCCCACATTGGGCTCTCTGCTCAGCAGGGAGCCTGCTTCTCCCTCTCTCTTTTCCTGCCTCTCTGCCTGCTAGTGATCTCTCTCTCTGTCAAATAAATAAATAAAATCTTTAAAAATATATATATCAAGTTGTGTACCTTAAATATGTACAATTCCTATTTGTCAATTATACCTCAGCAAAGCTGGGGGGAAGACAGACATGGAGGGAAGATGACAAAGCCACTCCTCCAGCAGATATCTGCAGGAAAAGGGGATGCTGGGCCTCCATCTTCCAGGCACACGCAAGATCTACAAGTGGTCCTTTCAGAGCACCCCCTGGTTTGACTTGGGTGGGGAAATACCATAGAGAGGAGAGGGAAAAAAATACAGCTTTTCTCCCCCAAAAGCAATGACTCCATATTCTAACAAATTTTAATTAGTTGAGGCAATCATTGTCAAATTTCTAGTCTTTTCTTTCTGTAGATGGGAGAGGGCATGGATGGGTGTTGGTCATGGTATCAGAGGGGCCTCGTCAAAATAAGCATGGAGAGGAGTCCCATGCTCACAACGCAGGATGCTCAGTGCTCATTGTGCCCAGTTTTAGGGCATTAGCTTGTGGTTCCTGTTATAACTGTTTAGATGCAGATGATCTAGAAAAAAAGAAATTAAGGGTGAGGATCTTAGAAGGCCAAGAAGATGAGATCCAAGGAAATGTGGCAAAGCGTGTAGAACGGGCTGGAAGATCTCCCTCGATATTTCACTCCAGGAAGATAAGGATATGTCTGTTCCTTCTCCCTACATGGGTGTTCGTGTTCTAGGTTTCAAGCAATCCAGCACTTTGAGGCTGTGTGGGCACCTTAGTTAGCAGGTAACATGGTGACCACACCATCAGTATTCTTCCTATTCTTTGTAGTAGTTCTTTGTAGTGTCAGAAACATCATTACTCTTTGTGCTGCATTCTAAGCTGTCCTAGTATGGTGGCCATTGGAAGTCTATGAGCATCCTTCTGGAAACCTGATTGCAAGAGAACATATGCCCCAAAGACCACTGTGTACCTAGTCACCACCTCTTTTTCTTTACAGTTTCCATTTTATAACTGCCTTTCTATGATTCTTTTCACAACCCCAGCTTTCCAGAGCTGACACTTACATAGGTAGCAGATGGAATCTACAGTAATGTGCCTCCCCCACCGGCACTCTTCAGAGCCCTAGAGTGTTATGTAACCCATACAGGATGTGACATAAAATGAGTGCTTAATAGATGTCTTTCAAATTGAATTCAAACATAGGAAAATGTGATGATGATGTGTTCCACTGACTTTCTTCTATTCTGTTTTGCTCATAAAAGCAAGATCCCACAGTACATTTCACTAGTGATTCAACTGATGAATATGTGCATTACAGGCGATATTGGGATTCACAGTAATAGCCTGCAGCAGTGGTTCTCAATCTTAACCTTGGCTCTACATTAAAAGTACCTAGGGAGCTTTCACACCCAACCCATTTACACAGAGTATCTTGAGAGTGAGATCCAGGCTTCAGGTTTTTTTTTTTCCTTAAGGTTTTTCAGAAGTTTCTGGTATGCAGCCAAAGTTGAGAAACGCTATTGTAAAGTACTCCAGAATTGTATGCTCCAAATTCAGAAGACTGTCAATTTCCCTTTCCCATTAACTCTTTCTCATCCTTGGTCTTTGACCCCACCTCAAACTTCCACAGGCCTCCACAGGACCTGCAGTGCCCTGATCTCTTTTCCTCTCTGCAGAACACAGCCCTAGTGAAGATGAAAGGCTGGGTGGTACAAGAGTGACATCTAGTGGTGAAAATAAAACGGTCAATTGTCCCATTTCCTGGAAAATTACAAGAGAAAGTCACCAATGGAACTGAGTCTGTGTGCATCCTAGCATTGGCTGCACCGTGGTTTTCTGTCCTGTGGAATTAATGACATTCTGGGAAGATCACCAGGTTCAACTTCATTACTGGAAACCACAGAGGGGAAGTTTTGGTCTTTGATGAACTCAGCCTTCACCTTCACCGGTGCTTTGCCTGCCCTGCCAACAGACCCACTGTTCCCAGGCCTTAGATCACTCACAGGCATAGCCTGATCACCCCTTGCCTCAAGCCTGGTGCACACACCTTGCATGGTTTCCTTGTTTCACCCTCCTTCAAGGTGAGAAACTCCAGGTGTTTTGTGTGAACACGGGCTCACTTGGCTAGGCCCCTCAGGTGGCAGGCAGATGGGAGGCTTGTTCTCTGATTTTCAAGCGCTCGCAGGCCCTCCCCATGTTCTGCGCCTCCTTCCACAGATACCTCTGCTGCTTTCCCCAAAGGTAAGGGAGGTGATGCCCATGGGCATTATATTAGGTTGCCGGGGCTGTCGTAACAAAGGACCACAGACGAGGTAGCTTAAACAATATGAATTTATTTTCTCACACTTTTGGAGACTGGAAGTCTTGATCAAGGTGTTGGCTGGCTGTTTCTTCTGAGTCTTCTCTCCTTGCCTTGTAGATGGCTGCCTTCTTCCTGTGTCTTTACAGGTCTTTGTGTGTGTGTGTGTCCTAATCTCTTCTTATAAGGATACCAGTCATACTGGGTTAGGACACCCCCCCCAATGACCTCATTTTAACATAATCACCTTTAAAAGGTCTTATCTCCAAATACAGTCATTTTGAGATACTTGGGGCAAGGGCTACAACAGATGAATTTAAAGTGGGGGGGACAAGTCAGCCAATAAAGGGCATATTTGTCTAATATGCAAGATGAAATCCAGTAGACAAATTCTTCTTCCTTTTCCCCTTTTTTCCCCACTAGAGACACATTAATTTTAGGAACCCTCTCAGCATGACCTTTGGAGACCAAATAACCTCTTGGCCTCTTTTTTTTTTTAAAGATTTTATTTATTTATTTGACAGAGAGAGATCACAAGTAGGCAGAGAGACAGGCAGAGAGGAGGAAGCAGGCTCCCCGCCGAGCAGGGAGCCCGATGTGGGGCTCGATCCCAGGACCGTGAGATCATGACCTGAGCCGAAGGCAGAGGCTTTAACCCACTGAGCCACCCAGGCGCCCCAACCTCTTGGCCTCTTAAAAAGCTGTAGCCGTCTCTGTTCTCCTTCCTTGCCACACAACCCCATTTCCCTCACTCCCTTGGGATAGAGCTTCCTAGTGAAGAGTTTGCATATAAGATTTTCCTTCAGGTTTTATATTCTAGTGGTCCCCATCTTTCATATGAATTTCTCTGGGTTCACCAAGCTTAGGCACAATGAGAAGTTTCTGGGCATTGATGCTGTGATTTGTCTTCCATCTGTTGCATAAGATCAATTACATGCACCCAACCTTAAGTACCTAGTCTGCGCAAGATAATACAGAAATACAAAAACAAATGAGACATGGTACTTGTGATAGATAATACAGGGCTTTTAGAAGAGGCATAAGTAAAAACAATTTTAGCACAAAGGGAAATTATTTTTAAATTCTTAAAGATAGATTCTTAAAAACTCAAAATTGTAAGAGTTCTGAAAGTGATAATTCTGAGGTGCCTGAAACAGATGTAAGTTTAGGACCTCACTCAAATTTTTTTGAATTAAAATCTCTGGTATTTGTGACAAGATATCTGTATCATTAACAATCTTCCCAGGAGAATTTTGTGTGTGCTAAACGATGAGAAATTTTTTTAAAGATTTTATTTATTTATTTATTTGACAGAGAGAGAGAGAGAGAGATCACAAGTAGGCAGAGATGCAAGCAGAGGGAGAAGGGAAACCGGGCTCCCTGCCGAGCAGAGAGCCTGATGCAGGGCTCAATCCCAGGACCCTGAGATCATGACCTGAGCCGAAGGCAGAGGCTTAACCCACTCAGCCACCCAGGTGCCCCACGATGAGAAATTTTTTTAAAACGACGCTGTCCACATAGTTCGCATAGTACTTTGCACAGAGTGGGGATCCAAAAGCACTGCATAAGTCAGTGAACAAAAGTATGAGCCAATAGGGCATTATTGGAAAGGGACCCCACACCTTCCATAGTCTGGATTTCATATCCAGCACTGTTTCCCTAAACCCCACTGCACAGCACCATTTAGGATTCCTTGAGTTAAGGAGGCATTAAGCCATTGTCAGAAATGGCCCTCTGCTCTTCTTGATACTGGAGGCTTTTTCTTAAAGCTGCCAGAACTCAGACCCCATGTCTACAGAACTTATTGCTCAGCCTGTCCACAGAGCAGGTAGTTGGCCTGAAGCTTCGAGAGGCCATTAAGATCAAACTCCCTGGTGTCACCAGGGACAGTTGTTCCCAATAACATCTTTCATGAAATCCTCCCACTCCAATAGCCTTTGTCCTGAGAAGAGAAAAAAAAAAAACTTTATGATTGCTTCCTAATAAAAGTGGTGAGCTTGGTTTCTGCAGAGCATTCTATGAGGGCTGATAACTGCTAGGATCATCCAACTGATGGTGGATTTGATTCAACCCTGAATTCCACTACCATGGGCTCTGGGGAGAACTGCTAAGTTCTCTTAATGGAAAGGGACAAAGAAAGGCCATTTTTGGATTTGTGAGGTCACGCACAGCTCAGGCAGCATGGAATTTATTGAGTTTGCTGCCAACTCAAGCTGTTTTCTCAAAATGACTGTCTCTCTAGGGAAAGATATTATGATAATATTGTTAGAGGCTCTGAGGTCAGGCTATAAAACAATATTTATCTGCTCTTGTCGGCTTTATTTTTCATTTTGTTTTCATGGTTGTTTAAAATGTGGAAAAATCAAGGGAGAAGAAAAATCACACCAAATAAAAAGACTAAAGAAAGAAAGGGAGGGAGTGGAGAGTGAGCAAAGAGAAAGTGAGCGGAGTAAATCCACGGGTGAACAACGTGGTGGAGTGAGAGAGGAAGAAAGTTGAGGTCCTGCCTCCCTCCTTTTTCATTTGAAGAGAGCATGGGCATAAGTTTCTCAATGTCCCGACGCCCCCTATGATTGTCACTGACCTTGTTTCTTCTTTCCTTGGGGCCTGAAACAGATATTGAGGGATAATCTTGGAGAGTTTTAAATTGCCTGAGCATGGCACCGAGGCTGTCCAGAGACCGCTGGAAGTCTAAGGCTGTTTAACAGAGGGTGCAGCCACAGAAAAAGAATAAATCTCTGGATTGGTGCCTTTTCCAGGCCCATACTGGCTGCCCTACTCTGTGTCTTCCCATCTCCCAGAAAAGCTTTCAGCTCAATCCTTCATGCTTCTCTCTTAGAATTACAGCTGCATGTAATCCCTTGCTTTTTAGGGGCCAAGGCTCCCCGGCCTTGCATGGGGAGAGCAAGGATTCTGGACTCTGATCAGCCCCTTTCTCCTCTCTCCCACTCCCAAACGAGACACTGAAGAATCGGAAGGTCAGGCAGGAGCTCCCATGGGCTCTAGGTTTCTTCTCCCCACCGCACACCCCTGGAAGTAGAAAAATAGGACATCCTCCCACCATTAGGAATTGTATTACAAGTGTAAAGGGCATCTATCTCTCTTCTGCTCAATACTTGCCCTTCGTGAAAAGGGAGAGGGAAAAGCAAAAAGGAATTCATTAAAAAGGTTATTTCGACCTCTAATTCTGGTTACATATGTTGTTCACATGGCTAGCAGGGTCAATTGTAAACACCCAGGGGAGGAGGCTGTGTCTTTTCTTCTCTTATATTCTCTCTCTCTTTCCTCTGCCAGTCTTGGTATTCTCCTGCGAAGGTCAGGACATAATTTTGAAGTAAAAATTTTGCTTCTTCTTTGTATTAAAAAAATGTAAAAAAATGTTAATTATAAAAGATAATTCGATATAGTCCTGCTTGATTCTTTTTGCTTTCGTTGCCCGTAACTTGGTGAACTTGGTGTCAAGTTCAGAAAATTATATTGCCAACACCAACATCAAGGAGCTGACTCCTTATGTTTTCTTCTAGGAGTTTTTTGGTTTCAGATCTTATATTCAAGACTTAAATCCATTTTGAACTGATTTTTGTGTATGGCATAATATAGGGATCCTCTTTCATTCTTTTGCATGTGGACATCCAGTTTCACCAACACCATTTATTGAAGAGACTGTCTTTTCCCCATTGTGCATTCTTGGTGCCTTTGTCATAAATTAATTCACCATATGTGTATGCATGGGTTTATTTCTGGGTTCTTGATTCTCTTCCACTGGTCTATGTGTCTGTTTTTATGCCAATGCCATACTGTTTTGATTACTATGGCTTTGTAATATAGTTTGAAATCAGGACGTGTGAGGACTCCAGCTTTGTTCTTCTTTCTCAAGATGCTTTGGGTATTCAGGGCCTTTGGGGACTGTCTTTTCTATCTCTATGAAAAATGTAATCAGAATCTTGATAGGGATTATGTGGAATCTGCACATCACTCTGTATAGTAGGGACATTCAATTAACACTCCTGGCCTTTTTCCCCCAGAAGGCAAAATGACTTATGGAGTTTTCAGACCCTCCCTATCTCTGCTCTTTGGGGTCGGCCCACGTGCATATTTTCATCTGCTCTCTGCTGCCCCTATGCAAGGAGGCATGTGAGTGTGAAGAATTTGTGCCAGTGTCAGGGTGAATAAACATGTCTTATTCAGGGTTAATTAGCAAGACCACTTTACATAAGGCCTGGTCCATATTACTCCAGCTTCATCCATAATAAGGGTGATATTTTCATCTCTATCTACTGGGCGTTTTTGCCCATCTCTCAGGTGGAGAAAGTAGACTGTCACTTAATCCCTTCCTAATACCTTGAAGCAATCAATGCTAAAAGGACAAGGCAGAGCAGAAAATGGGCCCAGAATTTTGGTGGTAGACAAAATCCAGATCAAGAGGAACCAGATGCCTGGTATGAGACTGCTCAGGCATTTGCCAGAGGCACCTCTTCCTTAAGACACTTTACTTCCGGCGCCTGGGTGTCTCAGTCGGTTGAGCGTCTGCCTTCAGCTCAGGTCATGATCCCAGGGTCCTCGGATCGAGCCCCACATAGGTCTCCTTGCTCAGCGGGGAGCTTGCTTCTCCCTCTGCCTGCTGCTCCCCCTGCTCACTCTCTCTCAGACAAATAAAATCTTTAAAAAAAAAAAAAAGACACTTTACTTCCACCTCCTGGAAAATGGTCGTAATATGCTGATTTGCATAGAATGAGAGTTTACTATCATCTTCCGGAAATTGCCACAATCTGAGTGCAAATAGACAAAGCCTAAGATGAGATTGGCGCCCTCCAGAGTTGAACAATCTGTCCTGCAGGCAGAGACAGTAAGTATACCACGTTTGGGGGAAGGAGGACACCCATACACCAAGTTCCTTCTTCCCTCACTCGGTGGAAGCAGCCCTCATATAAATCGGTCCAGTCCCTCAGAGGCCCTTACTGCATTGGCCTTGCCCTGTCTTTAACTCAGTTTGGGCTCCAGGAACCATACTTGTGATGTCTATCTGAAGATGTCCGAGTTCTGCACAGATCAGCCACTAATATTCTTATTTTAGGTCTTGGATACCAGATCTTTCTCAGAACTACCAAGCAAAGACCCTACAGCTTGTTATTGTAAATACCAGTCACCCAATCCCCAAACAGTTTACTAATGCTTACACAGCCCAGCTGTGGGTCAGGATCCATGCATAACCTCCACTCAATACTCCCCATCTCTGCAACAGCCTAGCACAGCGGTACTCAAAAAGCTGGTGAATGAATGGATAAATGGATAAATTCCCCCACATGTGTATATAGGGCAGCATCCTCCCTGAGTCACATTTGTCCAAAATTTATTCATTCATATATCACCTTTGTGCTTTTTCTCACACCCATATTGTTCCAGGACTATTATATTGTTAGTATCCTTTAAATTGACTCACTTTTTTTCCTAAACGTTTTGAGTAAAAATCCTAACTGAATGAAAATTTATATCTTGGTATCTTTGTATCACAGTAAAATGTTTGAACCTCACACCCCAGAACACCATGTCATGTATTAACTATTGTGCAAATATCACACTTCAGGAAGTGTTGCCCTAGGTCCTGGGGTCCATCATGAGCTGAATCAAGATCCCATAAACTCCCTGGTGCCAGGTGAATCATGCCACACACAGGCCTTGTCAAAGGCAGTACAGATTGTGACACTTGTTAGCAATAGGACAGAGGGAGCTGGTGTCTGGAACGACCAGCAGAGGTAGGCCACAGGCTCACAGGCTCACAAGCTCACAAACTGTCAACCCATCAAAAGAAGACAGAGCCATGCCTGCCAGCCAGAGGAAATGAATCAGAACAATTATTCAGAGTCATTTGTCTGGAAGGAGGAAGAGACTTTTTTCTTCTTTCACAGGAAATGCTTAGGTAAGCGTGACCCTTGCTGGGTGGGCTAGCACCTGCCAAGACATTGTCAGGAAATCGGACAATTCCATGCTCTGGACATCCTGATGAAGTCCCCTTGGCATTGGTTGTCAGTGTCATCCAAGGCTCAGTGAGAAAGCTTCTGCTCAGCATCCCAACAGAAGATTCTGCTTTCCGACAAATGCTAGGTTGTCAGGGAACAGGTGTCCCTGGGTGGTTTAGCCCTGGGTGTGAGAAAGACCAGCCAGGAGAGGCAGCTGAGACTGACTCTGGGCTTCGGAGCAGGGCTAGAGGAGCTGCCACCCTCCTGGTTCTCATTGTGGGGTGCCTCGGACTTACCTTAGTCCACAAAAAAATCAGAAAAATAAGGGGAAGAAGATGTGCTAGGCACTACCGGCTGCTTGAAGGACAGACATGGGATATCCATCTTTTACAAAATTTCAGACTAAACCTTGATTGGTAAATAACCAAATAATAGAAGCACTCATCCTGTGCTGACTGGGAGGCCAAGGCATTTTCCAGGCATTTCTGAGAGTTCCCAAAGACTGCTTTATGTTCCAAAAACCGATTTGCCTTCCTCCCGGCTGCTTTCTGAACTCAAGTTTGTTCACGTTGGCTGCCTCAAAGTCACGTCTCCATGGTCCAGCCTCTCAACCACTTTGCACATTGCCACACACACCTCACCCCCATCGGAGACGCAGGATCCTCCTCGAAGACCCAAAGCACAGCAGACACAAGATTGCTGTGTCAAATGTGTTTGACCAAAGTGTAAGAATAACATGAGGACACTACACCATAACTGGACATTTGTTGTCACAGCTTCTAGGACACATCAGCCCTGCCCCTTCGCAGGTGCCAATTCCTGTCACTGCGTCCCCTCAATGCTGACCTCAGGCCATGATGTGGGGGGTCATTTATCTAGTCAGACAAAAATCCCCTTTTAAAAGTCCTGTATTTGCAATTCCAGGCCCCTTCTCTTTTTTTGTCATCCTCAGGGCCTCACAGAGGAAGCAGAACATTTTTTAAAAAGGTTAACACAACTTGCTGGGGATGTATTATCCACGATGAAGACAGCCTTGTGATTGCTAAACAGAAAGTTTGACTGTCTAGTCTAAAGTATATGCATTTGAAACTTGTCATTTGCTTTTACCTTTGAATAACTAAATTATGTGTGTGTTTATTTATTTATGTAGCAGACTTGCATAACATCTCCTGAGTGCCAGATACTGTGCTGTGCAAATATTAGCTCATTTAATCCTTATAACAACCATAAGAGGTAGCATCTGCTTTTACTCCCATTTGACAGATGAGGCACAGAGAGACTGGTTGACTTGTCTGATGTCACACAGCCAACAAGTAGCAGAGCAGGATTTAACCCAGATCAGTTGACTCTATAGTCAGTGCTCTTAACTACCCACCACATTTCACTTCAGTGGTCTCCATCCACAAAGAGGGAGACCTACTCCCAAAGACAAGGCCAAGCTTACACAATGGGGTATAAGAGAAGAAATGCTGTCCAGTGTGTCCCCTCTTCCCACCATCAAGGGTTCAGAAATACTGTCTTAAAACCCCTCCGCCAGTTACATTATCCACATAGATCTTTATAACATCCCTGATGGTTGTATGTTCTCTCAATTTTACAGTTGGGATGACTGAGGCACAGTAAGCAGTGGAGCTTGGATTTGACCCCCTACCTGTGTGACTCTTAAAAAATGTCTTCTCTACTATACTATAACTATGTAGTGTTACCAAAGATAGTTTTTTTTTAAATTTGCTTCATTTTAAACCTTTTATCTGCAATGCTAAGTAAGGCTTAAAGAGTTCAGAAGGAGAAAAACTGTATTTCAAAGAAAAGCTTATGCAATGATCAATTGCATAAGTAGTGTGTTTGAGCCATATGTGAAGGGAAAAAGCAATTTGCCACAGTTAGAATGTAAGTCATCGGGCCAGGCACTTTCCTATACAGCTTCCTTATGCTTTCTGCCTCCATATTCTCTTGCCCACCAATCTCCTATTCACTCCCAGTCAGTGAGGATCTCTCTCAAATGCATTCATTTTCTTCAAATATGGTGACAACAATAGTAATAATAATGCCTTCCACATAGCCCTATTCATCCAATGGATATTTATTTAAGTGTTCACTGGAGGTGCTCATCTATCAGGATGTCTGAATTTGAATTGTGGGCCCACCACTTATTAGTTATGTGACCATCAGCAAGTTACTTAACCTCTTTGTGCCTCAGTTCTTTGTTGTAAAGATAAAATGGAATGCGACGTGTTAATAACAGTGCCTGACATATAGGTCAGAGCTCAATAAATGTTAGTTGTTGTTATTATCATTTACCAACCATAACAGTAGGTCCTGGTGATACAGATAAAAGATAAATGTAGTATGGCTGCAACTCAAATTAAATCATTATAACTGAGATGGAGTGCATCTTTACCATGACTGTACTTGGTTAAGCAAACATTACTATGGGAGTAAAAATTTACCCCATACAGCTGTTCTGTTTCTTGACCTGTGCCTCAAAATCATAGGGATGCTATGGAAGCAATTCTGAAGTTATCTGCATATTTTTTTCAATCTTGGCTCTATGTGAAAATTAAGAATCCATGATGTGGGGAGAGGGCAACTTCTGACAATATGTCAGACTGAGCTCATGTTGCAGGACTTCCCTAGTGCCACAAATACTAGCTAAATTAAAACTAGAAAAAAATTAATACATAGTCTTTTAAACATATACACTTTCTTTCTCTCTCTTACCAGCCACATTCTTGGCCTTTTGTTGCACTCTAAAGGAATCAAAGGAAATACCTGCCTGCTAGAAACAAAACAAGAAATTAAAGAGAAGTGTTAAGTAAGGGATAATGCTGTACTGGTCCACAGGATTACTTGTATATACATAAGTATATATGTGTATATATATATTCTTACATATAGGTCATATGAACTAGTGATTGAGATTTTTACAACCACACAAGGGCAAGATACTTGACTTTGGAGAGAGAGAGAGAGAGATTGAGCTGTAACTGAGCCCCATGCATAAGGCTGAGTGCTTTGAATACTACTCTATAAAAAGGAATATAAATAGAACCCAGGAAAAGGAGACAAAACTTCAGTCTCTAGCTCACAGAAGTTTCTATATAACTGTGGGTGAGAAAACAAAGTCACCGTAAGAAATGGAAATGTTGAGCTTGGGGGCACCTGGGTGGCTCAGTTGGTTAAGTGTCTGACTCTTGGTTTTGGCTCAGGTCACAATCTCAGGGTTGTGAAATCGAGCCCCCATGTCAGGTTGCTTGTTCAGTGGGGAGTCTGCTTGGGATTCTCTCCCTCTGCCCCTCCCCCTGACTGCACACTCTCTCTTTCTAAAATAAATAAATAAATAAATAGTTTTAAAAAAATGTTGAGCCTGAAGCATATATACTAAATGATCTGAATTCACATTAGTATCATAATTTAGAAGACCCCCAAATAGGAAATAGAGGCAAAGTTTGTTTTGGAATTAGTGTGACCACAAGAATCTTAGCAGCTAAAAATTCAAAGCCACTCTGCAAGGATACTTCCAGGACACATGGACCTACCACAGGGGAAAGAAATTTCTGAGCATGATTTCCCAATTAAATTATAAATTAAAAATCAAAGTTATCATAGGGAAATTCAGCAGGTAATAAAAAGAAAAATTAACACAACATGGAAAAAAGAAAACAAGCTGACAAAAACATAAAAAGATAATATATAGAGACTAAAATGATAAAGCAGAAATCATATTAAAAATAAGGAGTATGGGGATGCCTGGGTGGCTCAGTCCGTGAAACGTCTGCCTTTGCTCAGGTCATTGTCCCAGGGTCCTGGGATTGAGTCCCACATCAGACTCCTTGCTCAGAGGGGAGCCTGCTTCTCCCTCTGCCTGCTGCTCCCCCTGCTTGTGTGCACGCTCTCTCTCTCTCTGACAAATAAATAAAGTCTCTAAAAATTAAAAATAAAGAGTATGAACAAAATAATATGCATATTTGAAAAATAAGCAAATAAAACTTTGAAGAATAAAAAGTATAGTCATTAAAATTGAAAACAGCATGCTGGATTTATTTTTTTTTTTAGATTTTATTTATTTATTTGACAGAGAGAGACACAGTGAGAGAGGGAATACAAACAGGGAGAGTGGGAGAAGGAAAAGCAGGCTTCCCGTGGAATAAGGAGCCCAACATGGGGCTCGATCCCAGGACTCTGGGATCGTGACCTGAGCTGAAGGCAGACGCCCAACGACTGAGCCACCCAGGCACTCCAGCATGCTGGATTTAAATAGAAGATTAGATACAGCTACAAAGAGAATGAATAAACTGGAAGATAAACCTCAGGAAATAAAGTAGATTATGTCACAGAAATAAAATTATGAGCTATTTTTAAATGAGGACATAAGAAGGTTTAAGTGTACATGTAACAGACATTTCAGAAAGAGTGAATATAAAGATTTCAGAAGGAAGGAATAAAAAGATGGGAGAGAAGTAATATATGAAGAGATAATTGTTGGGAATTTTCCTAAAATAAACAAAGATAATTTGAAATACACACTGAGTCTTGAGAAGAGAAAATAAAAACCATCCCATACCTTGACACATAGCAGTAAAGCTTCTGAATCTTAAAAGCAATGAGAGAGAGAAAAAAATTACCCTCCAAAAGAATTACAATTAGATTGACTGCAGAGTTCCTAGAAACAGCAAGAGACCAAAGATCTGTAAAATGGTATCCTCTTACTAAATATAATAACTTACTAAAATAACTGCCATCCTGGAATTCAATGCCAGCTCTCATATTCAAGAGCAGTGGTGAAACACTACATTGGTGAGCATTGTAGAACAATTAGGTCCAAGCATTGTCCCCATGGAGCAGCAAATTAAAAGGACACCGGAAATCACTGTAAACCAGTATTTATGGACTTAGAATTTCCCCCAAAGGAAACAAAACCATCTTTTTCTCTCTAGAAAAAGGAGGGAAACCCATGGCAGATATGTCAGGACTAATTTTAGGTTCTTAACCTACTCTAGCCTCTCAAAGCAAGTCTCTTCTCAGAGACAGTCTGGGTTCATATTATAGGTGATTGAATTGGCCTGAGAATCCCTGATGGAAGATACACATAGTTGTCTGGATTCGTCAGGAAAACTCTGCAATTGTCACAGTCTTAAAGAGCTTATGAGATACTGAATGAGATAGGTAAATTTATAATCATTATAAAGAGTGGGTGTGCTCTCTAAAGGAGGGAAGTGGGGTGCCATGGCCACTCAGAGAGGAGATGTCCAACTCCTCATTGTCTATAAGTTCAGGCTTAGCTTGACATTCTATGTCTTTCACCATCATGTCCCATCATAACTTCTCCAAGGTAATCTTTCACTACTCCCGAAAATCTCTCCTCCAAATGGATGGACTGTTCACTAACCCTTGAAAACAAGTCCCATTTTAAAAACTACATATAAAGTACTTATGGGTTGTTTGTTGGTTGATTAGTTGACTAGTTGGATAAACAAAAGCAATTCATATCTCTTTATGTCTTAGCATCTCAGTTGTGCTAAATTGCTGTAGATAGATTATAAACCAGGTTGTAAAGAAAGAGAAATCTCGGGCGCCTGGGTGGCTCAGTGGGTTAAAGCCTCTGCTTTCGACTCAGGTCATGATCTCAGCGTCCTGGGATCGAGGCCCGCATCGGGCTCTCTGCTCAGCAGGGAGCCTGCTTCCTCCTCTCCCTGTCTCTCTGCCTGCCTCTCTGCCTACTTGTAATCTCTCTCTCTGTGTCAAATAAATAAATAAAATCTTTAAAAAAAAGAAAGAGAAATCTCTAATATGTAAGCCATGTGACATAACATCCAGGTTGTGACAACTTTCATTAAAGCATATATGGTATAGTACAGAAGTTTAGATGCAAACTTTGGAGGCGGGTTTCCTGAGATCTACTTCTGATTCTACCATTAGCTTTATGACCTTAGGTAAGACATTTAATTTCTTTGTGTCTCAATTCCAACCATAGGAATAGAATTAAGACCTTACTCGCTTGCACTTATTTACTTGCAATAATTTAATGAAGTAATATAAAATTAAAATGTGCCTGATACATGGCACATAGTCAATATAAATTAGCATGCATTGCTATTATTTTTATTACCACTTAACACAGAACATGAAAGAAATATCTGCTATCCCATTTATATATTATTGCAGGTAAGAGAAGAGCATCTAAATGAAGATTTGGAGAGGACCATACAATCTCCCAATTTTCTGTAATTCTACACCAACTCAAAAATATAGAGAAACTGTCAAGACTAGATACCAGGTCTCTTGATTCTCAATCTCCCATTCATTCTGTCAGCTCTATCACGCATATAATCCAAATCTCTTGGCTCATAACCAAATCAGCACTTCCACACTTTATTATTATTATTACAACAAGAGCCACTGGTAATACTTACCCAACAACCACTGCTATTATTGCCTCTATTACCACAACCATAACTAAATCCACTGTTGTATTAACCTCACTATTTCCCCACTAGACCATTTATGATGTACCAGCCTTGTGCCAGACACTTTAAAAAAGTATTTTCTTAAAAAAAATATTATTTCTAATCATTACAACAACTCTGCAAGAAATGTACTTATCTCCCCATTTTACAGAAGAGAACATTGTTAAGTAGTTTGCTCACCACTCACAGCCAGTGGGCAGAAGGGTTAGCATTCGTACCTAGATGCTGCTAGTTCTCAAGACCATACCTTTTCTACTTCACCAACCTGCCTCTCTACCTAAAATGTATTTGAGTACAATAGAATAGATTTTTTTACCAGAATTTTACAGCTGTTTCTCTCAGTCTGCAAAACAGATTGCTCCCAGTTGCTGAGCCTGATGATCGGTGCCAATTTGTCAAAATGCCAGTGGCATTTTAATGATTTAGAAAAAGCACAGGCTGACGGCTTTTTCTACACCCAGCAGATGCCTCTGTTCCAAGAACTGTAACAGCATCAAAGTGGAGCGCTCCCACTGACTTGCAATGTTTCCTGCAAATGACAAGTCTGTGGACGTCATCTGGGGACCAAGGGCAAGGATGAGCTCTGTCATTCTCATCTGCCAGGAAAAGGGGAACAAAAAAACCAACCAAGATAAAACCACCATGGGGTTGGGAATCTGGCAGAAGATGGCCTGAAGATCAGTTTTAGATAAGTCCTGTCTTCTTCCTGGTATTTAGAAAGCCTTGAAACTTCAGCTTTCTCACTTTGGCTCCTCTGTTCCAACTCTTGGCATAATTATTTTGATGAAGCGCATCCCGAAATGATGGCCTTACTGAAGTGTATTTGACAAGAACGCAAAGCAGTAATGGGGAGGAGAAAGCTGTGCAGCATAGAAACCACAGTAAATGGGGCCTTCTCATAAGGCAGTGTGAAAAAAGGGAGAGTGATGGTAGCCATTTTGCAAGGTATGGGACTTATGGACTCATATGTCTTTTAGAACTTGGTGATTGTGCTTCAAAATGATAGAGAAAAATGAGCAAGTGACTGCATGCCAAATATAACCCACCTTTCTGAGAGCAGGAAGCAGGAGAGCCCATGCTCATACCTCATGTGGCATTTCTGTGCACCATTTGTCATTTGGGCTGGGGAATTCACATGTCTTGGAAACCTCTGCAGAGTTTCAAAGGTAGGATGTGCTTTGAATTCTGAGTTATTACAACTTATTCAAATTCTCATTTTCCAAAGGGTCTCTAAATCTTACCAGAAGATGATTTTCTAAGGCAAGTCCAGCATCTGAGCATCCAAGGGAACATGGAAGCATTCTGAGAGGCTCTAGGAAAAGAGAGCATAATGAAGGTGTAGGAGTGGTAAACTTCCAGGTAGAGGGAGTTGCCTATATTAGGTTATTAGCAGCTTATGTTGTGGTGGGTGCTGCTGCTGCTGCTGCTGCTACTGCTGCTACTGCTGCTGACAACAATGATACCATAGCAGCCCCTCCCACTTGTAAAGCATTTAGTCTAGGTCAGATCTATGCTTAGAATTTCCATATAAAACAGGTGTCATATGTCTACAGGGGTCATAAGTTTTCTCCTCCCTCTGGCATCCCACATACTTTGTTTTTAGTCCCCTATCTTTTTTTTTTTAGGCCTCAAGATTGAGAGGTCTGGGTTGTGGAATTTCAGACCATGGAGAACACATGATCAGGTTTTCTGAGATAGAGGTACAGTTGCAGATGGGAAAAGAGTTCCCAGACTAGGGTGAAAGAGAGTATCAGAGGGGACACAAAGCTTTGGTGTTGATGAGGGTCTCTAAGGAAAGAGTCTCCTAGCTGGACTGTATTCATTTTTTTGACTAGGGTTTTTGACTGTCATAACAAAATACCATGGGTGTACTTTAACAACAGAAATTTATTTTCTCATGATTCTAGAGTCTAGAAGTCCAAGATCAAGGTGTCTGTAGGGTTGGTTTCTTCCGAGGTCTCTCTTTTTGGCTTGCAGATGGGTGTCTTCTACCTCCATTGTGTATCTGTTGTCCTGATTTCCTCTTCTAATATGGATGGAAGTTATTTTGGATTAGCTTCTACCCTAATGACCTCACTTGAACTTAAGTATCTCTTTAAAAACTCTATCTCCAAATACAGTCACCTTCTAATGTACTAGGGGTTAGTCCTTTTACATATAAGCTTTGGTGGGCACATTATTTAGCCGATAACAATGACCCAAGGGACAAAAAGCACAATAAAATCATAGGTACTTTAAGAAAAGAGGGGAAACTACAGAGAATTTGCTGGATCCTCTTTCTCAAATAGTATAGCAAAGCAATAAGACCCCAATAGCTATGTGTTGTATCTGTGCAGGGAAGCATGAGTTCACCTTATGAAATTTGTCAAATTCAGAATGGCCAAGCCCTTTGTACCTAAGAACAGGTCAGGCATAGCACAGATAGGTGGAGGCTCTAAAAAAACTCTGTCATCAGGAAAAAGAGGAAATGGAAAATAGAGCTACCCTATGACCCAGGAATTGCACTACTATCATCAACCCTACAAAATAGCTATTATTAATACCCCCATTTCACAGACGAGAAAACTGAGTCATAGAGAGAACTTGCCCTAGGTTACAGGCAAGGAAGTAGCAGAACCAGATTTCAAGGCATACACCAAGCTCTTAACTGGAGCTAGCATTAATCACTACCCAACAACATGTCCACATAGGTGATAAAAATGTCAAATGCTTCTATATCTGTTGGCATTCAACTGGTAGTCTAGGACTTAATACACTCTTGGTGCCCTGTCCCCAAAGTCCCACCCCTAGGAACGCTAGCTCAGAATCCACACACTAAGGATTAATTCCAGGATCTTCCAGACTCCTATTCCAGCTCTGCAGGTCCCACCATTCAGACTGGTGAGAGCCTGTGCCATAGTGGTTGTTAAATATCTTGGACATTATTTCTGCCTTATACTCCTGTATCATGTTGCCTCTCATGAACCAGAATGTCCCCACCATGTCTTGGTGCTAGGAAACACATTACATCATTCAGGATCAGCTGTAGCCACAGCCCCCATAGCCAGTGTGTGTTTATCTAAAAAGTCTTGCTCATGCTAATGCTACATGTCCAACATGTGTCACCAAAAGTCTCTGATCATCATAGTCATCATAGTCATTCAGGGGTCCAGCTGATGAAGCCTCCATTCTAAACTACCAAGGGAGAACAAGGCTGTGGCATATCAAATGCTGACTCTTAATTTCCCTACCAGGAAGTGACATATGCCATGTCCACATACATTTTATTGGACAATGTGAATCACAGGATCCTGCTTATCTTCAAAGGGGCCAATCCTACTATGTGTCTAAAAGACAGAAAGTAGAAATATTTGGCAAGAAGCACTGGAGAACTTCTCACGGCATGATGGCAGGGTTCCAACAGGGGATGTCCAAGACCAAACATTCCAAGAGGCAGAAAACAGAAACCAGCTTGAAGTTAGCACAGAATCACATCCACAATATTCTAATAGTTGAAGCAATGACAAGGCCTGGCCAGAGTCAAGAGGGTTGAACTGGGTTCAATAGTGTTCTGCTAAATTCATGTCCATGCAGAATATCAGAAATGTAACCTTACCTTGTAGGGACCTTGGTGATGTACTAAGTTAGAATGAGGTCATATTGGATTGGGGTGGTCCCTAAATCCAATGACTGGCATCCCTGTGTAAGAGGGGAGACATAGAGACAGAGATGCAGGGAAAAAACTCATGTGGTAACAGAGACAGAGATGGGAGTGAGGTACAGGCAAGCCGAGGAACACCAAGGATTTCCAGCAACCACCAGAAGCTGGGAGAGGCAGGGAATTTCCTCCCTGAGCCCCCAGAAGAAACTGACCCTGCAGACATGTTGACTTAGGACTTCTGGCCTCCATAATTGTGAGAAAATAAATTTCTATTATTTTAAGCCTTTCAATTTGTGGTAATTTATTACAGCAGCCTTAGAGAACTAATAAGCAGGTGGAGAAATAAACTCCATCTCTTGATGAGTGTGAAGGTCACATTGCAGAAGAGAAAAACAATGATGACAGATATTGTCAGGGCCACCTTTGGAAAAGCATAATGTGCTACTAGTGTTCATACCCCACACAGTAATAGCTTCAGGAGCTATAGTATGGTTTCCTCTTACTTTAATAATTCATATGTTCTATTTTTATTTATGAGCCAGTGTGTGTGTGTGTGTGTGTGTGTGTGTTTTCCTTGGTGTAAAGCTCCCAATATCTTCTTTGGGGTATGAACAAACCAACAACATTTTTTCCCCCTGGGTTAGGGCTACAACTTATACCTCAACCTGCAAGTTTCACTGTCCTTTCTGCCAGACTGAATTTCAAAATTTTCTCAGCAGGATGTAAAAATTGAACTACAAAAAAAAAATTGACAATTTCTGAGCTCCTGCTGTGGCTGAGATGAAGGAACCATAATTAATCACCAAGGGCTTGGTGAATGCTGCTGCCACTTTCCTGCACAAAGCACCAGGGCCAGTCCAGCCCAAAACTAGAAGACCATAGGAAATGGGATAGGCAACAGCTGCCCATGGGTCTGAAAAGATGGAGTGTGTTCCAAGCACTGAAGAGGCTTCTCTAAGTCTCCTGTGCCTTTTGAGTATGCTTCAGGAAGCTGTTCTCCACTGTTCACCAGGAAGCTGAGATTTAAGGCTTGAAGCTTAAAGACCATGGAATTACTGGCATCTCATCAACTGAGACAGTGGATGTGGATAAGCTTTGAAAGATGTAACAAGTAAAAACAGAGCTTATCATGGATGCTTAGCATTGGACCATGATGGACTTCAGCTCCTAACAAATCCTTCCACCATAACACTCCACTAACAGGGAACTCACTACCATATAAATGTGTTATGGACCCAGCTGTCAGTGGTGAGGAAGTTTGCTGTCTGTCCAGATAGTTCAGTGGCAGGCAGAGTAAGTGGAGAGAAAATCATCCATGAGATGACAAAAGTCCATGCCTTTGCCATCCATGGATGTAAGAATTAAACCTACATGATGAAAAGTCCTAGTTGAAAATCCAAAAATAAAATTAGCCCAAGATGCTTGAGCCACAGGACATGTTTCAAACAAGCTTAAATGTAAAACTATCCTGAGGGAACATTTTCACAATTAAGTGGTCATGTTTCCCTCTTCCCATTTCCAAAGAGAAAGGAAATATGAAAAAATTCTGCCAGTGTTAAATTTACTAGGGAAAAAAATTACAAAATACATGAGCAAATGAGCCTTCATGAGAACATGTGATGATAGGAAAATTATCTGCCCCCTTCTGTTAAACTGAAACTAATATAGTAAATTTAAAAGAACTGTAAGTATATTTAAAATGAACAAAGTAATATGAAAGAAAAATACTGGTAGATGGAAGACTGGGGGGGGGAAGCCATTAGAGTTTTTAAAAATAGCAACAAATAGAATTTCAAGAAGTGAAAATAGAACCATTGAAATGAAAAACCTAATGGTTACATTAAAATTAAATTAGATACAGCTAAAGAGAGAATAAGTAAACTGGGAAAATTACCCAGAATGTAACAAAAGGATATGGAGAAAAAAATGTGAAATAGAAGTTAAACATTGAGGGTAGAATAAGAGTCTAAAATAGAGCTTCAACCTGTTAGTGGCTAAACCAAAGGCCTTCAAAATATGGCAAGCAAAATTGACATAATTATAAAGAAAAAGTGACAAATCTACAATCACAAAAAGATATTCTAAGATATCTCTCAGAAACTGGTAGATTGAGGAGACTAAATATTAGTAATATTTAGAACATTTAAAAAATCTAGTAAGCAAACTCGAGCTAATGGACAAATAGATTTACCACCACAGAGAATACATTTGTTTCTGGGTTATGGGAAACCAGTGCAAAAACTGACCACAAATCTTGGCAGATACCAAAGAATAAATATTGTGCAGTACCATAAAATTAGAAATCAGTAACAAAAATATCATCTGGTAAAGCCATACTTGGTAACTGAAGATACACACCTTTATAACTAATGGTTTGAAGAAGAAAATACAATGGGAATTAGAAAATATTTAGAATATTTTTTATTATTCAAAAATAGTATTTATTTTTCATTGTTTAATAATGAAGCCAATAAATATAGAAGACTTTATGACATTTCTAATGTAGTACTTTGTGGGAAATTTATCATTTTAAATATGTATATTGAAAAACAAGGAATTCTGAAAATAATTTAGGAAGCTGTTATAATAAAGAAGAGAAACAACAGAATAATCCCCAAAGGAAATAGAATGGAAGAAATAGTAAGGGTGAGAGTCAAAAATTAATGAAATGGAAAACAAGGAAACAATAAGACCAACCAAATCAAAGTTATCTTCAAAAGACTAATAAATTAAACAAAAGATCAATGTAAAAAAAGAGAAGAGAAAAATTAACCTGATTAGGAATGGAAAAAGAGGGGCAATAAACAGACCTGCAGATTTTTTAAAACTATGAAATGCCAACTAATGAATCATTGAACACTACATCAAAAACTAATGATGTACTATATATTGGCTAACTGAACATAATAAAAAAAATAAAGAGAAAAAAGAAAAAAACCCTGTAAAACACCATGCTGTACGGAACATTGTTGGTAGTTTATTCATGCCGGGATTTGGGGAAAAGGGTATATACCTGGTAAAATTGCTAGGTTGAAGAGTACCTTCTACTTAAATACATACTGCCAACCAGCTTAAAAAAAAAAAGAGTAATTTACACTCCTACCAGCAGTGATTTATAGCACTCACTTATCTATAGGCTTGCCAGCATTTAATATCAAAGGTTGTTATTTATTATTTTTGTTTTGTTTTGTTTGTTTGCAGCTGAATAAGCATGGAAGTAGTATATCATAGTGGTTTCAATTTGAATTTTCCTGGTAATAAGTAAGTTGACAATATTTCCATATATTCTCTTCTGTGAATTGCCCTCTCATATTTTTTGCACATTTTACTATTATATTGTTTACAATTTTCTTTTAGATTTGTAGAAGATCATTATAAACTGTAGACACTAGTCTTATGACAGTTAAATACATAGCAGATTTCTCCTGATACAGAAGGAAACGTATTTGCAAGCCATGTGAATGTTTTTGTGAATGTATGTTTTCATTTCTAGAAAATAGATGCCCAGGAGTGGAAAGGCTGGATCATTATGTAGAAATGAATTCAATTTTATGAGAAACTGCCAAACCATTTTCCAAAATGCTAGTATCATTTTATACTCCCATCAACAGTGTATGAGCATTCCTGTTGCTCTACATCCTCATCAACATTTAATTTTGTCTGTCCTTTTTACTTTACTCTTTACAGAGGGCATGAAATATTTCACATGGTTTTAATTGAAATTTTCCTGGAGATTAATATTTGCATACTGTCATTCATAAATCATTTTTTAAGTGTCACTTCAAGTCTTTGCCCATTTTTATTGGATGTTTGCTTTTTTATCATCTATTTGAAGGACTTTATATTCTTATATTTTGGGTATGAATCCTGTGCCATTTTTTTCCAAAATAATATTCAGTTGTTCTTACACCATTTGTTAAAATGACCTCCCATCCTTGTTTGATTGACTTTGTGCCTTGGCCAAATGTCAATTGACCTTATATGAGTGGGTATATCTGAGGACTGTTTCCTGCCATTGATCTGTTTGTCTCTCCTCATGTCAATAACATACTGTCTCAATCTTCTAAGTCTTGAAGTCAGGTTGTGTAATCCCCCAACTTTTTCCTTGGTTTTCAATATTGCTTTTTAGCTTTTCAAAATTCCTTGTATTTCCATATAAATTTTAGTATAAGCTTGTCAGTGGGTTTTTGGTTGATATTGCATTGAACTTATGGATCAATTCGGGGAGAACAGGTGTTCTTATATATCAATCATAAAGCCATCAACTTTGATGAACTCTTTCTTGTCCATTCCTTACTCTAGGTCTAGGCACTACTTATTTTCTTCTTATGTGTTTGAGTTCCCTATACTCTTCAATTTGCCATCCAGTTAAACTCAGTTTGTACCAGTACTGTCTCTTCCTTTGATGCCTCCCTTCTCCTCTAATTACCAATTTATAACTTATCCAAGTTCATAGCTCATCTCCTTCCTGGGTGAGTGCTGCTCAGGTTATGTACTCAGGCTTATGACCTCTGTGTCTTGGCAACAAGGCACTCTCATTTCCAGCTTCCATGGGATGTGTTGTACCCCTGGGAGAGTTCAGCTTAATGCGACCCTCACATGGTCAAGCTCCTTCATACCTCTCTAGCCTCATCACTTAAATTCACTATCTTGTGCTCTTCCTTCAGCCATAATAAGCCACTAGTAGTTCCTCAAACACACAAGCTCTCTCACATCTGGACATTTGCATATCTTATAACTATCTCCTGAAACAATATGTTCCCCTCCCCAGACATACCCTCTTGCATCCCATGAGCTTAGAAACCTTCTCTGATTCTTCCAGGTGGGTTTAGATGCCTTTCTCTGAGCTCTCATAATGACAGTGGGCAATTCCTCATAGGAGCTCTATTACACTATACCCCTTGTATCCCTAGGCAGGGACTAGGTCTTTCTCACTATTGAATTTCCAGCATTTAGCACATTGCCTAGCACATACAAAGTGCTCCATTAATATTAAATGTATGGATAAATTAAAGAATTAATAAGTAGACACTGTCAATATGTCAGTATATTATATACTCCTAGGGGATAGGAACCCTGACTCACTAAAGACATCATGGCAGTTATGTACCTGCGGTGAAGATAGATGACTCATTCTGCTCCCAGCACTTGTTAAAAATATCCTTTATCCATATTCAATTTATATGCACCGATCAGTCTTCTAATCTTAATGCACTTCCCAAGTAGATTTCTTAAACTGGGACAGAAATGTGTTGGCTGGTGAATACATTCTTAGCCTATTGGCAAATAGATTGCACATTGTAAATGAGTATTTTGGCTCTCTGTTTTTTAAAGCAATCATATGATTTTGGTTGACATGGATACAATCTTAGAACTCCTGCTGGGAACTGAAAGCACTGTTTTTCTTCCCCCCTCCCCTTTTTTTCATATATACGTTCCCCATAGAGGGCAGTTCTTATTTCCTGTGTTTTCCCACAGGGCCTAAGATAGTGTAGAATACCTTGATGTCATTCAATAAACATAAGTTGGATTTAAAAATTAGCAAGGCTGAAAACTAAACTCTAGGGACCGTATTAGTTTGCTAGGGCTTTCGTAATGAAGTATGAGAAACTGGGCGGCATCTCAACAAAAATATATCGTTTCACATTTCTGGAGACTAGAAGTCTGAGATATTGGCAGAGTTGGTTTGTTCTGAGGGCTGTGAGGAAGAATCTGGTCCATGAATTTCATTTAGCCTATGGTGGTTTGCTGGCATTCCAGGAATCTTTGGCATTCCTTGGTTTTTACAAGCATCATGCTGTTCGCTGTGCTTTCATCTTCATGTGGTGTTCTCTTTGTGTATTCAAATTACCCCCTCCTTTTGTTTGTTGATTTTTTGAGAGAGAGCTTGCATGAGCAGGGGGAGGGGTAGAGGGAGAGGGAGAAGCAGACTGCCTATCAATGCAGAAGCTCCATCCCAGGACCCCGAGATCATGACCTGAGCCAAAGGAGGATGCTTCACCAACTGAGCCACCTAGGTGCCCCAACACATCACATTCTCAAGGCCATGTCTTCAGATAAGTCTCAAGGAACAGGAAAGGCAAGTGGATCCCACATCCAAGAATAGGGGAAGGGGTGAAAAGCCTCCAAATGCCAGGGTCCACTGGTCACATGTCAACTGGTGGTGACATCTTTTCAGTGACCTTCCCCGTCATTTTATTTCTGAGTAGTATCTAATTTGGTGAACATATCAAAATTTCTTTATCCATTCATTCCTTGATGGATAATTGGGTTGTTTCCAGTTTTAGGCTTTCCTGAATAAAACTGCTATGATCATTCATACACTAGTATTTTTTTGTAGACACATGTTTTCATTTCTCTTAGGGGACTACTTTAGAATGGAAGAGTTGGGTCATTCAAAACCAGTTTTGAGGTCACCTTTCTTGATTCTGTAAGTAGCAAAGCCAGCCAAGTACTTCCCTGGTGTTGGCAGGGAAGCCAACCTGTGGAGCCCCTTCATTTGCCGTCTCTAGATAAGAGTCCCCACAAACATCCCAGGTGAAAATTTAGGTATCAACATTGCACTATTATATGCTTATGAACTAATTCCATTCTTGTTACAAACTCTAAGAATCTAATGCAAAGGTGACCATCTTCATTTTACAGATGAGGAAATTGAGTCTTAAAGAGGCAAAGTGACTTTCCAGAAGAGGACTGGAGCATGAACCTAAGCCTTCTGACTCATCACATTCTTCTCCCTCAGCTCCATCTGCTAGTGCCTTTTTATCCAAAATTCTACTTTGTTTGAGTCAAAGTGGAAGGGAGTTACTGGAGGAGGCATTTTTCAGGACAACTTCAGCCCCTCAGAACATGAGCACAGGGTCTGTTTTGAGGATTTCAGGGAATAGATATATAGTTTCTTCAGGCAGATGGAAATCAAATAATCAAAGGATCCCTGACCTTCCATAGGTCCTTGACCTGCCATAGTTAAGGATCTTTCACTGATGGCCTGGACCATCATGTCTTACATGATGATGCATTAGTCAAATAATCAGAGCAAGGATATAGAAGTGGTAGAGCTATTGTGGCCACCTGAATGCTTGCCATCATGGAGTGGGTGGGGGGAAAGAGGAAGTGGATAACAACTACCACAACAACAGCAATGGCAAAAACAACTTCCCTCCAAACATTCCACCAAATCCTCAATTTCCTACTTTGCAAGTCAATGAAATCTGCATCATTTGACCAGTTCTGTCAGTACAACTGGGAGACTCTGTTGTGTACGGAAGATTGAGTTCTCTCCAAGCAGCTGATCATAGTAAGGCAGATGATAGGGCACCCAGGCTTTGACATTGACTAGAATGCCATCTCTCAGAGCTGTGGTATCTCGTGAATTTCCTTAACCTCCCAAAGCTTTAGTTTACCAATATCTAAAATAGATAGTTATGCTGTATTACTTCCCTCCTGCCACCAATTTTGTGACTTAAAATAAGACAAATTTATTACTGTTGAAGGAAGTCATCAAGAGGATGTGATCCTTGGTTGACCTGCAGGCTCAACCCTAATGATCAGTCTTCTCCCTCCTTCCTCTGTCCTTGGAATGTATGTTCTGCCCATCATTCCCTTAACAGAAGCCATTTTCAGGTACATAGTCTGGAGAGAGTAAGGTGTTACTGAAATCAATTAAGACCTCGATGGAGACTTTAAGATTCTGGCAGGTGGTTGCAGAGATTACTCCTTGTGGCTGCCCAGGAGAAGCCTTGTATGTAAGTTTTCTTGCTTCTTAGAACTGCCACGTATCAATCTGGTGGGGTCTGCATCTTTATTCAGTCACTTTTTGCCCTCTGTGTATGGGGGCCAATTTTCAAACCAACAATTACCTTTCAGTTTTGGAGGTCAGAAGTCCAAAATGAGTCTCACTGGACCAATCAGCAAAGTGGCCTTCTTTTCTGGAAGCTCTGGGAAATAAACCATTTTCTTGCCTTGCTCAGCTTTTAGAGGCCACCTGCATTTCTTGACTTGTAGCTCCTCCGTCTTCAAAGCCAATAATGGCCCATCTGGCCTTTCTCACATCATATCACTCTGATACTCTCTCTTCTGCCTCCCTCTTTCACTTATAAGGACCTTTGTGATTATATTGGGCCCACTCAGATAATCTATCTCACAGTCAGCTGATTAGCAATCATCATTCCTTCTGCAGTTTCAATCCCCCTTTGCCATGTAACATAACATAATCACAGGTCCCAGGGATTGGGATATGGATGTATATCTCTAGAGGGACATGATTTTGCCTACCACAAATATCTTGCCTGTCAACCAGGTTCTAAGGATTAAATGAGTTAATATATTCGGGAGCTTGACACAGTACCTCACGTATGGTAAACCCTCTGATCTGCTGGTTTATCTCAAGGATATTCTTGATTGACATGAACTAGTCAGAAAATATATCTTATTCATCTTTGTTTTCCTTAAACTTTCTTATGATCTGCATTAGTAGGGTCAATACATTTTTTGGTCCGTAAGTGAAGAAATGAATGAATGAGTGAATAAACGAAAACTCCCTATTCTTGACAGTGACTTACAAATTCAAAACTCACTTCCTATTATATTGATACACTGGAACTTCAATTAGAAAAAGCTTGGGTAACCCTGATATAACATACAGCCATCAAAGAATCCACTGTCATAGGCTCAGAATTGGGAAGGACAATGAAAGTAACTGGATACCCTCTCAACCTCAGTAATCATTAAAGAAATGCAAATCAAACTATGATGAAATATCACCCTATATGCATAACAGTGACTATTAGCAAAGAAACAGAAAATAAAGTGTTGATGTGGTTGTAGAAAAATTGGAACTCTTTTGCACTGTTGGTGGAAAGGTAAACTGGTAAAGCTGCCATGGAAAAAATTAAAAATAGAATTATCATGTGATCCAGCAATTCTACTTCTGGGTATATACCCAAAAGAATAGAAAGCAGGACCTCAAAGTATATATCATATATATACACATATATATACAGTACATATACAGTATGTATATATGTATATATACATATGTGTATATATATGATATGTATAAAATATTTTATTTATTTAGAGAGAGAGAGCTTGAGTAGGGGGAAGAGCAGAGGGAGAGAATCTCAAGCAGACTCCATGCTGGGCATGGAGGTTGATGCAGGGCTTGATCTCATGACCCTGAGATCACAACCTGAGCCAAAATCAAGAGCCAGATGCTCAACTGACTGAGCTACCCAGGCACCCCTATCCACCAGTGTTCATAGCAACATTGTTCAAAAAAGCCAAAAGGTAGAAGCAATCCAAATATTCACCGATGGATGAATGGATATATAGAATGTGGTATATACATACAATGGAATATCATTTAGTCTTTTTTTTTAAAAAAAAGATTATATTTATTTATTTGACACAGTGAGAGAGAGAGATTACAAGTAGGCAGAGAGGCAGGCAGAGAGAGAGGAGGAGGTAGGCTCCCTGCTGAGCATGGAGCCTGATACGGGCCTCGATCCCAGGACCCTGAGATCATGACCTGAGCTGAAGGCAGAGGCTTTAACCCACTGAGCCACCCAGGCACCCAAATATCATTCAGTCTTAAAAAGGAAGGGAATGCAGACACATGCTACAACATGGATGAACCTTGAGGATAGTATGCTACATGAAATAAACCAGTCACAAAAAGACAAATACTGTGTGATTCCACTTACATGAGATACCTAGAGTAGTCAAACTCATAAAAACAAGAAGAGGAATGGTGGTTGCCAGGGGCTGGGTGGGGGAACTGGGGAGTTGTTTAATGAATATAGAGTTTCATTTCTGCAAGATGACAAAGTTCTGGAGATCTGTTTCACTGCAATGTGAGTGAACTTAACATTACAGAATTGCATACTTAAAATGATTAAGATGGTAAATTTTATGTTATATGTATTTTACCACAATTAAAATTTTTTTTAAGTGATTGGATCTCTACTCCCACCAACTTCAGAAATTCTTTTCCAGCATCTCTGATAGGTGATTATTCTCTTTTGCTCTAAAACATCCAGGGAAAAGAAACCCCAGAGGTACTAAATGCCATAATGGGGCGGTTCCACTTGATTTTTAAAAAGTTTTTTCTATTTGGAGCTGAAATGACCTGTGCTATAGGTTATGGGATACAGATTAGTTCACTGAAATAACAGAGTAAGTTGACTCCTTGTATATGACACACTTTTAAGGATTTGAAGAAATTTAGATCTTTCCTAAAGTAAGTATGCAGGTCATAGTTTCCAAACTATTTGGAGGAAGATAATTTGGGTGTAGATACAGGTACTTACCACTTATAAACTATGAGATTTTTTGCATCTCAAACACTGAACCTCAATTTTATTCATTCATTCATTTAACCAATCTTATTAAGCTCTATTTTTTTTAACCATACACTGTCCAAGGTACTAGGAATACTTAGTCACTACCTTCATCAAGCAGGTAATCCAGTGAGGAGTAAAGATCATTAAAGAAGTGTTAACAAGAAATTGAGACAAGCACCAGGAGATGGAAATTACAGGATTAAATAGGAGCATGGAACAAAATCATTGAACCTTGTTTCGGGACTAGGGTAGACTTTCCCTTAGAAGTAACATTTAATGTAAGCCCTTAAGAATATACAGCCGTTTGCCAGGTGAGGAACATCTAGAACCAAGCTTATGTGGTTGTCAGGAAGATTAAACTGGATAAAAGAATTTAGAAAAATGATATCCTCATGCTCTCGCATACCCCTATGGATTCAACTCTTTTAGACTCTACTAACATTTATGGAGCTGCTGTATGCTCTGTGCTGGCTTCCCATATCTTATCTAATTTATTTATGACAACCTCATGAAGATGATTCAAAGTGCTGTCATCTTTTAAATAAAGTGACAAGAACTATCCCATTTTGGACGAAATTATGCAGAGTGCAAGGGAAAAACACGAAGAGAATGAAATACTTTTGCTAATAGTGTATTATGAAATGATAAGCCTTTATGATTACCATGACTTTCATACATATTTGTGTCTGGACACAATGATTAATGTAGCTTGCAGTTTCATTAATATTCTAGATGCTGAATTAGTGCCCTTGAATTTGTGGTCCTGCAAATATCTTCTCTTTTGTTATTACAAGAATTCTGTCCGTTTAGGTCTCCTTCCCATCTGCACTTAATGCAACTGATTTTTGGTAATTAAATGGACACATTTCATGTTACACTACAAATTTCTACTTAGTTGACTTGGACACTTCATTCTGGTCTGTCAGGATAATCTTCAGTTCCACTTTGACATTCATGTTGGCTCTTTTTCATTAAATTTGATCTCTTCCCTTCTGAGATGTGAGATTCAGCAACTAAAGTAATAGCCCTACTTTATTTCCATTGCTTCTGCTGACTCCGGGTTGAGCAAACTGGAACTGCTGCTAGCTCTCCCCTGTCTCAAGCTCCTACGAGGATATAGACTGAAGCAAGATTCAATAAGTTTCTCCCATCCCTTCTCATTGGTGGGGTTGATTATCGAATCTTACTGTCACACTCTGGGATTTAATGGCCCAGTCATACCCTTTGGGTACTTCCTTCTGCTCCTGATTATGTGGGCATCCTTAAGTTGACAAGCAGACATGTCCCTTTCATAGCATATCACATTCCACATCCTGACCTCCCTATCCCCTCACCCTACCACTTCCCCATCTGTGTGCTAAGAGTATACCTCCCCACTCCAAATAGTTAATGCTTTGCAAGTGGTTTGGCAGAGGGGGACATAAAAGCAAGGAAATAATTTTGTTCACACATTTGACATGAATTATAATTACTTATGCTTTTTATAGAAATATCATTGTTTCTTAAAATCATTGCACTCATTAAAAATTTTATGCATGCCACACATGGCCATAGTATAATACCTTACATCATTTACATCACCAGTGTGCTTGTTTTCATTTATTAAAGCTTCAGTTTTCGATATTACTCTACTGTGTTACCTTATGTTCCAAAATGATCTTTAAAAAAATGTGTCATTGCCCCCAAGTAATTCTTTGAAACACAAAAATCATGAAAATAGTAATGATATTATAAATGTAAACTGTGGGAAGATCTCCATACAATGCAGAATGAAGAGAAATTTAAAATAATATTACAAATTACAGAAAGGTCTTCATATAACATAGAGTGCTGAGTAAATATCCAGCCAAAAAAAATGTAAACATAAAATATAATAACACATTTCTGAAAATGTATTGTATTGGGCTTGCAATCCATATGCTTCTGCTGCCCCAGGAACTGTCAGTTTTAATCCTTGCATTACTGACAGATAGCCAAAGAAATGCACTATTTTCAAGTAAAATAGGAAACTCTTTGGTAATCCAGTCACCTTTCCCCGTCCTCGCATCAAATAGCATTTGCTAGTATGATTTAAGTGAATTTTATATCCAAATGTAGGAGAGCCCAAAGCTCCAGAGAGATTATTCAAAATATGTACAGATCACACCATTGCTGAAAAACCTGTTAAACTAGTCAAAAAGGTAATGAAAACTGCAAAATTCCTTAATCCAATAACACTTTCAGATACTAAACTACGAGGGTGAATTTCTAGCACATAGTTTGCTTTACATGTAGATCAAACCACTGGTTTGCAGAGTATGAATCAACTCCTTGAATACGTGCAGTGTGTATATGACAGAGCCATGTTCAACCGCTCATTATCACTGAAAGCCTGTGCCATAAGCAGACTTTTTTCATTTAAGAGAAAATGATTTTGTGAGCCAAGAAGAGGACAGTACAAATACACTGGGACCCATACCAACAGTGCACACATATTTTCTTGAATATTTTACTCACAGAGACTAATCAGTAGCCAACAATATGCCTCTCCATTTTGATCCAAGGTTGAAAATACTGGGGAAATTTTTACTATGACTGAATCATAGCCAGTATATGTACTTCTTTTCACTGTGACTTGTTGAGAAATGGTTGGTGAATACAAAACTCTATTTTTTTTCATACTGACACATGGTGGTTGATAAAAATATGGATTTTTTAAAGTTAGGAATAAAAAATTTCTTTGTGACTTGATCATTTAAATTACTTAGAATGAACTAATATATTTCAAATTTGGAGTATCTGAATAAAGTGAATTATTTCAGAGCTAAAGGATTATAATTTCAAATGTTTAGGATACAATATTAGAATTTCTTAAGAAGAACAAACTGTGAAGAAATCCTTCAGTCATTATGGATAATAATTTTCTTCCACTGTCAGAGAAAGAAACTGATGATATATTATTGGTAATGTTTGAAAAATCACATCCCAATGCTGCCACAAACCATTTAGAAATATATTCCTGAGACACATTCAACCAAAGAATGAATTGGTATTCATCTTTCAAGTTAAAAGTTAAAACTTTTCTTATGATGTATTTATGTGTAATGGAACATGAAAAGCAATCTACAGTGATAAATCTATTCTTTCCAAGTCAATGTTTTATTTGAATATCCAGAATTATCTAAATGTCCTTATAATTGTGAATTGGAATCTTCCCATTTAGAAGGAATAAAGAGCAGGAAATATGGTTGTGGGACCTGGGATGTGTCTCAAGCTACTTATTATCAAGCTGGATGAGATAAGATAAAAGTTGGTGTTCTGCTTGCAACAAATGAAGTGCTCTGCAAATGCTGAGAAATTGAGGCTTGTACTAGCAATTCTGACCAGGTTCAGAAAGCCTCCCACCCCCAAATCAGGGAATTACCCTGAATCACAGACCGTTGACTGAATATCAGCCCTCACTTTTGCAGTTTCTTTCTTCCCAAGATTGGAACCTCATCACTGATTTTTGACCCATGACTCAATCTCCCTGCTTACTGTTGCTCACCACCTGGACCCTTGAAAACATTACTTCCCTTACCGTGTTGAATATCCCAGAGCCAACTGCTTGAATTGTGGCAGTAAGATGGACTACTGTGTTCCTTTGAATACGAATCACTTGTGTGCTCCTTGTGGAGCTTATTAAAAAAAGACATTCTTTTTTTTTTCACTGCTGATGGTCCTTCCATGTGGAGGTAGCTCTGTTGATAAACCACACGTGGCCTTAACTATCCTCATTTAGTAGATTTGTGAGTTTTGAAGGAGAAAGTGGGCATGGGTAACCCAGTGCCTTCCTCCTGTTTCCCCTTGGGATCATGCCAAACATGGAACAGGGGCTGCTGTCACTTGGCAACCTGGCCACCTGTTGACAAGGTGGATAGACCTGTCTATCCTAGGGTTCAGTGTCAGGGATCAGCTGGCCTGCAGATATGTCATATATACAAGCATCAACTTTTCTTGGTAGTAAAAGTGGCACTTTGGTTCTCTTTGCCTTTATTTTCACATCTCTTACCCAACTCAAAGGGTTAGAAAAAGAGGTGCTGTTATTTAGCTTTGTTCAAATTCTAATACCAGCCCCTATTACAGGATCAGTTTCCCCACTGTTGTCCCACCTTGGGGAGAGAAGGAACCTGCATACTCTTTCAGCTCACTTCTTCTCCCCATCTGCTGGGAAACAGAATGCCTGGGTCTCAGAGAGGCTCCAACTGTGGTAAGACTTGACAGGTAGTCAATAGCCTCCACCTATGGTGATTTAGCCAGTTATGGAAACATTTAGCCAGTATCCACCAGTCCAAATATCCCCATCTCATCTGTAAGCTATTGGAGTCCATTTCAAAGGGCTTGCTGAGATATGAATACATCCCTATATTCCACCAGCCTAGTAGGTTATGTATCAAGAAAGAAAGTGAAGCTAGTTTGTTCTGAATTTTTGTTAGTAAATGCTACTAACTTGGTGGTAAAGTTAAATCTATATTTTTATGACCTCTGTGTCTGGCATGTCTTAGATACTCAGCAAATGTTTTGACAAATGAGTAAATTAATCATATAAACAATTGCTAACTTTTAATAATTATCTTTTTAAGTTAAAAGTGTTCACAAACCATCTTTTTAATGATAAATTTTTCAGTTTTTTCTTGTCCTAATTTCAAACTCCAATTATAAAAGGAGGGATCTTCTTTTTACCTTGTTAGTAAAACAGAACAATGTTTACCTAGCCATCCAGCCTAGCTGATACTCCCAATCGTTTTTTTAGCAGAAATGTCGATCCATCAACATAGACACAGCTTATTTATACATCCTGTGCCCTGAGATAGAATTATTCTGGTCGTAAGAATTTGAATTCATTTAAAGCATATTAAAGGCTCTCTTATTTTCATCTTTTATCTTCTGGGAAGTATCTGGTTAAAGATAGCTTTTCTACCATTTATTGTTAGAATTATTCCCATTGGCAGTGAAGGCAAGTAGGAACTGAGTCATTTGTTTTTCTCCTTCATGTGTTAATATTCTAATATCTGCCCTAAGAACTGAGTCTCTACCTTTGTCTTCTCTGCGGTATTATTTACAACTTTACCAGCCTCTGCTCTTCCTAACAATATTCTTTCAGGTTTCATAATTTGTTGTTGTTCAGCTATGATTCCCTTCTTCTATATTTTGTACATACACTTCTATCCAGATGACAGCATAGGGGACACTTGTTGAGGTCACCGCCTTTCTCTGAGAGCCCCTTGCTACATTCAAGTTTCCCGCGAGGCCATCATCTTCCTTGACCAAAGTTGATTGGACAAAGAATGGACACCTGGGAAACCAGACTCTCTCTCCAAAGAATTCAAATATTTTATTTATTTATTTGACACAGAGAGAGAGATCACAAGTAGGCAGAGAGGCAGGCAGAGAGAGAAGGATGCAGGCTCCCTGCTGAGCAGGGAGCCCGACACGGGCCTCGATCCCAGGACCCTGAGATCATGACCTGAGCCAAAGGCAGAGGCTTAACCACTGAGCCACCCAGGCACCCTCTCCAAAGAATTCAGACCTGAGATAGGATTGCTACTTGAATCTAGGTTGGCCACTGAGTGGAGAGATTAGGACCTCAGAAGTTACGAAATGGAGCCTTGTTGGATGGTACACCGTCAATTAGTGAGAGAAGAATGGACAGATGTATAGAATGAAGCAAGACAGTGCACAAAGGAGATGAGCTCCTGATAGCCTTCCAGGTCCTAGCAAATCATGGCAGGATAATTTCTGGAAATTTCAGTGTGTATTCTTGCTCCTCCCTGTTCCCATTATAAATGAGGCAGGGGCTAGACTCTTGCTACTCCCTTGACTGTTCATGTGAGAGGGCAGGAAGCAAACATAGCTTGACGGCAGCACAGAGAAGTAGTGTAGGGCTACAGATAAGAGCAGGGGTCTCGAGCCAGGCCATCTGGTTTAGAAGAATCTGTGTCACCCCCTGGCTGTGAGAACCTAGGCAAGTGACTTAATCACCCTGCTGTCCCATCTGTAAAATAAGGATAATGCTCCTACCTTGTAGGATTATCATGACAATTAACTAAAAATGTAACATCCTTAGAACAATGGCCATCATGTCACAAAAGAACTAATATGTGCAAGGTATTTTTATGATCTTAGTTTGGTTTTTTTTTTTTTCCCCCAAAGCCTGAAACAATTTCAAGATACATGTCCCAGAGGGTGAAACAGAGCAAGGAGCATCTCTGAGGACCTGGAGTGTGTTGGGAGGAAGCTGACCAGGTAGAGTGGAGATAGAATGGCCTGGAAGAGCAGTGGTTCCTGCCACACCCTGACACAGTGTCTGACAATGGGGCTGGACCTCAGACAGGAGGGCTGCCTTGTTAGTCTGAGAAAGCAGGACCCCGCTCCCAGGTCCCCACATCCAGAGGCTGGCATGGAGGACAGACTGCTAACTGCTTCCCAACTTCTATTCTTTCCTTCTTCCTGCTAAATTTTAGCTGGCCACCCATGTCAAAGTGCCTGGATGATGTTTGTAGAAGAGGGAAAGATCTTAATCAAGCCTTTGATATTTTGTTTTTAATTTTTGTATGCAGCCAGATGAAATCCTGTCTGATTCAGCACGAAAGTGACAGATGCTTCCAGACATGAACTATCGGTTAAGACAATGGGAAAAATGGAAAAATGGGTGGAAAGTCACTACTGCTGACCAAAAACTGGAGAAGACTCTTCTGTTCCTTGGTGTCCCCTTGAGCAAAGGCAGACAAGAATGTCCCCCAGATAACCAAGATTTTATATCCCTCCAACCTGGCAAGATGGGAGAAGCAAAACCAGATGTAAGTTGATGTAATATTTCTTATCTGAGTTTATTGTTTGAGATTAAAGAAACTTAGCTGCCCTTGGATTTTGTGATTTATCTTAGAACACTTTAAATAGATTCCTCTTTATTTGATTTTTTAAACTTAATTCCAAGTGATTTTTTTATTCACACTCAAAAGGACCCTGTTTAAGACACAGACCCTACCTGTGCAAATGCATTAATTTCTCAAGGTATCTCTTCCCTCTCTGGCTAGAAATACTTTAAATTATATTGTCAGATTTCATTTTTAGGCTTCTTCTAAAGTGTTTTGCTTTTGTGAAGAATCAGTACCTGGGATCATGTTCATTTTTTTGCCTCACATTTGACATCTGCATTATCAAAGTTCCAGGCCTGGAGAGGGGCGGGGGCCTCCCTACCTTCACCCATGCTGACCTGTTTCTTTTACCTCATTGTCATTTCCAGACAAGCAGTCTAGTTGTTCCTTATTGATCTAAAACAAGTTCAGAATGGCAGTTCCTGATGCTTCCTCCCTCAGCTGGGCAGGGAACTGTCAGCAAGGCAAGCCAAGAATTTATCAGCAGTAATTCTTCCAGCTGAATTAATCTACATAAATACAAGCCACAGCTCCTTGAATCTTACAAATGTGGTCTTTACACATATGGAGGACTACAGAAGAGATTTTTAGGCATAGTGTGGACAACACCTATGGGGTATGCCTTTGCTGTTTAAACCATCCGCAGGTGCCCTGCATTCTTTGAAATTGGTTGACCTTGGAAACACACTGAAGCCAAGCACTGGGGAGAAGTAGCTGGAAAGAACACAGAGGGAAATGCAAAAGCAAAACTCCTGGGTGAAATACAAACTCCTTGCTTTGCCACTGATTTGCTCTGTGATCCTGTTCAAGCCCCTCAAACTTACTGGGGTTTACTCTTTCCATTGATAAAATGGGGATAATAATCTCTCTTCTGGAGAGCTCACAAAATTTTCTGGTACAGTGTTTGGAAACATAATTAAGTTCCGGTTAAATGTATATACTATTGTGGGGGCACCTGGGTGGCACAGTCGTTTGAGCACCTGGCTCTTGTTTTTGGCTCAGGTTGTGATCTCAGGGTCATGGGACTGAGCCGTGAATTGGCTCTGTGCTCAGCGGGGAATCTGCTTAAACACTCTCTCTCCCTCTGCCCCTTCCTTACCTGCCCCCCCAAGCATGAGTGTTCTCTCTCTCTCAAACAAATGAACTTAAAAAAAATAAAAAAAAACAAGTATTGTTATGATTTTAATGTGCCCCAAATCCCAGCCTCCCATCTCCATATTAATTACTGTTCCAGCCAGGCAAAAGGAAAGAGAGGAAAGGAGACCAGCATGCACTGGGCACCAAGAAATGCTACAAAGGATATTACAGGTGTATTTTCTTTTAACCTTTGTGCCAGCCCAGTGTGGTGCATATTAACACATACTTCTGTGTTTACTTTGCAGACAAGGTTCTGGGAATTGATGACTTGCTCAGAGGCTCATAGTGATAACTTTTAGAGACAAAATTCAAGTTCTAGGTTTACTCCGAAGCTGGTGTATGTTTGTGTATACTGTTCACACGGAGGCCACTGGAAAGGCAGTAGGGAAGGAGAGGCTGGAATTCCAAAGCTGTCTTTTTCTAAGATGTGTATTTGTGTTTATTTGTTTTCTCCAGTAAGGACAGTATCTTTATGGCATGACACGGATTTACGGAAATGGAACTCTAGGGAATTCACACCTGTAGGGAAGATAAACTCCATTTACAATAGCTGATATGTTCACTGACATTAGGAACACAGGTCCTAAATTCACGTCTGCTCAAAGGGCTCTGCTCAAAGCCCTCCAGTGTTTTGTCATCTCACTCTGAGTATAAGTCAGAGTCTTACAATGGCCCACCAGACCCTGTGTGTTGTCTCCTCGTGCCCTGACTTCTGGGTCCTCATTGCTTCTCATTCTTCCCCAGCTCACTCTGCTCCAGCCATCCTTGCATTCTTGATAATCATCTATCCCACCAGGGATTCTCCTGCCGCAGGGCCTTTGCATCAGCTGTTTTGTTTTACCTGACTACTCTTTCTCAGATACCCACATGTCTCACTCTTACTGCCTTTAAGTCTCTAATCTTTGATCTGTGATGTTTTCCCTGGCCACGCATTAACAATGAAAGTCCTCCCTCCCCACATCTTAAAGAAGTCCTTTTCTCCTTGCCATGAGGAGAAAACAGACTTGCTAGGAAATAACACATTTCCCCACAGGACCCAGAAAGCCTTTGGACAACCCTTAACAGTGTGGAAACAGGAGAGGCTTTAGAAATCCCTGCAATCAGTTCTTCCATTTAACAGATGATAAAAGGAACACTCAGAGAGGGAAAGTGACTTGCTCAGGAATGTGAAGTTGTGTAGAGATGGGTCTGGAGAGAGAATCCAAGTTCATTTATTTATTCATTCATTTAGCAAACATCTATTTAGAATCCACTACATGTTAGGGATGGACTCCAAGAAACAAACTGAGGGTTTTAGAGGGGAGAGGGTCTTGAGCTCCCCTGGTGAATAAAACCAGTTTCTGCTCTTCCTACCTCTAGCACCTCCAGCCTTATGAGAGAGGGCGTCACTGAACAAATCACTACATAAACAACTGTGAGATTCAGCTGCAGCAGGTGTTATGAAGGAAGACCTGGTGCTATGACAGCGTAGTTTGAGGTGCTGACTTGGATGGAGAGATCATCACATGCTCCTCAGTTAGAGCTAATGATGGGAGAATGACTGACAGCCTCTGGATGAGGGAGCAAAGGGCATTTCAGGCAGCAAGGTAGAGTGGGATATGAGATGGGTTCGAAATGGAGGTAGAGGTTAGAGTCTGTGGCTCCCTCTAAGCCATGATAAGAAATTTTATCCTCTTCCTAAGAAATGCTGAAAGGTTTATCTGATTCCTATTTCCATTCCTTACCTTTAAGCACACTGACAAATAATGTTAAGGATAAGTAATAGAGGAGGCACATTCGATTTCTATTTATATCCATGAACCATCCAAAGGATGAAAAAATAACTTGGGAAAACATTCCTTCAGGCCCTTGTCACATCATACTTTCTTAACCACCTGGGCAGTCAAATGCCTTCTGTTTCTCTCCAAGCCTGATTCGTGCATGCACTGTGCGCGCACACACACACACGGACACACACGCACACACACTCACACTTTACATGGACTTCTTCATTTTAACAATGTTCTTGACATTCCTGATACAGGAATAACAGCTTATTCTGATTAATCTCATTTAATTCCAATTAGTGTATCCACTTGGGTCATTTGGTCTGTGATTACTTGCTGTCAGGGTGCTGAAAATATTGCCCATCCTGATTTCTCCATATGGTGCTAATTCAATGGAGAGGTCTCTCCTGGTGTTACGGAGTTCCACTCTCTGGTTCCAGAACACAGAGAAGACCCCGGAGCACCATTATTTTTTTCTAATTTTTTATTGTGTTACGTTAGTCACCATAAAATACATCATTAGTTTTTGATGCAGTGTTTCAAGACTAATTGTTTATGTACAGCACCCAGTGCTCCATGCAATACGTGCCCTCCTTAATATCCACCACCAGGCTCACCCATCGCCCCTCCCCCGTCCCCTCCATAACCCTCAGTTTGTTTCTTAGAGTCCACAGTCTCTCATGGTTCGTCTCCCCATCCGATTTCTCCCAATTCACTTTTCCTTTCCTTTTCCTAATGTCCTCCATGTTATTCCTATGTTCCACAAGTAAGTGAAACCATATGATAACTGACTTTCTCTGCTTGACTTATTTCACTTAGCATATCTCCTCCAGTCCCAACCATGTTGATGCAAAAGTTGGGTATTCATCCTTTCTGATGGCTGAGTAATATTCCATTGTATATATGGACCACATCTTCTTTATCCATTCATCTGTTAAGGGGCACCTGGGCTCTTTCCACAGTTTGGCGATTGTGGACATTGCTGCTATGAACATTGGGGTACATATGGCCCTTCTTTTTCACTACAGCTGTATCTTTGGGATAAATATCTAGTAGTGCAATTCCTGGGTCATAGGGTAGCTCTATTTTTAATTTTTTGAAGAATCTCCACACTGTTTTCCAAAGTGGCTGCACCAACTTGCATTCCTACCAACAGTGTAAGAGTGTTCCCCTTTCTCCACATCCTCTCCAACATTTGTTGTTTCCTGCCTTGTTAATCTTTGTAATTCTAACTGGTGTAAGGTGGTATCTCAATGTGGTTTTGATTTGAATGTCCCTGATGGCTAATGATGATGAATATTTTTTCATCTGCTAGCCATTTGTATGTTTTCATTGGAGAAGTTTCTGTTCATGTCTTCTGCCCATTTTTTGACATGATTATCTGTTTTGTGGACTCTTTCTATGAAGCCAGCCTTACCTTGATCCCCAAACCAGGCAAAGACCCCATCAAAAAGGAGAATTTCACACCAGTATCCCTAATGAATATGGATGCCAAGATTCTCATCCTAGCTAATAGGATCCAACAGTACATTAAAAAGATTATCCACCATGACCAGTGGGATTTTTCCCTGGGATGCAAGCGTGGTTCAACATTTGCAGATCAATCAATGTGATAGAACGAATCAATAAGAGAAGAGAGAAGAACCACATGGTCCTTTCAATTGATCCAGAAAAAGCATTTGACAAAATACAGCATCCTTTCCTGATTAAAACTCTTCAAAGTATAGGGCTAGAGGGAACATTCCGGAGCATCATTATTAACTACCAAGGAAGGTTTGTGATGTCTTTTTGCCTGGTTGAATGTTGTTTTTCTGCAAGCACCATGTGTTTCTGACATCTGGGGCCTTGCCAACCATGGAGACACTGCCCCTCCCATGGCTGGCCTTCCATCTGCAAATCAACCAACACCCCTACTACCTCCTTCATCTAGCTCTTACAATTTGGGCCACTCCCCTGCTGCAGTCACCAGAGGGCTAGGTACCAGACAACTCCAGACAGCCCTAACTCCAGAGCCCACTGAAGTTATTCCAACTAGCCAATCCTAAGCTCGCTTCCCCTGCCTCACCAATTCCCTCCCTGGAAACCACAATCAGGGCTCTAACGAGCGTTTGTCTCCACCACCTCTGCCTCTGACTAATCCTGGTGTCTCCCCATGAGGCCCTGCACGATATGGTGAGCCCCCTCCTCCTCCTTCTCTTGGGAACTCTGAGTAACCAACTACCTCATCAATAACAGTCACCTCCTGATCTGTTGGCCTCATCATATCTGAATAGAAATAAAGCCTACCTTTTCAGATTTCTTTGTCAGACCCTCTTGTTTCATTCCCTTCCGAGGAGGCCCATGTGAAACCCCTCTACCCCACTCCTCCCCCACCCTACGTGCTCGCTGAAAGGCATGGATTTCAGAGCCTGGCAGATCTGAGGCCCTAGGCCCGCTGACCCGGGTACCAGCTGCAAGACAGTGGGCCTTTTGCTTCACCTCCTGGACCCTCACTCCCCCGCGCACAGAACTGAGGACCACAGCAGCCATCCCGCAGGGCTGCCTGAGGCTTAAATGAGATCGTGCAGGCCGGGCATCCAGCACCTAGGACGTAGGGGATGCTGAACGCGTGCTGGCTCCCCATTCCCTCCAGTGATCTGGGAGCCTCTTTCGCTGTCTGTTTTCTGCCTGCCAGTTTTACTGTTCAGTCAACAGGAAATCTTGAAGAAAATCCATGGCTGATTTCTTGTTAAGCTTTTCAACCTTTGCTTCCTTTATCCGTTAACCTCCAGCCAACCGGAGCCTTTTATTTTCCCCTCCATGAGCCCCCAGCAGACTCTGACCCGTTCTGAGAGGGGGTCTTGGATGAGCCTGCGTGGACCCCGCGCTCTCTCCCGCAGCTCTATCGCTGAGTCCGCCAGCAGAGGGCCTCCGAGAGCACAGAACTAGGAGTCTGGCCGGAGCTCCAGCTCTGATGCTGCTTCTCCTGCGTGCCTGGGCTCACATCGGTTAACCGCTGCAAGGTTTTGGTTTTTTTTTCTTATTTGTAAAATCAGAATAAAAATGCGGATGTTGCCTCTATCTTAGGACTGTTTTGTGAAGAAGACGGAACACCTTGGATGAGGAGGGTAATGTGAGAAATGATCTGACACTAGCAAGAACTATCATGAAAAACACGAGAGGCAGTCGGAGTCTACCCTGTTTTTCCTCTTCTGTGTGTCTTGACCTGCCCTCTCTCCTTCCTGGTACAGGAAGTACATCCTGTCCCCCCCATCCAGGCCTCCCACTGACCAACGCCAGCCCCCTGGGGGCTGGGAGTCCAGCCTGAAAGACCTTCCTTTCTCCCTTATCTCAAGGATTCTAGAGGGAACGTCTGTGAAGTGGGCAGAGAAAACCACAGGGAAGATAAAGGATTAACTTTGCGTATGTGTGCGTGTGTGTGCGCCTGTGTGCACGCACACTTACTTTGTCCCAGGTGCTGTCCCTTGTAAACCTCTTAACCCTGGAAAGTGGGGATCTTCAGTGTCATCACCTTACAGATGAGGAACTGGAGACACGGCGATGTGCAGTGACTAGCTGGCAAGTGGCCCCTCTTGAATTCAAAATGAGGATTTCTTGAGTCTGAGCTCTTGACTACTAGGATATCTTGCTCCCCAGGCACAACACAAAGTGCCAAGGACATTTTTTTCTTTCTAAAGGACCACCCTCAGGTCACATAAAAAATGACCCCACTCAGCCAATCACAGGAAGGGAACACCTCCCTTGGAGTCATGGCTGTTCCTCATGTTCACTTCCGTTCCCCTACCTGACTCTGGTGGTTTCTGTGTGTTCACCTCCTGCCCCAAACAGTGAGTCTCTTCTCCAAATCCTTTCAGTGCCCGCGGGGCTGAAGCCTGCACACACAAAGGTTCTCACTGAATGTTTGCTGCATTTAATTAAAGAAAAAGGAGCATCCCCTAGGAAGAGAATGAACTCAAGGGAACGAGGGAAAAAGGATACCGAAGGAGTCACTGGGGAGTAAAGCTGTCTGTCACGGAATGGAGGATTCCGTCAGTGTTTTCAAAATGAAGTGTGAGTGTCCCGTGCGTGTTGGTGCCACACCTGGCATCACTCAGACTCAGAGCGGTACAGTCTATGTGGCATCTGGCAATTCACACGGAGCAAGGACCGAGCACCCCTTGGAGGACAAAGTGCCAGTCACAGGACACAGAGGAACACGCTTTCTCTCAAGGAACGCACAGTTGAACCCGGACAGAGGAAAGCGATGTGATCGCTGGGTTGCGCCAACTAGAGGTTTCGCCACATGATGCTGTAACTGGTGCACAGGGCTTTCCCTTGGATTTATCTTCTCTCACAAGTTTTGCAATGTTTAAACATCGAGAAAATGGCAAGTGGGACTTTAGGGCTTCCATCTCAGGCTCTCTTCTTTACCTGTGCTCGCTCCTGAGATGACATGAGATGCAGCCATTGCCTGAGAGCACTGGGACCATTTTCCTGTGTCCCAAATTCAGATTGTGATTCAAAAGTGGCTCCCTGAAAGAGAATGTGTGAAAAGGTGGTTTCTTTTACAAAGAGCATGAAAAAGAAAAAGATGAACCAAGGCCAAGATGTAATACAAAACGAAACAAAAGAAGAAGAAAAGCCTCAACAAATCCAGAGCCAAAGGGAGACCCAGACACTCAAACCTGTAGTTGATTCTAGAACTCCAGGGAGGTGCTTCTACCTTTGAGGTCCTGTCAGTGTGTTGAAGAGGGAAGGAAATGAGTCTGAAATCAGAAGACTGCGTCTTTCCTGCCATGAGTTTGGGAATCAGTTCATTTTATTTTAACTTTGGGTTCCTCAACCCTAAAATGATTTATTCCCTCCCTAGAGTAAAGAATCAAACTGTGCGGCAACCAGAGGCCACATTGGTTGTGACCTTTCCTCCCAGCTCTTCAGACAAATGCCCCTAAAGAATCTCTGTTTCAGGGATGTTCATAACTCCCCTCTTGGCTCCCTTTTCCCATTCAAAGAAGCATACATGCTGAACAGGAAAAGAAATGCAGGAAGTGTTTTCAAGCAAACAGTACTTTATATGGAGGCGGTGCTTTAAGTGTAAAACATATCCACTCACGTTAACACCTTCAATCTTCTCAAAAATCTTAAAAGACAGGCAGGATTTTTCACAGTTTTTTTCTTCACAGTTGAGTGGACCTGGGGCAGAGATGCTAGCTGATTTCACCATCATCTAGCTGTTAAGTGGTCTGGGAGAGACAGGAGCTCATGTGGGTCTGACCTCAAGTACAGAGCTCCTGTGACCAGGCCACAACTGCCTCTAGACCAGGCCATTCTAAAAACTTCTGGAGATTCTCCCTCCTCCTTTGCTTTTAGTCAAACCCTTTCTGGGGCACAGGGGGATGGCCAGGAGAGTCACATCGTTTTCTATTTAAGGTCTGTAGTCCCTCATTGCTGGTGTCACCTCTGGTTCTTCTGCAATGAGGAGACATATGCCATCCCGCCTCCCCACAGCCTGGTTCCTCTGCAGGAAGGCCTTTGTTCCTACCCACCGCTCAATGTTAAGCTCAGGTGAAACCTCTTTAGGAAGCCTGAACCGATGCCCAGCCTGGGGTGGGCGCCCCTTCATGATCCCACAGAACTCTGTGCCTTTTAGTTAAGATGATAACCGATGGTTTCCTTTTCCCTCAAGGGCAATGGGCTCACTGTGCAGAAATCCTTTTGGCCACAAATTCAAATCAGAATCCACTCTCCACCCCCACCATGGCAGGCAGAATTCTAAGGAGGTCCTGACAATTTTCATCTCCTGGTGTGCATGTCCTATAGAATTCTACCCTGCCCCGAGTGCGGGCAAGACCTGGGGATGTGATGGCATATCACTCCCATGATTCCATTACCTTATAATAGACTCTGTCTTAGCAGGCTGAAGGGAGAGCTTCTCCTGCTGGCTCTGAAGAAGGAAACCAGCAGGTCATGGAAAGGAGGACTTGGCAGGGAATGATCGGTGTCCTCTAATTGCTGAGAGTGGTCATGGCCAACAGTCAGCAAGATAGTCAAGATACAGAAGCAGCCCAAGTGTCCACCAATGGATGAATAAAGAAGATGTGGTATACATACACAATGGAATATTACTCAGCCGTAAGAAAGAATGAGATCTTGCCATTTGCAACAACATGGATGGACCTAGAAGGTATTAGGCTAAGTGAAATCCATCAGAGAAAGACAAATACCATATTTCACTTATATGTAGAACTTAAGAAACAAAACAAAAAAACAAACTAAAAAACAGACTCTTAATACAGAGAACGAACTGGTGGTCTCCGGAGGGCAGGTGGGTGGCGGGATGGGTGAAATAGATACAGGGGATTAAGAGCACAGTTACAGCACAGAGTGCTGGGTAGCTGCATAGAAATGTTAAATCATTATTGCCCACCGGAAACTAATATAACACTGTATGTTAGTTATACTTTGATTAAAAAATAAAAAATAATAAAAAAAGAAAGTGGGGCTCTCAGTCTTACAACCACGAGAAACTGAATTCTTCCAACAAACAGCGAACTTAGAAGAGGACCCTTCCAACAAACAGTGAACTTGGAAGAGGCCCCTGAGCTCCAGATGAGAACCATACCATGGCTGACATCTCTGTCACAGCCTGGTGAGACCATGATCAGAGGACCCAGTCAGCTCATATCTGGACTCCTGAACCTTGAGAACAATGAAATAATAATGGTGTGTTGCTTTACATCAACTAGTCTGTGGCACTTTTTTTACACAGCAATAGAAAAATGATACACTCCACAAAGATATAAAGAGCACAATGAGGGATATCAGTTATAATTGCATGCTATTTCTTCCCCCATCAGGGAGGTGGTAGAACACAGTGGTTAGGAACGTCAACTCTGGGGCCAGCCTGCCTTGGTTTGAATCCCAGTTCTGCTACTTATTGTGTGACTTTGGACAAACCACTTACCCTCTCTGTGCCTCAATTTGCCCCTTTAAAAGATAGGTCTAGTAATAGTACCTACCTGAGGTTACTACTTAAACTAATTTACTATTGAATTTTCTAAATGTAAGATGCTTAGAACTGGAACTGATACACAGCAAGTAATACCCAAGAGTTTCCTAAAATTATTAGCAAATCAAAACCAAAACAGAGAACACAATTTGTGTTCAAAAACACACGCCCAACAGCCTCATCTCATAGACATAGAAACTGAGGTCCAGAGATGTCTTGTTCAAGATCAGAGGGATGGTTTGAAATTCACAAACTACATTTAATCCTGAAGGTAAGGATATTGGAATCCAGAGGATAACATCATATTGTAATCCATTCATGGGAAAATCAGACCTAAAGTGGGACAGAAAAACGAGGCAGTTTCCAGTCTCTCCCTGCTGGGTCGGCCATTTAAACCAGCTTTGCCTCCTCGTTCTTCAGGTCCATGATTATCCTCTGTCAGGTGTGACAAAGACTCTCTCTCCTTGGCAAAACTCTGTACAGGCTCCTCTGAGCCCTCTTTGGGACATGGTCCCCTCCTGATGTTTGGTGAGCCCAGTGAATTTTAGCAAGGAATCCTGCTAAGTCAGTTTAATAAGGATCCCTCACCTTTGGGCGCCTGGGTGGCTCAGTGGGTTAAAGCCTCTGACTTCAGCTCAGGTCATGATCTCACGATCCTGGGATCAAGGCCCGCATCGGGCTCTCTGCTCAGTGGGGAGGCTGCTTCCTCCTCTCTCTCTGCCTGCCTCTCTGCCTACTTGTAATCTCTCTCTCTCTGTGTCAAATAAATAAATAAAATCTTTAATGAAAAAAAAGAATCCCCACCTTTGATTGCTGATCACCCTTGACATCTGATCAACTTCTTCACTCCCACCTTTGACACATAAGTCCTTGACCTGCCTTCAACAAAAATCCTGTTAACTCAGTTTAGCAAAAATCCCGCTACCTTTGAGGTCTTCTCTTTGTGATTTTGCATCCACCAATCCCCCCAGTTGGCTCATTGTCTATAAAATCTCCCCTGTATATTCAGAGCTGAGTCCAATTTCTCTCCCCTGCTGCAATAGTCTTGACACCTGAATAAAGCCATCCTTACCATTTTAACGAGTGTCAATCAGTAATTTTTCTTTAATAGGCATCATCTGTCTTGAGAGGCTTCCAGGAGCCCAGCCTGCAGTGAGCCCTGTTCTGCCAAGCTTCCACAGCACCCTCGGCCCCTCTTCCGCTCCTTCCCCACATGTCGCTCTTCATACACCTGTCTGTCTTCTTACAGGGTTGGGGGTGGGATTCCATGAGCTTCAGGACTGTGTCTAATTCATCTTTGAATTATCAGCACCTGGCACCATTGGTGAACCCTAGAAACTGTTTTTTTAAAAATGAACCAATCTCCTGAAGAGTGATTTTCCAAGGTGTCTAGTGAAGCCTGCTAAACATGCTGTCAGAGTTCCACAAAGATTTGGAAAGAAGCTGAGAGTCTTAAGGGTATGAAGAGACCATCTTACCTGTGTGGACCAGCAGCCCCGGCACCACACGGGAGTTTGCTGAAATGCAGAATCTCAGGCTGTGAGTACTGCATCAGCTTTTAATGAGATAAAGGATTCCCAAGCACATTAAAGTTGGAGAAGCACTAGCTTCAGGCCAAAGAAGAGATATACCCCACTGATGACTAGGCTTATTCTCACTACTAAGGTCCTTTGAAAAACAAAGATTCTATAACGCGTTGGCTAAATCCCTGGTAAACAGTGCAGACATTTGGAAACATCATGAGCTTTGGTAGGTTCCATTGTCATGGCTCTTATTTAACCTCCCTGAGCTTCTGTTTCCTCACATTTAAAATAGAGATAGTACTACATTATACCTTCTATTACTGATTAAATAAGATAATGCAAATTGTGTATTAGTCAGCAAATTTCTGTTCTATTCCCCTCCTTCCCAGCTCCAACTGATCCTTGTTAGCATCGTTCAGAATGGTTCATGACACCCAAGCAGTGGTATAAGAGGACCTAGACTCTTAGGGAGGGAGACCGTGGGGTCTAGATTTTGTACAGTGGGTTTGGGAATGCCGCAGGAGACCAGCAGACAGACTCCTGTCCACTGATTCACCCCCTGCTCATTGTCCCCGCATCCTATATTCATTTCACTTCCATACAAAAAAACTGTGGAGTCAGAAAAATCGTGGATTTCATCCCGCTGAGCCTCAGTTTCCCTATCTATGAAAATAATAATCCCCCTCCCATGGGATTCCTGTAGACAACAGGAGAAAGGAATCAGCACACCAGCACGTAAGTGCTGCTTAAAGGTAGCTGGGATTGGTTACAGGTAGCTCTGAGCAATAGTAGAATGTTCAAAGCAGACCTGTTGGAGGTCATCATTAACTAGGGGTCTTTCGTCACTCTTTTCTCCTGGATGAAACATAGATTTTTATATTCCAATAACCCAGAGTTGATGAAAAACCCAAGCTCAGAGTTGCCACTGTTGAGGCATATCCACCAACCACGCTGGGCGGTGGTAGGGTGTGTCACTTGTGGAGATGAGTGGGACTTGGGAATCTAAGGGTGACTAGCTTGATGTAATATGGTGACCATGAACCAGCAGGAAAATGGGCAGGAAAACGGGGCTTTTTGTTTTGAGGGCAGATTACCAAGCAAGTGTACACAAGGAAGGCTCATTGTCTTCACATCATTTCTACTGTTGATAGCAGGTGAGACAGTTTCTCTCACCTACTTAGAAGACGTTACTGATCTTCTAAAGGTCTGAATATTAGATGCTGATCTTAATATTCATGGGGAAGGAAATCAAGTTGCTCAGTTCTACCTAAGTATTAAATAATCCTTGGGGAGGTTGTAAATATTAATGAATTGGTTAATGTGGGTCCACACATAATGAAGGTTAGAATTCTTGCATTGTTGTTTTATCTTTTTCCTTGTAGCTCTCAGAAATTGAACTAAAAATGTCCATGTTTATATCCATAATATACATGCATCCTAACACAAAGCAGTTCAGCTAATGCATGTATCTTAAAAGTTGCTACTAAACTTTCAAGTAAGTAGAAAATGATCACTTTCATTGTCTGGTGATAAGACAACTAAGTGGGGTTTGCAATGTGTCCTCATGATAGGATGTGCTGCCTGCTGTAGGGTCCACCTGGACCCTCCCACCTGTTGGACCATCCCACCAATGCACATGCATTCACATTGATGGTGATCCTTCCAAGGACTGGTTTCTTGAACTCCGTCATAGGATTTCATGTTACATAATATGCTATTTAATAATAATGAATTTAGAAAGTCACACAAACATACATACTTATTTTATGAATTGCCTTATGTGCATATACCTATTTCTCACTCAAAACACTAAACTAGCAAAACGACTATCTGTACTTTTCAAAAATGTCATTGTCATAAAGTGCTAAGAACCAAGACATCGTTCCTCATTAGAGACTATAGGCAACTATGCAATGTGTCTCAGGCTGAATTGGACCCTGGAGTCAGGGGTGGGATGGCCGTGGTTCCTGTTACATAAAAATTATTAGAACAATTGGCAAACTTTGAATACGCTGTGTATTAAATGATTGTATTGTAGCAAAAATTTCTTGAATTTCACCACTGCATCGCGGTTATGTGAGAATGTCCTTTTTCACGTATTGAGACTTAAGGGGGCACGGTATCTACAATTCACTCTTAAAGATTCCAGAAAAAAACATTATATAGAGAGAAATATAAAGCATAGATGGCCGAGTGTTAACAATAAGTGAATCTAAATGGAGGGTTTATAGAACTTCATTGTATCACTCTTACAACTCTTCTGTATGCAAGTTTAAAAATAAAAATAAGCTAAGGGTGCCTGGGTGGTGCAGTTGGTTGAGCGTCTGACTGTTGGTTTCAGCTCAGGTCATGATCTCAGGGTCATGAGATCCAGCCCCACATCAGGCTCCCCCTAAAGCATGGAGTCTGCTTGAGATTCTCCCTCTCCCTCTGCCCCCCCCCGCTCATGCTGTCTTTCAAATAAATAAATCCTAAAAAAATAAAAATAAACTAAAAGTGTTTTCATGAATGTAATAAAATGAAACCTCTCATAGCATTATGTGTACTTCTCAGCTCTCTAGGTAACTGTACATGAAAGCTGCCTATGTCTGGTTTGCTGCTGTATTCACAGTGCCCATCACAGAGCAGATGCTCAGTAAGTGTTAGTGGAATGCAGAAATAAATAACAGGGAGTACAATGACATTATTCTGCCCCCACTGCAGTCCTTTTTTTCTTCCTTTAGAATCTCAGCATGACCTACCCAGGAATCTGCTGAAGAGTTTTGCTCTGGGCAAGCCCTGTCAAGCATTCCATGACAAAGTCTCAGCCTCACTGATTCTAAATCTTGGAAACACTTTCCCTAAACTGACCCCCCTTCTTTCATTCCAGAAAATACTGTCTCTCAAGATGATCTGAAGGAGTTGGAACAAACCAAGGACCAACTCTGTCAAATAGTCACAATCAGAAACTCTACATGTTTGTGATGCCCCTGTTAACTTTCAGGTATCATCAATCATTCCTTGACATTGGCTAAGGACATTCTTGTTAAATGAATAAAGACAGAAACCATGGTATCTCTGATGTTAGAGTCTATGGGTCTGAAACTTCTTAGAATGCACGTAGCAGATAACTGACATTTCATTATGTTTAGTGGCATTAAACTGGACAATAAACAGCAAGAGGAAAAAAATAAACGTATCCCCAAGAACTACATGACCATGTGGCCACATAAGCCTGCAGCCAAGCTGACTTCAGTGTCATAGAGGGAGACAGCAGCACAGAGTGGAAAGACATGGGTTTTTGAAGTGAGCCAGATTTTGGCTCAAATTCCAGCACCTCCATGAACAATCTGTGTGATTTTGAGCAAGTCATATAATTTCTCTGAGACAGGTTCCGTTAGCTAAAGAACAAGAGTAGTAACATCTTCCTTATATTATTATGCTCCCGTGAGGACTCATCATTGGCAACTACCATACAAGTCTTGGTTCAGTGAATGGGCAGTTCTCATTGTCTTCCCTAAGAGGGTGCAGGAGCCATGTCTGAGGGGATTTTAATCACGTTTCTTCCACTAAACATAGAGCTCCCTAAAGGCCTGGTGACCACAAATGAAGCCTTAACTCAAAGACAGTAGAGTCTTTGAAAGGAACAGAATTAAAGTAGGGTTTGTCCTTTCATGATGGGGTACAAAGAAGCTATTAGTCAACTCAGCAAATATGTGCTCTGTAAATCAGCTCAACACATTCAGAGAGACCACTTTGAAGCAGCAAGCAGCTGAGTTCAGGTCCGAGGGGGAGCTTAAAACATAGTGTCTCTACCTGTGCCATGTAAGCCAGGAGGACTTCAGGGAGTCAATGACTGCTCCCTAGAGTTCATCCCAGCCATCGAACTAGGATTATCGACTGCCAGGTCTGTTTCAAATGAATTTTCAGGAAGTCCATGGGCATAGCAAGATTTGGAGCATCTAAGAGGGGTTACTGTCTGAGCTGTATTACTGGATGAATGTGGAAGGAGGAACACTAAAAATCTAATACTCTTCCTGTATAGGTTCAAATCCTCTCCTATGCCCGTATTTCATACATTTCTTTCTTATCCGCGGAGGGAGCAGCATTATAGGTTATGTGGTCTGGCATCCACCCAAGTAGGCCCAGGTTTGAATTCTGGGTCTGCCATATAGTGACCATGTGAATTTTGGGGAGTTAATTTCCCAGAGCTCACTGGGTTTCCTCATCTATAAGCAGCAAGTTTCACTTTGCAGTTTTGCTGCAAGGATTCAATGAGCTAATGCATGCAACAGGCCCTTTTACATAGTGGTTACTCAATGAATCTTAGCTCTCCTAGACACTGAGTATTATGGGGCCTATGTGAGAGAAAACTTACTGTCCTCCCAGCTGAAAGCCAAGATCGTATTGGCTTACTGAAAACACCAGCATGACCCATTTATAAGCTTGGTTTGCCCTGGGGCACTGAGACTAAGGAATCACCATGCCTACTAACTGCCTCTGCCCAGAGGGCTGCAGCACTCCCTGCCCATGAACTGCGGCTGGCAGTGAGCTGCTGCTCCCAACGTAAGTTCTGGGAATTCATTCCGTGGACTCTGCAGACCTCAGCTTCCACTCGGTTGGCAGCCTCTATGTTGAACTTGGGCATTAGCCAGCATCTGAGCTCTAGCCTTCAGCGACACCAGCTTCATTGTCAGGCACCTATCTTTAGGGAAATAGGATTTTCTCTTGGTGTGGAGAGTCAGTTTCTGGCTTTAATAAATTCAGGGTAGGGATGCTTGGGGACTCAGTCAGTTAAGCATCTGCCTTAGGCTCAGGTCATGGTCTCAGGGTCCTGGGATTGAGTCCCGCATCTGGCTCCTTGCTCAGCAGGGACCCTGCTTCTCCCATTGCCTGCCACTCTCCCTGCTTGTACCTTCGTGCTCTCTCTCTCTGACAAATAAATAAATAAAATCTAAAAAAAATTAAAATAATAAAAAAATAAATTCAGGGTACACAAAGTTACATTGTCCTCCAACATATACCTGTTGTCTCAAAGTACTTAGCACCTGCTCATATTCTCAGAGGTGACCCAGTCTGTATGGTAAGTTATATGGTCATGACTCTACCCACAGAAAAGCAAGTGAAAGCAAGGTGGCTGCGCAGGATTCAGGGGCTGTAAAACATGTAAAAAAAATAAAAGGCTTTAGGGAATTAAAAATTGATTTTTACCATCAAGGAACCAGTACTACTAGTACATTTCCACTCGGCTCAAGTAGCTGGTAGGGACTAATTAAAAGTTACATCTAACAATGGTCTTCTCTAGAAAAGATGATTTTGGAATGAGTGAGAGAGAGAGAGAGAGAGAGAGAGAGAGTGTGTGTGTGTGTGTGTGTGTGTGTGTCTACATAGGGAAGAGAAAAAGGCATTGGTGTACTGGGAAATGTTTGACAACCAGCTCTTGGGGTGGTGAGGGTGCCCTGACTTGTGGTTTTCTGATTGCCATGGCGTAAATACTTCCATTGTGGCCAGTTTCAGTGTATGAATGTGAAGCACAGAACACAAACTAGGAAAGAGATGCACATGGTAGGTTCCTGCGAGCTGGTGTGAGCTGGCTCTCACACACCCATGGAGAAAGGGGACTTTAACACATACTTTGAATACTTCTTGATGTTTTACTTTTTACAGTATTTGTGTATTAATTTTGTGATGTACATGCCACATATATGCTATACATGTATATATATGTAACATATGTAGGATACACACACACACACACAAAATGCATACATATACACACACGCAGAAATTTACCCGCATCTGTGTGAGGATTAGTTTAAGTGATTGTTTTCCTAAGTTGTTTTTTTTTTTAAATAAATCTAAGTGAATTCTCCACTTGAGCATATAACACATGGGAGGGTCTCAGAAGTCAGAGCGCTGTGGGGTGTCCTGTGACCATCAGGACAAGGGGCTGAGGGCTCGCTTTGCTAGTGATTACCAGGAATTACCTTGCTAGCATCTGGGATATAAAACATCTGGCTTCCAGGCTGAGACAGAAGCTGGACAGAGACTGAAGATGCTTTGAGGGAGAGAGTGTAAAGCGAGATCTAGCCTCGGAAGAGGTGAAAACAAGGATAAGGTTCAAAGGATGAGAAAAACAAAACGGAGAACAGAGAGTGTAAGGTCTTGCTCTCTGTACTGGCGTGTGTCTCGGCAGCTTCTCACAAGAGTGGGAGGGAGCGGGGAAGAAACAGTCCGGACTTTCGTTTATTGAATGCAGCGTTCGCTGGTCACATTGCAACTCAATACAAACAGCCCAGCCGAGAGTAGGGCGTGGACTCTTGTTCTCATCAATGTAAACACAACATTAATATTAAAGATTCAAGAAAATGGGTAAAAAGTCCAGTGTCTCCTCAATCCGTGTAATGGTAAATGTGCTTGCCTACCCTCTGGACAGGTCCCAGAGGGAGCCGGAGGCCGTGACCTTGTCCCAGCTGCAGGGAAGCAGCACAAACCCAGAGGAACCCAACACGCTCTTCCTGACAGTCTCCAGATGGACACGTGGATCTTCAGAAGTGGGCTTGTGTGAACTACTGCGGTTCTTCTAAAGGCCTGAGAGGTCCGTACCTTCCGTGTGCCCTGACACAGTCCCTTCCGAGCCCTTTCCCCATGAACAGCCAATAGCAAATGTGACAGTCTTTGTATTTCCACAGTCTCCATCTTTGCCTGTGGATTCTGGAGAGTAGGGGATTCAAGGTCATGGGGGCGTCGGTGATAATCCTGAAGAGGGCTGCCCTTAAACAGTGGCTGAAGATTCTCATACTCCTTGCTGGGCCACTACTGACAGGGGTGTGCTGGATGAGGCAGCCGATTCTCCTTCAGAGCCTTAAGAGATCAGGTTTTCTATTTTGGATTCCCAGACCAAAAACAAACAAACAACCCCCCGCCCCCAACAAAAACAAATCAAAGCAAAACAAGAGTGTCCTTGAGGATAAAGAACCAACCGACCCCCCCCACCTCCAGGTCCCACCCGGTATAATGTCCCCACTGGGTTTTTCCAAATGGTTGGTTCAGATCATTGGCTTGCCTCCCACCTTGGATACGCAGCTAGATTGCAGGACAAAAAAAGAAAGTTTCCTCTGAACAAAGAGACAGTTTTGTTTTTATTTCCCGGGATGGCTAACCCCCAGCACCCTGACTTTCCTTTCTTAAAAAGCAATGAGAACGTCCTAAAGACCTGCTTGGTGTTGTGGCTTTGTGGACGGACAACCCCTTTGCTCCCTCTACCTCCTCCGTGTCCCATTCTTGAAGAGACTGTGGCGCCAAGCTGCTCTTCCACATTCTGGGAATGCAGGATTGTGGAGCAGAGAGGCCCTGGCCGGATCCTTGTCCCAGATCTCTGTAGTGTGGGCATCTTTGTTGGGCCAAAGAGACAAATAAAAACAAACCAAAAAAGCATCGCTCAATTTTGAGTTTGAAGGCTGGGCCCCAAACGGCGAGTGGCGCTCCCCCTGTAGAATAGGTCTCTCTCCCTAGTGGTGGGCTTCCTGGTGCTAGCTGTTGTTCTCAGCCGTGAGATATTTGAGGGCGGCAAAGCCGTAGCGGCGAGACATGTCCTGCTGAAACTCCTCCTTCAGGGTTTTGAGACAGATGCGGTATTGCTTGTTGGACCGGAACTTGGTGATGTCGAAGCTGGGGGCATGAGGCATGTGGATCATGTAGGCATTGGGCAGCACGATGAATTCATATTCCTGGAAGACAAGAGCAGCGTGAGCACTTGCAAGGATCCCCGGGAATGTCTGACGGATGTCCGAGTGCATGACCAAATGACCAAGTGGATGAATGAAGAGGGGAACGACATCAGCAAGGAGGGGGGCGTGGAAAGAGAGCCGTGCTGGAGAGGGACGGTGCAGGGCTCTTTCCATGGCTCTGGACAAACTACCAGGCTTCCCGATGCCTTCGTTTTCTCATCTATGAAGTAGACATAATAATACCTCCCTTGAAAGATGACCAATCATGGATGAATATTGCTGGGCAGAACTCACAGCCCACGAAAGGTTCTTGGTAAACGTGAGCACGTGCCCACGTGGCTGCTCTAGAATGACGCAAGCCATGAGACATACTCTTGTTCAACGAAATGATGTCTGTTTCTGGGATTTCTCACAGGGCTTGATGAGATATGACAGCCTCAACAGATTAGTACACGAGAGGGGACAAAAAAAGAAACAAGAAAAAAAAAAGATCCCACTGGATGGAAGCTCATTAAGAACAAACCATAAGACTGTTAATCATAGGAAACAAACTGAGGGTTGCTGGAAGGGAGGGGAGACAGGTAGGGGGGTGGGGAAACGGGGATGGACATCAAGGAGGGCATGTGATGTTAACGGGTACCGGCTGTTACATAAGAATGATGAATCCCTGACCTCTACCTCTGAAACCAGTAATACATTCCATGTTAATTAACTGAATTTAAATTAAAAAATATTTAAAAAGGAAATAAACAAAAGAGTTACTAATCTGCTTATACCTGAGCAAAATAAAAACGAATTTAAGGGGAAAAAAAAAGAACAAAGCTCTTGCCTACTCATCGTTATTGTAAATCACACCACCATAGAGTAGCCTCCACTTGGCAGCATACAGATAGAAACTCAGACCAAAAATAAAACGTAGGTGACACCAATTTAGGACACGGAACTCCAAGGAGAACCCATGTTCTCTGATTTTGGACCTAATGTCTGATAAGCTTTGGTCATCTGCTTCCCCAACGCAGAGCAGATCAGAAGAAACTCTGAAAGGGAAAGTCAGAGTGGGGAAAGGTAGCTTTACAAGTGGGGGAGCACTGACACAGCAAGAAAGGACAGTTGATGGTGAGGAGGAATATGAACAACCCCGAGAAGAAAATGCAAGAGCCCCCAGAGCTGAGCTGTTTGGGACTTTCCTCTGGGGACAAAGAACCTGACCAATCCCACTAGCCCTCTAGGTGTGGCCGGATGACCTGTCAGGTATGTACTTATTATTTCTGGAAACCACTGGAAACAGTAAAGTTATGTTTGTCCGTGTCACCAGCAAAGAAAGAAAAATATTCAAGACATTTGCAAGAGTTCTGTCAAACTTACCTAAAACAAACAAAGCCCGCATCTCAGGGCTGGAAAAATTAACTTCATGTGAACCAGTTCACCTCACCACACTGCTGGACATGAGAATATGACATTTCTTTTCCTTCAAGCAGAAGCTGGGGTAGACTAAACATTTCTGTCTGTGAGCAGCACTGTACTCCCTCCAAATATTATTGAAGAAATGGACATTAAAGGTCATGCTCCTGTTCCTATATACGGACACTATTCTACAACCTTCCATCTACACCAGTGGTTTGCAAGCCTAGAGGCTTATTAAAATCACTTGGGACTGGGTGCCAGGGTGGCTCAGTCAGTTAAGTGTCTGCCTTTGGCTCAGGTCATGATCCCAGGGTCCTGGGATTGAGTCCTGCATTGGGCTCCCTGCTCAGTGGGGAGTCGGCTTCTCTCTCTGCCCTTCACCTCTGCTCATGCTCTCGCTCTCAAAAATAAATGCATAAAATCTTTTTAAAAAATCACTCGGGACTGCTCTCAAACATACTGGAACTATTGGAAAGTAATCCGGGGGATTCTCAGGGCAGCCAGCACTGAGCATCTGACCTTTTTTTTTTTTTTTTAAATTTGAGGTGCTCCTGTCGAGAAATGTGTACACTGTGCTCCATGAGGAGAAGCCTTAGAGAATAGCACGCAAACAGAACAAAGGTGGGGTTGAGAGGCCCAGGTATCCTTCTCCTATCTTAACCAGAGTAGCTTAGCTTCGCTTTTGTTTAACACTAGGGTTGATGAACTCCAGCACGTCCGGCTTGTTGCTTGTTTTTATAAATAAAGTTTTATTGGAGCACACCCACACCCATATTTAGATACTGTCTGTAGGTAAACTACAAAAGTAGAGTTGAGTAGTTGAAAAGGGAGACCTGTCAGCCCCATGGAGCCCCCAAATCTACTACCTGGTCCTTTGCAGAAAAAGTTTGCAGACATCTGGTATAACCTGTTAGAATTCTGCCAATTTCTTTTGAAGTAGGTGTTTAGTAAGTATTAGTTGAATGAACAAAAGCATTTCACAATGAATACAGCCTGAAAATTGTCACTTTTAGTTATAGGGTAGGGTAATGAACTGCATCTCAGCCACACACCTTCCTGTGTCCCTTATATGGAACTTGGAGAATCTCTGTGCCAGTTATATGGCTCAAAGGTCAAGTGATCACGTGATGATGTTTTTGTCCTCATCACTAAATTGGGTGAGGACGGGGAGTGAAATGTTTTGTCATAGGACACTCACACTTGCCTGGGTCCTGGCCAGGAATCCAACTCTTACCCAAAGGTAGAAAAAGAGGAATGGTTTGGGAATCAACGGTTGTGAGACTTAGCATCACCACGTTCTCACTTCCGTCCCTGACCACATCTTGTTCCCTCTTAGGGCTGTTCTCTGACCTCCAAGGTCCCCTTTCAGCCCCGAAGCCTCGGCTTTCTTCCCTCATAGCGCCAGTTCCATGACATTCTATCATCTCACCTGTGCATCCAGCTCCATGATATGAGCCACTTTGTTCCAGCCAAAGCCCACAAACCTCCGGTCGTACTCAGGACAGTCCCTTCTCACGACAACGTATGGCTCGAAATCTGCTTCCCACTCAACACGGTAAGGCGTGGTGGCAGTCCGCCACTTGGCGAAGTTTGTGGGAGCGTGGCCTTTTGTCCAGACGTGGTACCTAGGTCACATGGAGAAAAGCCACTGGGTGAAAGGAAGGAAACTCAGCTTCCTCAACACTGCTGGTTTGGAGGAAGAAAAGGTATATGCAGATACAGTCGTTGTGGGTTGACTGTGTCCCCCCAAAGACAGGTTCAAGTCCTAACCCCCAGGACCTGTGGATGAGACTATGTGGAAAGAGGGTCTTTGCAGGTGTATCAAGATGTGGTCATAGTGGATTAGGGTGAGCTCTACTCCAATTACTGGTGTCTTTATAAGAAGGAAATGTGGATACTGAGACACACACTGGGAAGATGCCATGGGAAGGAGGAGGCTGAGGTTGAAGGGATGTACCCACAAGCCAAAGAACACCAACGACAGTCAGCCTCCCCCAGAAGCTGGAGAGAGGCAAGGAAGGATTCTTCCCGAGAGCCTTTGGAGGAAGAATGAACCTGCCAACACCTTGATTTTGGATTTCTGGCCCGAGAGCCTTTGGAGGAAGAATGAACCTGCCAACACCTTGATTTTGGATTTCTGGCTTCCGCAACTATGAGAGAATAAATTTCCACTGTGCTGAGCTACCCAGTTTGTAGTATTTTGTTACAGCAGTCCTAGCAAATCCAGTCCATTATCTACATTATCTACATTATCTACATCCTTCATAACGAGGTAACTCTCACAATGAAAGGGTAAGTGAATCCCTGGTGGGCTCTGTATCGTTCCTATGGACCTAACTGCAGGTCAGTCTATGCTGGTTATTCTGACCAGAGAACACGGTGACCCAGCCCTTGTAGCACCTTCTCCCCCTTGAGGCAGGACCCATGGCTGCACCAGTCTCAAGAGTAGGTCACATCATCTGGCAAAAGGGATCCTTGTAGATGTAACTAAGGTTACATTTCAGTTGATCCTTGGGTTAAATAAAGGGGAATTATTGGGGGTTGGGGAGGAGGGGTTGGCCCTTGCCAAATCCTGAGAACTTTTAGATCTGGGTTTGGAAGAGAGCAAAGAGCCACGTGTGAGCTGCCTGTGGGGGCCACGTGGCAAGGAGCCAGTAGGGAAATGGTGACCACAGTCCTTCATGTGCAAGGAAAGGAAGTCAGGGAGCCTAGAGGAGTGCGACTCGCTCTGGAGGAGAACGGGAGCTTTGCCCCCACCTTGATTTCAGCCAGTGAGGCCCTCAGTGCAAACCCAGCCACCCCGTGCCCAGATCTCTGACCCTCAGGGACCGCGAGATAATAAATTTGTATTGTGTAAAGCTTCTAAATTTGTGGCAGTTCATTATATAGCAACAGAAACTGAATACAATCATATAACAATCATAATAAGCTAACATTTATAAAGCACTTACTATATAATGGCTATATTATAAATATTGTACCTATAGCTTTAAATTCTTATAACTTATTCAGTATCAAGTTACAGACAATAAGGATGGAGCTGGGATTCAAACCCAGACAGCCAAGCTCAAGAGCCAGGACCCTGAATCACTGTGCTGGGTGATCTCTCTTCTGTGTCCCTGTCACCCACACTCTCTGGCCTTGCCAGAGCAGACAGTCAGTGATCGGACACTAAGCTGAACAGACTGATAAACAAGTCATTTCCAGACCTGAGGGGTACATATGACCTGAGATAGTGGGGCAGGAATCGGCCTCTGAAAGCTACAAAGAGGTGGCAGGAGCCTGGGAGCCGCATGAAATAGCAGACCAGGACCAAGAGCAAGGGGTTGGGGGAAAAGAACACTGTAGAAAAAGATAATATGAAAGGTGGGACTCCGACAACTTAGGGAGTTTCAGGGAGAAAGGAGATCACAGTTCGGGGCCCCACCTCCGCTCGGGGCGGCTCTAAAGCACGTGAGGGTTAAGTGAGAGCCAGTGGTCAGCGCGGCAGGTGGAGTTCTTCTGGAAGGGGATGCGGCCACGTGCTCACTCTGCGCCCTCGCCCCCGAGGCTGGACCTCCCTGGGACCCTTGTGAACCGCCCACCGGCCAACCCGTGGCCCTTCGGGACACTGTGTTGCTGGGCGACACGGCCGGGCTGCTGGAGGGCAGGGACTGGAATCTCCAGCTCCACGGATTCAGCAAGTGCCACAAAACCACGGTCCCACGATCGGAAGAGGCTGAGGAACGCCACCTGCATGGAGTGCAAAGAGGAGGGAGACTGCAAGAAGTCGGGATTCAGCCAAGGATCAGGCCAGGAAGAAGCTGATTTTCCATTCGTGAACTAGCTCAACAGCGGTCCCGACCTCTGACACTTGCACAGAGCTGGCCCAGCACCACCGGCGGCCGGGCACACGCGCCGGCTCCAGCTCGGCACAGCGGGGCCGCCGCGCTGGGGTTTGAACCCGCCCCTGAGGAGTGGAGGACCTCCGTCAGCAGGGCCTTTACTTCCCTCTTGTGCCCCTGGGGAAAAGAACACCTATCTCGTTGAATGGCTGCGGAACCAAAATGTCTATAAAGAGCTTGGCACAGGGCTGACATACAGGAAGCACTCAATAAATGCTCCTTCCCTAAGAGGCACTTTAACAAGGTGGCTAAAAACAATGGCTCTGGAGCCCACCTGTCTGGGTTGGAATTCTGTCACTCCGCAGGTGTAGAAAATATACCTAATTCCTCTGTTCCTTTGTTTCTTTCTCCAAGCAAAATTATTAATAAATAATAATAATTATTCATTTCTTTCTCTTGGTAAAACAGAGAGACTCATACCTACATCATGGATTTATCATGTGATGTGAATTCACATAAAGCACCCAGAGCTGCAGCTGATATGCAGCAATGCCTCCAAACGTGAAGATATGCTATACTCCCTCCTGTTTGCCCTAGATATGATGCCGATCCACAGGGGTCTTACTCTCTGTGATGTCTATGTATCAATAGTCATCTTATTTAGAATACAATCCCTTGGCCTACTGTGTGAGACAGAGGAAGAAGAGGGGGGAAGGGCAGCTGGGTCAGTCCCGACCCCTGGGTCGGGGGGGGCAGCTTCCGTGAGCTCGGCCGGAAGATGGACAAGCGTGCCGCACGGCTGGTCAGCACAGAACAGGGTGACTTTACAGTGCACCTGCCATGAGAGCACGCGGCCGCCTGACTCCGCCCCCCGGAACCCACAGTCAGTCCAGGGGACACACTTGTTCTGACACCATCAACACGAGGTAGCCCCAGAACGACAGAGACGAGAGAGGTTTCCTGGATACGGCATGAGGGATGGAGAGATCTGGGGGCACCCTGCTTTGAGCAGTGGTTCTCAGACTCGGGCTGAGTACCAGAATTGCCTAGGAGACTACTGTGTAACCAATCACTGGGTCCCACCCCCAGAGTTTCTGATCCAGGACATCCAGAACGGGGCTTGAGACTTGAGACTTCTATGTTCCCAGGGGATGCTGATGCTACTCGTCCAGGGACCCCGCTCTGAGGACCTAGAGGACCCGGGGGCAGGGGAGGGATGATTCCCCATTCCAGCCGCAGTGGGAGGGGGTCTCAGCTGCGAGGAGACGTGAGAGCTCATTGTTTGGAGGGAAGGTGACAAAAGCAATCTCTCGGAGGGAAGGAAGGTCTGTAATTTAGCACTTGGCCTTATGGCTTGTGAGCTGTGGGCCAGAGCAGGAATCCTGGAAACGGCAGGCCAAACCCCAGCTCTCTTGCACACAGACGTGGCCTTGAAATGAGTTCTCAAATCACCTGGGGAAGGAGATGGAAGGAAAGAGGCCCTGGAAATCAGCCCGGCATGGAGCCATCGGGCTATGGTGTCTGTGGGAGGCTCAGATAAAGATCTGGTCTAAGCGTCTCAATTTTTACCTCCATCTAACATGGACTGGTAAGAACATTCAGGACTCAGTCCAATGGGATCTGAGTTAAAAGCATGGACTCTGCAGCTCCTCAGACCTGGACTGAACGCAGGTTCTGCTGTGTACTGGTAGTGTGTCCTTGGGTAAGTCACTTGGCTTCTTGGACCCTCAGTTTCTTTATCTGTAAAGGGGGATGACCGTATCTGCCTCACAGATTTGTTGTGAGGCTTACACAAGCTGATGATAGTGCCTGGCACAAGTTACGTGTTCAACAAATGGTAGTTGTCATTTCTTGCCAAGAAAGAGAAGTTTGGGTTGGAGAGGTGATTAAACCATTTCAGGTCACTTTCTAGAATTCTGGATAGAGGAGGAAGGCGGGGTTTGAGTCCTGGCTCCAGCAGGACCCCTCCACTCCTCAGTTTATCTGCTTAAAATGTGAAAACAGATCATCTCTGAACTGTTGAATAAATAACCTGTCTCATAAGGTTACTTTCCCAAAATAAAGTTTGAGAAAACCTTCTAGAAACTTCTAGTAACTTAATAGTAGTATGGAAACCAAAGTTATTATTACAACCTTTTCAATAAAATTCAGATTGCCTAGAAATATATAATTTTTTTTAACTCAAAGGCAGTGTTGGCCATTCTCCCACTGTTCAAAAGTGGGGGCTTCTCTTTAAAATAGGAGTAGATGGGAGAACTGGCCCTCTCTTCAGACAGCTCTGTCAAGAGACCGGGAAGGACCCTTACATTCCCCAAGGGCACTAAGTGCCACAGCCTGATCCTGGGAGAACCCATTCTCACCTGCACCGTCGTACACACTCCCTGGGCATTTTGGACAGGGGGCAGGGTAGCTCCCCTCCGATGCTCCCGCAGGACCGGGGGGCTTGGAACATCAGGCAAATGAGGGGCTTGTTTAAAACTCGTCACTCGGGTAATGGGAAAGTCAGCTGCCCCATCTGCCGTGTCCAACCCTAGAGTCACCTTAATGCCATTAGCTGATGAAGCTACAGGCACCCATCCTAGGCCTGAGGTCCGTGGAATACAGACCACTCCCCCCAAAAAGGAAAAGGGGGACAACAACCATGGTGCTAATAGTTGAACCCACTTCCCAGATGAATGAAGGAGCAAACAAACCAAAGAGAGAATTCAGACAGGAGACAGGATCAGGAACCGATGCTAAGTACAGGAAGAGTAAGTTGACTTCCCACCTGACATCCTGGTCCTTCCATTTGGACACAGGACACCCACTACCCATGTGTGAAACAAAGTCACATGGCATGTGGGAGGAGAAAATATTCCAAAGACGTGGTTGGGGGCCAAGGGCACTTTTTCTGGCATTAAGATGGTCTAAGGTAGCAGTGAACTTCTGGGCCAGCAGCTCTGGTGTCTGGTTTCCGGGGGCAGGAAGGCCTCAGGCACCCCCAGGGGACGGCGCTGAGGCTACTCACCTGAACGTGAAGAGAGTCCCCATGTCCAACATTGACAGCAACTCTGCTTTCGACTTGGGAAAAGACAGCCGGTAGCGCAGTGTCTCGAACGCAGGAACGATCATCGCCTTCTTGGTGTTGGCAAGGTCAAGCTGGATGACGGACTTCCTGAAAGGAGAGGGCAGGCAGAGACAGGGTCCCCATGAGGCCAGGCAGAGGCCTTTCCCATGTGAGGGCAGGGAGGGGGCACAGGGGGTGGAGGAGAGAAAGACCAAGTCAGACTCTCAGTTTAAAGATGGGGAAACTGAGGCTCTGGGAGGCCAAGCAGCTTGTCCAATACCACTCAGGTGGTATCTGGAGAAGAAAGCCTGCCTCTGAGCTAAAAAGTAGAGTCTTACTGGAGAGTGAACCAAGGGCAGGCGGATAGGAGGGGCTGGGAGACCCTCCCTCACTTTCGCAGTGAGTGTCCCTGTCAGAGCCAAAGTGCAGAAGGTAGGTCTCCAGAGACTCACGGGGGTTGGAGTCCAGCCTGCAGGGTCCAGTGGGCTGGCTCTCCACTCCTTCTGCACCACTGTGCCCACACCGGAGAATCGGACAGCGGGTCGATGACGTGATCACCAACCTGGACATTTCTGGGTCTCATTTCTTGGACTTCTCAACCCCTTGAACCCCCAGCCTGAGCCTTTAAAGTCTCCAGACCTGCCCCATGCAGCCAGCACCCAACACGACAGAGCTTGTATCTCAGGTGAGGGGGGGACATTCCCCATGTGCTTCCTCACTCCCCCCTTTGACCCTGGCCTTCTGCTCTACTCCTCTGAGATCCGGCCCCTGCCCTTCTAGATTTGTCTGCCATTGCCCAGCTCTGCGGGCATCATTTTGAAAGGGAGAAAGGCCAGGGAGGGACACAGAGCAGGAGGCTCATAATGAACACAGACGGGGTTTGAACCCTGGTTCTGTCACTTAATGAGTCTTGCTGTACCAGGCAAGTCATCTAGCTTACTACCTCAGGTTCCTCCTTCCTAAAGTGGGGCCATAATGTCTTCCTCCTGGAGCTGTCATGGAGGCTGAATGAGGTAACATAAATACAGATACCATTTGACACACTTGGGACAGGCTGACTTATAGCAACTCGTGGTCACTATTCAACCACAACATGGGCCTTATTCCCTGGCTTGATTACCCAATGATCCCTTTGGACATGACTTTGCTACTTCCTTCTGGCTTCCTGCTCAGAGCACTGACTCTTGGGTCTCAGTGCCAGAGAGGGCTATTTGCTTGTCATCTCTGAGGCAGAGAAAGCAGTCTTCCTTGGGGTAATCAAGACATTGGAAGGCATTTTGCAAAAGACTGGAAGAAGCTGGGCGCCCGGGTGGCTCAGTGGGTTAAAGCCTCTGGTTTCGGCTCAGGTCATGATCTCCGGGTCCTGGGATCGAGGCCTGCATCGAGCTCCCTGCTCAGCGGAGAGCCTACTTCCCCCTCTCTCTCTCTCTCTGCCTGCCTCTCTGCCTCCTTGTGATCTCTCTCCCTCTGTGAAATAAATAAATAAATCTTAAAAAAAAAAAAAAGACTGGAAGAAGTAGCCTTCCACAGCAAAACGACTTATCGCTGTATTACTAAAGCCACTTCACTTTGAACTCGTTCATAAGCAGGGAAAGGTCCGTGAAGGGGAGTCATGCTACCACGAAGGAAAACTGTGTTAGCCAAGGCCAGTGTGGGGCAAGAACAGAGCAGCACTGTGAGAAGGACGAAGCAGGGTTTGGTACCCATGAATGATGAGGTCAGAGGAAGGACAGGTCTCAGAAGCCTTCCCTGGAGGCATCAGTGCCCCTTGGAGCGGGTGTGGCTGGGATGGACCAGAAGGTCATTTTAGAATCCTCTGAATAGCAGTTGTATTTCGTTGTTTATAATTAGGCTTATGTTAACGATATACCAAATGATATATGACCCTGATGTCACTATTTCTGGGGAAACACATAAAAACGACACCACGATAGAATCTGGGGGAGCTATATTTAGCCAGTTGGAGGATGAGTAGCCTGAGTCAGCCTGCGTTGGTCTGCATCTCTCCTGCTTTGTCTCTCTGAACAGTGACTTCCCAATTTCCAAACACCCGAGATTCCCTCACCCATGGCCATGCATTCTCTTCTCAATCAGTCCTATATTAGACACAGGCAGAATGGGGGCTCACTGCCTTTCCTCCAGGAAAACTAGATACCTTATCTATTGGTTCTGGGTATTGGGGGCGGGCCACAGGGCTCGAGAGGATAGCCTTGGACTCACCAGATAGCAAAGCGCCTGCAGCCACCAGGAAGGAGGGAGTGGAGAGGCACCCCAACACGCATGAGTGGCTGCTACTCATCCAACAATCCCTGAGCACACCTACCACGTGCCAGGCCCCATGCTATAAACTTGCAGCCACAGAATGAACAAAACAGCCCGATTCCTTCCTGCCCTGTATTTACATTCTTGTAGCAAACATCTCAGGATGCTGAAAGCCCAAGATTGCATTTGCAGCTAATTATGTTAAGATAATTGGGAAAAGCATGGGAGGCCAGTGGCACCGAACCACAAAGGGATGGGCAAAGTGTGTACACACATCCACAACAGAGGTCTGTGGGTGCCCATGTGTCTGTCTCTATCACTATTATAATCACGGTTACAGTAGCCACTTCTCAGACTGCCCTGCTCAAAGATGATTCTCTCTCGTGGTCCCAGCATGTAGAAGCAGCTCAAGGAACATGGTCAGGGTCATGTTCAGGGGTAGACACTTGACTCAAGCTGAGCAAATCAGTTCCTCACTCCTGGAAATCTGAACAGAGATGCGGAGATTGGAAACCAAAGAGCTGACACCCATTGTCAGGCAGCACTCTAGAGGCTTCTGAACTTTGGCTGCAGAGGGGCCCAGAGCTGCCTGGGTTAATTACAATCTCAAGTATCGGTTTTCCAAATTCTACTTTGGTGCCCTAAGAAATACCACACAATTTTTTTTTTTTGGTCTTATTTTCCTTTGACTTCATTTCATTTCCACAAAGCTGACTACCATTGGTTTCTGTTGCTTGCAACCAAACCACCCTGACTGATATATTGCAAGGCCCAGAGTATGCAGACCCAGCGAGCAGCATGCCTTAAAAAAATGCAGCCTGAGGAAGTCTTATTTCTGTCTGCATAGAGAGCATCAGATCCTGGAGTGCGTTCTAAAATTCCCTTTAATCTCCCTGAAACACAAACTGCCATGAAGATGGATTTGTCGCTAGATAGGTCCATTTCAGATTCAGTCCGAAGAGGTTTGGATATTGATGTCCTGAATGGGTCTCATTATGAAGTTGTTTCAGCAATAAAGTGGTTTCAGGATACTGACTCCGAGCACATCTGCTCATTGAACTGGCAACAATATAGCTCGGGCCCTTCTGCACAGTTTCCTGTTGGTACATCCTTCCCTTGCTGGGGGTTTGCTGACCATCTGGGGATGCACAATGTGCCTCCATTATTTATCTGGAAAGGGGGTCCTGCAGGAGACCAAGTGTTTCATATGCAGAATCTTCCGGGGAGATTGGCGAGACTGGGAGCCAAGAGATGTGAGTTCTGCAGCCAGCCTAGACAAGCTGAGTGACTTTGGGCCACTTCATGCAACCCTTTTAGAATGTTAAATCTAGATTATTAACGCTGAAGATTCTGAAAAGTAATCTGGTGCAGTAGCAGTCAGACATACTTGGCTTCTAGCTCTGACTCTACTGCTCTTCCTAGAAAGTCACTTAAACCATTCTGAGTCTCAGAGTTCATGCTCTGGTTAAATATTTTGGTGAGGAAAAGCCCATGTGCACATGGAAGTCCTTGGTGCAATGCCCAGCACACATTAAGCACTATGTGCATGATGGTTCAGTCTGTGATGGTTGCTTTTATGGGTCCACTTGGCTAGGCTAGGGGGCCAGCTGTTTGGTCAATTACTCATCTAAATGTTGCCGTGAAGATACTTTGAGGATATAATTAATGTTTACAGTTAGGCCCTTGCCCTCAACAATTTGGGTGGGCCTCATCTAATCAGTTGAAGGATGTCAGAGCCAACACTGAGCTTTCCTGGAAAACAAGAGAATCTGCTTCTGGACTGTAACATCAAAATCCTGCCTGAGTTTCCATCCTGCTGGCCGGCCTGTCTTATGGATTTCAGACTTGCCAGTCCTCACAGTTCCTTAAAAGAACTGTCCACTCGCTGGTTCTATTTCTCTGAAGAATCCTAGTGGATACACTCTTCTTGCTTCTTGCCCAAGACCCTTTCAAAAATATTCCCAAACCTACTACTACATTTGTGGACCAAGGAACTCTTAAAACAATGAATCTTAGGTGACTAAAAAAAATAAAGTTAAAAAAAGAAGAAGAAGAAGAAGAAGAAGGTTTCTACTGAAGTAGTTCAGACCCCTGCTGGTATAACAGAGAGCATAGCAAATACACATGACTTGGAGCCCGCTGGCCCCGGGTTCAAATTCTGCCTGCCACTCTCTTATGACCTTGGGCACAATATTCAACTTCTCCTGGTCACAGGTTCCCCGGCTATAAAATGGAGATGATAACCCTTATCAATCAGGGTTGCTGAAAGGAGGAAGCAAAGCAGTCCCTCTAGAGCCTGACCCAGTGGCTGACTTAGAGTAACTGATTAACAAAATGAGCCCCATTCCCCTTTCTGGCTCGGCTTACGGGGGGGCCTATTGCCGGAGATGCGTGAGAGCAGAGCAGCCAAGAAAAGCAACAGACTCTTGCAACCAGAGCAGGATTTTGTTGCCAACCTGCTTATCTACGGAAACAGAGTGTATTAGATCTCAGTCTCTAGCCAGCTCTCTGGATCCTTCATGTCAAAAACTGTTCAGGTGTTTCCGGCAGAGCAAGTTCGGCCCCTCCAGTCTGGTGGAGGGGGAGCTGACCGGGGGTCGGGGAGCCGGAACGGAGCACTGGACAGCGTCTGCCTTCAGCCCCCCAGGCCTCCTGCACATCTTCCCTCAGCGTCTCCCGCCACTTACTCAAGTGTGCAAATAGTTCACAGCCCGTTTGGCTCCCACCTGGGAAAAGTGGCGAGCAGGGGAGAGAGTGTGAATGAGGATTCCTATACCAACTGAGGGGGTGGCCAGGGGCCGACTGGAGGCTCACACGGGCTTGGCGTTATGTCAAAGACACAGCACAAAAGGCATGCTGTGAGGAAGACGGGCTCCCTGGGGTTAGAATGACGAGCCCCCAAGACTGATCCCGGCAGTGGGTCGTGAGTGCGCACACCTGCCCACACACACACTCACAGCCCTCCCTCCGTCTCTTTCCTTTTCACCCCATCCTCTGCCCTCGAGGCAGGTCTCTGGCACCAGGGAAACAGCCCAGGTGCCAGGCATGACAAGATTTCAGGAAAGCATCTCAGAGAAGTAAAGAACAATGGCGTGTAGCAGACCTCTTCTGACTTCAGGGGTGGGGACGAGGGCTCGGGCTGCCCAAGTTCACCTTCTGGCCGATTACTTGTCCTCTCTTCCACTTCCTGAGTCTGTGATGATGGGGGCTGGCGACAACAGCAGTGATCTCACTGGGGTCTGGGGCCAAGCAGTCCCCATGCCCTGCAGAAGAGAAGCGCTCCGTGTGCCCTGCCCATGATCATGGCCGTGATCATGACCGCGATCATGACCGCCTGCCCATCCTCTAGCGCCGGCTCAGCCGCGATCACAAAGTCTGGCGCCAACGCCGGCCAAGGTTCCACTTGTTCATTTCCTCACTCACTGCACCACATGCCAGGCCCTGCGCAGGCACTCAGGAGACATCAGTCAATACAACACGCAGAAATTCCTGTCCTCGTGGGGGTGATATTTCCGGAAGGGAGCCAGAACAGTAAGTGAATTACAGAGTATGTTGGAAAGCCAGAATCTCTGGGAGGGAGAATGGAGCTGGGTCAGGGGTGTGCGGAATGCCAAGGGTGGGGAATGGGTTGCAGTCTGAGACGGGGTGGTGCAGGCTGGCCTCATGGAGAAGGGTAGGCAGTAGGGGGTGGGGACAATCATGCCACGATCTGGAGCAGAAGCTTTCTAGCTAAGGAATAGCCAGTGCAAAGGCCCTAAGGAAGGACAAGAGCACAACAGGGACAGGGAGAGTCCCTAAATGTAGGGCCAGAGAGAACCTTCCATGGCAAGTAGGACTTTGAAGATGTGATTAAGGATGCTGAGATGGGAAGATGATCCCGTGTTATTTGAGTGATCACAAGAGTCCCAATATGAGAGAGGCAGGAGGGTCAGAGTCAGACAGGAGATGGGAGGATGAAGTGGAGGTGGGAGTGATGTGGCCACGAGTCAAAGAATGTGGATCCCCCTAGAGGGCAAGAAACATTCTCTCCTAGAGCCTCCAGAAAGAACGCAGTCTGTGGACACCTTGATTTCAGCCCCGTGAGACCAGTTTCCAATCCTGACCTCCAGGGCTGTGAGATTACACATTTGTGTTGTTTTCAGGGGCTAGGTTTGTGGTAATTTATTACGGCAGCCATAGGAGACCAATACAGAGGTCTTGGGGTTTTACTTAGTGAAATGGGGAGCCACTAGGGAACTCTGAGCTAAGGAGAGGAGCTGCTTTCTATATTAGAGAATCCCTCTGGCTGCCGTGTTGGGAACAGAGTGCAGTGGTGCAGGGGTAGAAGCAGGGAGATCAATTAGGGGGCTCCCAAGCTGATACAGCTGACTAGCCTTGACCTGATAGTACAACAAAGGCGAAAAGAACTGGCTTCCTTCTAGAGCCACCAGGATTTCCTTACCGACTGGGTGTGGGGTGTGAGAGTGGACAGGAGATGACGCGAAGCTCTTGGCTTGCATCACAGAAGACTGAGGGGCCATCAAGTGAGACGCTGGCATGAGCCTTTTGGGGAAGATGAGACTTAGGTTTTGAACAGTTTGCCTGAGATGCTTGAGAGAAGGCAGAGACAACGAGGAGGCCGTTGGACAGACGAGTTGAGGTCAAGAGACAGGGCAGGGTGGGGAGACTTTGGGGATCAGTGGCTGGTGCATTTAAAGCCACAAGACTGAACAACATCACTGAGGGAGGGAGGAGAAGAGAGGTAGCCACCGATGAGAACTACAGGGAGGGACTCATAAGGTCGAAGAGCCACCAGGAGACAGGCACGCACTTCAATAAGCCAAGAGGAGAGAAACGGAGGGACCGTCGGCAGTCAGCTGCTGCTGAGAAGTTAAGAGAGAAGAGGAGGGTGACCACTGGATTTTGACAACACGGCTTCCTCCCTGATCACAAGCACCTGGAACAGGACCTGAAGCAGCAGCCGAGACCAGCCAGCGGGTGGGCGTGAGTGAGGCTACGGCCATGTGGAGAGCCATTCCCCCTAGTTCTGCAGAAACGAATCAAGTCCATGAAGAGCAGGATCGAATCACTCATCAGGAACAGGATCCCGTCACCGTGCTGGCCCCGTGTCCCCCGGCCGGAGTGCCGCTGGCGGTCAGAGGTGGGGCTGGCTACAATGGAAGCAGATTGGTCACAGGGGCCGGGGTTACCAACCAAGAAACGGGACCTTCTACTTGGCAAAAACATACAAGCTCATCACGAGTATCGTGGCTGTACAGAATGTTTAGTTCCACCTTGTGTTCAGAGGTTGGAAAGAATTGACCCACATGGTGCAGAGGAGATGAAATAAGTCAAACTTCCTAATACCCAACCCCTCAGCAACGAACTGGGAGCCCGAGAGGAGGCCATGTTGCCCAGCTAGATTGCTCTGGGGGTCCCCCAAATGGTCACGCTTGCCTGAAAACGGGACTCGAGTTTCGTGCCCATTTCCCTCAAAGGCTCAGCGGACTCCTTCCCCTCTACTGTGTGCAATCGACTCTATTCAGAATTCCCCGAAATGAATGCTTCCTCTCTCATGGGTGTGGGCTTGGGCACTGGCAACCCAACCTGGTGTCACCCTCAGGAAAACAAAACGAGAGAAATCATCTACCTCTGATGTAAATAAAAATGAGAAAGCACAGTCAAGTTTAAAACAGAAAAAAACGGTCTTGAAATCATCTCCTGTTTCAGTCCGTCTGTATTTTGGGTGTGGGGTGGGGGGAGGGCAGACCCGGACAGCCGCAGGCTGGTCGAAGACAGTGGACGCCAGGCTTCCGCGCCGGGCAGACACAGGGGAGAAGGGCAGGGGATGGGATGAACCAGGACCCACGCCTGTCCCCGGGATGCTCTTCAACTCCGGCTGTGCGACATCCGCGCTGTGGCCAGACTGACTGATGGTCCAAGAAGAAACAACTATTCCAGCACATGTGAGGGCCGGATCTCTCTCAGGGGAATGCCAGTGTCAAGGGAGGCTGAAGAGTAAGAAACAGCATGATCTTTTACACTCAGAGATCCTATCTTCACTGCTCTGCTGCGCTGTGTGATCATGGGCCATTTGCTTAACTCGCTGGGCTTTTCTTTCTTTATCTTCATAATAAATATTTCACAGACTTGGTTATTAAGAGAACTAAGATAATATGCTCATTAATTAATGGGTATTTATGAGGCCAGACATAGACATGGAGTACAGAGCTGAATCCAGACAGAACTGTCTGGACTGAGCTCAAAGTGCAGGGAGGGAGGAAGACAGGAGTGTCTGCTCTGCTCTCTGGGGCAGAGTCATACAGGGCTCCCCACCGTTTTCAAAGAAGCAGGAGTGAGCGGGTCCATGGAGGGGGTTCTAAATATTTGGAAAGCTCTGGAAATGAGAAAGCATACAGGATTTGGGGGAACTGAATTTCTTATAAATGCCCGGGACACATTTGTGGTCCATACGTGGTAATAAAGAGTGCGTATGTCTATTCAGTACCAAGTACCTTAAGCACGTTAGATGCTTTACTTCTTTAATCTTCTTTACTTCTTTAATCATTGTCACGAGTGACACAGGCACTAGTATTTCCGGGTTTACTGATAAAGTCAGGAAAACTCCAAGAGGTTCAGCAATTTGCCTTATAACCCTGCGGGCAGGGGCACCCACCATCATCACACCGTCATCGTCAAGGGAAGAAGGCAATCACTGTGTTCGTTACGGCTGCACCAGCTTAGAAATGACTGGGAAAGATCATCAATCATGGCTCTATCTGCGTCAAGTCTGTTAATGCAGCTGAAGCAATGAGCCTCTCGCAGTCCACCTTGGGTCAGGGTAGCTGATGGAAGAGCGGTTTGGGTCCGGAAAGGAGGGACACGGCCAGAGGCTACAGCCTGCACACTTATCCCCACTGCAGGTCCTGCCTCACAGCAGCAAGGGGGTCAGAGGCCCGCACAGACGGTGTCGGGAGAGGAAGAGACATGCGCACTATCTACTGGCTTTCCTGGGCTTCCTGCATTGGTGATTGGCTTTTTTCAAACTAGTGGAGTCTGCCATGGACCCCCTGGACCTGGCCCAGGTCAGCAGTGTCCCCTCACTGTCAAATGCGGCAGACTTGTCCATGTTCATCTTCCGCACCTCCTCTCTCCTTTGGTGCTAAGACCACTCCCTGCGCCCAGAGCCAGAGAACTCCATCCCGGAATTCTGGAGAATTCTAGAGAGCATCTTCCCACTTGCTATGGCTTGGGTTAGGGAATTGCTTTGTGCCTCAGTCCTCGTGGTGCTGGTTACCGTATGGGTACCTCTGGTGGCCTCTACGCCTTGGGCAGGGGTGGGGGGGGATCCTCGATCTTTGTCCACGCGAACTTCTGCTCCCATAATGGAATGGGCTGAGCTGGTACGCGTGGCAGGGCAGTGAGTGGCCGAGGCCAGAGCTGACAAGAGGCATGCTGCTGGGCACCGGGGGCTTAAGGCCCTGGGGCTGCGGTCTCAAAGCCAGGGGAGGAGGCTCATGGGCTCTCAGAGCCCTGGATCGGCAGATCCAATGTCAGAGAGCACGCTGTTGAATCAAGGCCAAGCTGTAAGGAGTCCAAGCGGTTCTCACGAGTTGCCAGGGACTGAGGTGAAAGTTGTATTACAAGTGGATGGGGGGGCATTTGGGTGGCTCAGTCGGTTAAGTCTCTGCCTTCAGCTCAGGTCATGATCCCGGGGTCCTGGGATCAAGCCCCACATCGGGTTCCCTGCTTGGCGGGAAAACCTGCTTCTCCCTCTCCCACTCCCCCTGCTGGTGTTCCCTCTCTTGCTGTCTCTGTCAAACAAATAAATAAAATCTTAAAAAAAAAAAGTGGATGGGAGGGAGAAAAGCAGTCTGTGCTGGAACATGCATCTGTTTCAGGAACCCCAGAACGGCCTCACTCTTTCTCTTAAGGCCCCGTGTGTAGCCAGCAGGAGCTTGGCTCCCGGGGCCTCTCCTGCCCCCTCTGCTGGCTTTGCTGCATCCCCTGGATGTCCAGCCCCACCTTCTTTGGGACCGGTTCTTTCAGGACTGTTCCAGGCACTGGCGGTGGCGGGACGCGGCAGTGGCAACAGCACGCAGACTGTGCCCCTTCGGCCCCGCCAGGCTTGGGGTCAGCGGTGAACCTTGATCACGGCCGGGTTTCTCGCTCCAGCACGCAGGAGGCACTCAAAGATGCACAGGGAAGGAAGGAATCAGTGTGTGGTTGGTGCACGGAGAAGAAGACAGTATGGTGAAGACTGTCCTTTGGAAATGACCGAGTCTCCAAAACTGGGTTGAAATGACAGTCTGACTATCTAATCCACAGGACTTTGGGGAAATTGTATCTTCTGCATTTTCATCTTTCCGCTTGGATAATGGGAACAAAGGCCCTGAGCCCTGACTGGGTTGTCATGAAAAAGGGACCACAGGTCGAGCACCCAGCATGGTCCCCTGTGCACAGAAGGTGCTAGCCCGGCGCTCCTCCCTTCCTGTCCCTCCACGGCCTGCTGTGCCCACGTATCCTCCTGCCACGTTCTCCGGGGGGACATGGGCATGGCTGGGGTGATCCCCACCCGGAGAGAAAGCTGAGGCACACGTCTGAGACTCACCCACCCTTTTCTGATTTCAGCGTCTTCCTGGAACGAGTGCGTTCAGGGTGCAAACCACACCCGTGAGTGAGCCGGCCGATGGTGAGGAGCAGTGGGCGAATGCGGCCACAGATGTAACCCACCGGGGAGGGGCAAGGGAGGCGTCCACATGTGTGTGCGTGTGTGTGCACACGTGTATGTGTACCTGTGCGTGTGTGCGTGCGTCTCAGGCAGGCTAGCAGAGGCCCCTGTCTCTGGCTGCCCCCACGGCCCCTAAACCGCTAGCTGCAACAGCACCAGGCAGAAGCAGGGCTTTCCAGCGGGATGCCTGGGCAGCATCTGAACACCACCTCTGTGGACTCAGCACCCCCTGGGGCCGGGGCGGGGGGAGCCGAGGCTGCTGGTGCTGACCGCCCGCCGGAGGCAGGCCCTGGCCGGTGCCGCGTCCTCCCTGAACACAGAGGCAGGTGACAGGGTGTGCTCAGCCTCTATTACAGTTGCCTAGGAAAGGAAATCCTGGAGGACGGGCTTCCAGGAGGCGTGTGGCAACAACAGCAAAGACCTGCAAATGAGGGGGATGAGGCTGCCCACGGAGCGTGTAAGTGTAAATTATACACATCATGGATGAAGTTGGAGATGAGCAGAATCCTCTGGAGAGCCAGGGGGGCGCCCGGGCCCCAGTAAGATCCGGTGGTTCCTAAACGTACGGCATTAACATACCCGGGGAGAGAACCTGTCCGTCAGAGAGGGCTGAGGAAGAAAGAGAAGCTAAAAATGAGCTTGGGGGCAAATTTTAAAACATGAAACAGTTATCGTTACGGGGCCATGCTCTGCACCAGGGACTCCGTACTCCTCATCTCCTGCAACTCTCAGCATCCGGACTCACCCCTATTTAATGACCCCACAGGGCTGCACTTTGTGCAGGAGTGCTTTCTGCGTGCTGGCGCTGTGTTAGGTGCTGACTGTGGGTTATGGGAGGGCAGTGAGTCCCCCGGAAATCAGGCGGGCAGCTCTGGGGCAGGTGGCTGGGACTCAGGTCCCACCTAGACACTCCCCAGCTTGTGCTCTCGACCAAGTGACAGCTTTATGTGTGTGGCGGGGTGTGAGGATTAAACGGGTTATCTCATGCAGATGCCCAGAGAGTTCTCCAGTGCATGGAATGAACTTGACAAATACAGCCCATAGTGATGGTCATGGCCATCGCAGTGGCGGTGGAGATGGGCCCATCCAGCAATGGGATCGATAAACAGGTTAAGCATAGAACATCTCAGATAAGCCCAGGAGAAAGCAAGTTGCCCTCGAGGCAATGTCACGCCTGAGGGCAGGCTACTTAGTCTAACCGCTAAGAGGTTAAATGACAAGACACATGCGAAGTGCTGCTGACAGCACTTGGCACATAGTATGCGCTCAGTAAACATGAAATGTTATCGAGATAGCAGAACTCAAATGACGAATTACCCCGAGGAAATGCCACCTAGTCATGGCTCACAAAGGCAGCCGGTTGGCTGTGCCTGGTGCTATCTCTACCTGGTCTTGTTCAAGTTTCAGGATTCACTCAACAAGTGTTTATAGAGCAGCTGTGTGTGCCAGGGACATCTGAAGGGGGAGGGTGGGTAGCCATCATCCTGGAGGGAACAGAATAAAACTGAAGTTTGTCATTCCTGTACACTGTCAGAATATAGTCTCCATGCAGGGTGACGTGTGTGTCGCCTAGCAGGCAAAGGCGACATTTGCGAAACAGAGCAGATGTTTTAAGCTTCAGGCATTGAACAAAGATGAGGATTCTAAAGGATTAGCGAGAGAGGTGGGAAGCCTGCTCAGTCTCATGGATACGGATCGTCCCAGCTGAGAGGAGCTGTCTCTGCCCTCCACCTTTGATTCCTCTGCCATTCTGGGACATTCTTTGAAAATGCCAAGATATATCATGCCTTTACACCGGTTAGTCCTTCAAGTGCATCCCAACTACCCACATCTTTTCGAGGTCATCCCTGGCCACCCACCCTGGGTCATCTCCTCGTGAGTCTGCGCCCTTATATCTTTGCTCGCCGTTTCTGTGTTGATAACAAGAACGGCAGCAACAAGTACAGCTGAGAGGGGCCCCTAGAACGTAAACCCCACGAGGCCGGCCTGTCCTGCTCATTGTGACAGCCCCAGCCATGCAATGTCATGGAACAGGGCGTGATTCACGGCATGGTGCCTGGTGCTGTCCATATACATACATCTTATTTTCTCAGGACCTTAAGAGGGAGGAAGTAACACAGTCCCCCTTCCACGAATGAAAAAAAAAAAAGTCCCAGAAAGTTAAGCACCTTTCTGAAGGTCAATGTAATGCTGAGGAAGGAGCACTTAATGTTGAAAGGCGGGTCCGAATGACTCCAGGGACGGCCCCGTCCCAAGGCGGCACGCTGCCTGGCACACATCAGGTGCTCACTACGTCTTGTTTTGAATCAATGAGTGTAAGTCTACAGCTTCTCATTTTATAGGAAAAAAGGCCGTGATGGTTGTCTGGAGGGACCTGGTTATCCTGAAGTTGGCAGTTTGCAACGGGAGTGGATGGGGGTGGGGGCCGGGCAAAGAAGTATGGTTCCGAGTGTTGTGAGCAGGACAGAAAATTAACTCCTGTTGAGTCCCCCTCTGCCCTTGCAGGAGGCTAGTATTAGCCCCTTTGCTAACTGAGAAAACAGAGGACCAGAGAGACTAAGTAAGCCGCCCCGAGTCACAGGCCCGGTAGGCACGCCAGACCCCGGACTCAGGAGCAGCTCTGCCTCACCTCGCTGAGTCCACCTGACGTGTCTGAGACCGAGTGAAGGCCACACCTCCACAAGCCTGTTCTTCAGAATGAACCGGCGAAGGGGTGGGAAGAGACTTCACTGAAACGCTGCAGCTGTGTCCATGCGAATAACCGACTTCGTTATTTTCCAATTGATCCGTTTGTTTTTGCTGTAATATGAGCTGGTTGCTAAGCAACCGCTGAGGGCGCTCTGATGCTGAACTGTTTGGGGCAAAGCAAGTCGCCCCCCCAAAGAGGCGCTATGATTGTTTGGGGAGGGGGGTCCAGGGAGAGGGCTGGCAGTCAGCCTGCTCCTGTGTCCTGGGGTCTCGAGAGTGATCTGGCCCCTTCCAGAAGCGAGCGGGCTGTCGTGGAGGCCAGTCCACTTGCCTCCTCTGACACGAGTATTTAACCTCGCCGGGGCCTCGGTTTGGCCGCCTGTGCTAACAGTTACCTCACAGAGAAGTGTGCAGCCACAGAGGTAATTTCTACAAAGCAGCTGGCAGGATGGCTGGTACAAGGACTCAAAAAACTGTAACTACCAGCATTTGTGATATAATAATATCCATTTTAACAGAGTGTGGGTAGAGCATTTTGTTGGGCATCTTTGCTGAAGAAGTTCGTCTCTCAGAGGGTCCGCGGGCCTTGTTGGCGTCCACGACGCTCATGGCAAACCGTCCCGTAACCTCATCCCAGACTAACGAGCTAATACTGGTCACGAAGCACATCCAATTTTAGTGTCTGGATCAGAAACACACTCATCCCACTCACTGGAAGAAAATTTTCCGTAAGCCAACGGCAAGCCAATACGGTCATCCTCATAGGAAAAGAACAGCGCATGCTTCTGATAGAATCCTATTCCTCACCTGTTCTCAAAATTCTAGTGCCTAGGAATTATCGAGGTCAGAGGTCACAAACCGGTGGCACAGGATGGGGGCGGGAGGTTCTATTCAGCCTGAACACGTATTTGGTTTGGGACTGGATAGTGTTTTTTCTTTCTTTTTTTTTTAATTACTCTCAACTTAAAAATCAAAACACAAAAATCCAAGTATCCAGCTCCTCTTGAAAAACACGAAGACTGGGTGCCTGGGTGGCTCAGTCGGTTAAGCCTCTGCCTTCAGCTCAGGTCATGATCTCAGGGTCCTGGGATCAAGTCCCACATCAGGCTCCCTGCTCAGTGGAGAGTCTGCTTCTCCTTCTCCCTCTGCTCCTCCCTCCTGCTTGTGCTCTCTCCCTCTCTTAAATAAATAACATCTTTAAAGAAAAAAAAAAGAAAAGAAAAAGAAAAACACTAAGACTGGGTTACCTGGGTGGCTCAGTCAGTTAAGCATCCGACCCTTGGTTTCGGCTCAGGCCATGATCTCAGAGCCGTGACATCCAGCCCTGCTGTGGGCTCCATGCTCAGCACCTCCTCCTCTCAAACCCCCAGTCGCACACTCTCCCACCCTCTAAAATATATAAATAAAATCTTAAAAAAAAAAAAATGAAGACCTTAGCCCTGCCACCCACTGTCCCCAAAGCAATCATGCCACATTTGGCGAGGAGAGAAGCCAGAAGCCCGAGACGGGAGCGATGGTCTCTCTAGAGAATCCTACTCAATATTCTTGGCTCCTTTGGGCTAAGGTTCTGGCCCCTCTGGGGATCTGCATTTATGACTCCTGATATGAAATCATTTCTTCACTTGACGATGAGGCAACGCTAAAAACAGAATTGCTGGAAGCCACACAGCTCACTACGGCACATGGGGTGAGTGGAAACAGGAGTACTGGGTCTCAGCAAGTGTCCTGTCCGCCCTAACACTCAAAGTCAATGCCATGATAGCCTGCTCCATCCGGGAAGGACATGGGCACAGCAGAGCCTGAGGCGGCTGGCAGGAGGGCCGGGCCAAAGCAGGCAGGACTTCGGGGTCCAGGCTTTGCAAAGGAAGTCAGGTGGCGGCATGTGGGAGAGATTCCCATCTTCCCTTTCAGAGTCCGGACACCTCTGCAGACAGTTCGTGACTTCAGCTGCCAAATCTCTCACTGGTCTGTCCACCTGTCACCCTGCTGCATCTGATCCCTGCACTGGGCCCTCTGCGCCTCTCTCCTGGACCAGCACAACAGTCCCCTCTCTTATCCCCCTTGCTCTGGCCCTGATGATTCTGACCCTTCGCAAAGCAACTAGAATGATCTTCCCAAAATGAACATCTGATCTGCCCATGTTCCCGGTGCTCTTCCATGGCTCTCCTCCTTCATGGAGCCCACACTCCCCTGCATATCTTATAAGGAGTCCTGCGGGACCCACCCCAGCTGACATTTCTGGCCACATCGTCTCTCGCTGCTCTCTCCTCAAGGCCCTGGCCACCTTGTGCCTCTGGAATGGATGGCTCTTTCTGCCTGGAACATCACCACCTCCACTGGCCGACTCCAACTCAGCCTCCATTTGGATCTATCTTCTTCAGGGCATCCCTTCCTCCCCCCCCCCACCCCCAGACTAGGTGAATCCCACTGGGAGGGGACACCCCCCCCATCCCAGAACCTAAAGAATCTGTGTCTTTAATTGACTGCCATTCCTGTTAGTCTGTAAGCACTGGGATTCTCCAGTCCTATCTCTGTGGTTCACGGATATGGCGACACAGAGTAACAGCTGCCTTATAAAAGTTGACCCACTAAATGAATGAGAAGACGAATGGATACTAAGGATGGAACAGAAGAAGAATCAGGAAAGTTACAAGGTCTGTTCATTCTAGAGAGGCAAGTCAGGGCTTCTCTGGTCCCAGTTTTCACACGTGTACTTTACAAAGAAGTTGGACAATACACCTCAACACCCCAAGACCAAATAATCGCACTAAAAAAATAGGCAAGTGACACGAACAGACATTTCTCCGAAGAAGACATCCAGATGGCCAACAGACACATGAAAAGATGCTCAGCATCACTCACCACCGGGGAACTGCAAATCAAAACCACAATGAGATACCACCACACACCTGTCAGAATGGCTAAAATCAACAGCACAAGAAAGAACGGGTGTTGGAGAGGATGCGGAAAAGGGGGAACCCTCACACGCTGTTAGGTGGGAGTGCAAACTGGTGCGGCCACTCTGGAAAACAGTATGGAGGTTCCTCCGAAAGTTAAAAGTAGAGCTACCCTACGACCCAGCAATGGCACTATTGGGTATTTACCCCCAAACTACAAAAACACAAGTTCAAGGGGAAACATGCCCCCTGATTTTATAGCAGCATTATTTACAATAGCCAAGTTATGGAAGCAGTCCAAGTGTCCATCACAAGATCGAGAGATAAAGAGATTGTGGTATATATACACAGCGGCATATTATCCAGCCATGGAAAGAATGCAATCTTGCCATTTGCAACGACGTGCATGGAGCTGGAGGGTACCATGCTAAGTGAAGTCAGTCCGTCAGTGAAAGACAAATACCGTATGATTTCATTCACATGTGGAATTTACGAAACCAAACAAAGGAGCAAAGTTAAAAAGAGAGAGAGAGAGATCAAGAAATCGACTCTGAACTATAGAGAAGAGACTGCTGGTTACCGGAGGGGAGGCAGGTGGGGGTGGATGGATGAAACAGGTGATGGGGATGACGGAGGGCACCTGTTGTGACGAGCACCGGGGGACGTGCGGAAGTGCCGAGTCACTATGTTGCACACCCGAACCAGTGTTACACTGCATGTCAACTATACGGGAATTACAATGAAAAACTTAAAAAAAAAGAAGATGACCGGACAAGATAATTTCTTCTCGTGCAAGGTAGGATCTCTGGACGTCTATAGGGCCTGTGAAGAGCAGCAGCGTTCTGGGAGCAATGCGCAATATTTCAACCCCCCCGAGGGGAACCAAGTGCCCTCCCGTAACAAGGGGGCAAAGGCCAACCAAGCCTCCGCTGACTCTGTGTTAAGAACATGTTAATTAGTAGGCATGGCTGGTTAGCTCCTACCGAGTAAAGTCTTGATTAGAGATTAATAGCATCTTTGATCAATAAAACATAGGACTAGAACAGAGAAACAATCTGTTCCTGTGTGATGTTTTTTCAAACATGAGGCCCAGGAGGTAAAATAATAAAAGGGTGCTTGGAGGTGGGGAGCAGACCACAGACTCTTAAGAGAGGGCCGGTTCACCGCCAACTCCTTGGAATGAAGGCCCCTCGGGTGCTCCTGTGGAAGAGCCCCTTAGCGGGGAGGCCCGGGCCGCAGTCTGATCCTCAAGCCTCTCCTCTCTTGCTGGAGGGTGGCCCCCGCCATCTGTTCCTTTGGGAACCCCCCTCCTCTCCTCGCCCCCAGACTCCCAGAGCTTGTGATGCTGCAGGCTGTGGGGGCTTGGACTCTCCAGGAATCAGGCGCTGAAAGCGCGGCCTGGCCACATGGGGGCGCCCTCACCACACACACACGGGGATTCCAAGGCCCCGCTGGAGCAGGAGCCGGAGCTGCAGGACAGATGCCTGCCCGGAGCCGGAGCCCGGTGCCTGCATGGGAGCTGGGGCAGCACAGCCCATGCTCTTTGGGAAGACACTTCCCATCCTCCCTGACTGAGAGGCACGCCGCCCCAGCGTCAGGGACAGAGAGGGGCTGTGAGGGGCTCCTCACACTCACAGGCCAGGGCCTGGAGTTAGGAAATCCCGAGATAACCCCGCAAAGAAGCCCGGCGCCGAAACGTGGACAGAGAACGCAGGCTGCTTTCCCTTGCCCTGGAGAGCAGGGCGCGGAGGGAGCCTATAGGGCACCTGCGCTGCGGCTTCAGGACAAAACATTTAAAGTCTTTGGGAGGAGGAGGCTCTTTTATGAGTGAGAGGAATGGAGACAGTAAAAGAAAGACTGGGAGACAGAGACAGACAGACAGACACACGCAGAGGGAGGGAGGGCAAGAGAGCAGGAGAGAAGGAATTCTATTCCTGTCCCTCTTGGGGACAGGCTGTAACCCCAGAGCAGCCAGGCAAGTGTGGAGCTGGGCGCTTGCCCACCAGGACTCTGGTTCCAATCCCGGAGCAAAGCCATGGGGACCGGAGGCGGGGGGGGCGGGGGGCAGGCGGCTGCTGCTCTGGGCCTCATTGTCGCCCACAGGAAAAGGGGGGAACCCTGCCTGCCTTCTGGGCTTGACATGTGGCTCCGGCAGGATGATTAGTAAGTGCAAATCACCTCTCCCGGTACCTGGACCCGGGCAAGCACCACCCGGCTGCAGAGAGGATTCAGGTCGACAGAAGCCAGCAATAAAGGATCGGGGGGAAAAGAAACCTTGACCACTGACATCTCGATTTACACCCCATGACTTTAGTGTAGCTACATGGGGACTTTCAGGCTGTATGAATTCAGGAGTCCCTCTCAGTCCAGCTTGGTTTTACTCCACAACAAATGCCACCCCCCACATGGCCATCCGGCCTTCCATGAGCCGAGGCCCTCTCCAGCCGCTGGACGCCGGCCCCACCACGTGGGCAGAGCCGGGACGGGTCACTGGAGAGTCACCCAGGCTTGCCAGGACGGCCACTCAGCCCACAGCTCTGCAGTCGGACCGGCTGAGGCCAGCCCCCACGTGAGTCGGCATGTCCCCGTGGGCTCACAGCCCCCGATCTCTGCTGCACACACTCCCATCCGGGAAATGAAGATCAGAACAGCGACCGGCCCAGGGACCACAGGGCGTGGGAATGAACTGCTTGTCAGGCACTCAGAACCGTGCCTGGCATGCGGCAGGCACTTCCATAAAGGCTAGCTGTCACCATCCCATTGCTTTGTTTTACAGAATAGGCAGCGATCTTTCTAGAATGGTTAGACGAAGGTCATCTGATCCAAAACGGGAAGAGGGATGACACGTTTCCCTAGCAGCTAGAGAGAGAGCATTAGACCAGGAGCCAAGAGACGTTGTCTGAGGCCATGCACTGCTTCTAACATTTCGGTATGCAAAGTGGGGTTCCGGCCTGTTCGTCAGGAAAACAAGGACACTGGATTGCCTAGTGGCCCTGCCGAACCCAGCAGGCAGCGCTGTATTTCTGGGCGGATGTGGGCAGGTCCTGTCCCCTCCCGGGTCCCAGCGGCCCCATCTTTAAGAGGGAAGACCTGGGCAGGAGGATGCCCCCTGGTCCCGGCGCCCCCGGGCCCTCACCTGAGGTACTCATAGAGCCCATACATGGGCAGGAAGTCGATGTCAGACAGGAACATGTAGGGCGTGCCCACGTGCTTCATGGCCACGTTGCGCAGCAGGTTCACGGGGTAGAACTGGCCCTCCTTGTACACGATGTGGTAGGCCACGTTGTGGCGGCTCATGAGCACCTCGGAGCCCTGCGCGTAGCGGAGGAACTGCTGGGCCTCGGCGTCCGACAGGTAGAGGGCCAGGCTGATGGGTCCCTCCCAGTGCTTGCAGATGGCCTCGAGCATCTGGAGCCTGCAGGAGACAGGAAAGCTGAGCCAGCCGTAGGGACCGGGGCCACACGCCATGCAGCCAGCCTCCCGGGGCCGGACGCTACCGCCACGCACACCCGGTCGGCCCGCTCCAAATCCAAGCCCCTGCTTTGACATCCATCAGGGCGTGCTGAGGGCCAATCCCCACAGCTCAGTTCCTTTATCTCTGAAATCGGCATAAGCACACTTACCTGGCTGGTTCTTGTTTTATCTGCTTCCAGATGAAGGTGGGGTACCCACAGAGTCGCACCCCACGGTAAGCCTTCTCCTCTCAGGCTTCTCTTCGCACGGGGGAGTGGGGGGATGATTACATTAACTGATGCAAGGGTCCCCTTCCAGGTCACAATGCCTATGCCTCTCCTCCTCCAGCAAAGACGTCCGACCCCTGCACTGCTCTGCTAAGGTGGCGACCAGCCACAGAAAACTTAACCAAACCGAGGCCCTAAGTTACAAGGAGCATTAAAACATGAGCGATGGTAACTACCATCACCAACTCATTAACTGTGCACCAGACCCTTTCCAGAACTCCTCCACAACCCGGTGCGTGACTGTCATTTCCCTCATGTCCCTGCTGGAGAAACTGGGGATCCAGATGTCCGGTCGGCCTGGGTCCTTGGACTGGGACCAGACCCACACGGACGGGTCCCGGGACAGGGCCTTGGAGACAGTGAGCACACACACACACTGGGCCTTCGGCAAGGGAACGGAAAAACACACGAACGCTGGGGACTAAAGTGTGCCTGGCCTGATGCTGTCTTCATTTGTCAGAGCCCTTTGTGCCCTAGGGTCCTGGCCAATTTTGCGAGGCTATAGGACAGGCATCATGCCGAGGGTCACGGGGGGAGAAGAAGAAAGCCCAGAGGAAAACAAAAGGTGCTTCCAATGGAGAGGATTCTACAAAAATGCTTAAAGAGAAATCTATGAAGATTTTTTTTTCTCCAAAGGCATTAGATCGGATCTATGGTTAAGAAACAGCAAAAGCCTATTTCAATTTTTTCCCTGCCCAGCAAGAGGTACATAATCAGCGGTCTCCTGGTAGGAATGCCCACTTTATTCGGACGATTACCAGGAAATAGATTCCATGCATTTCCCTGCTTCTAAACACAAGAAAATGGGCACACCTATCTTATGTCAATGGCTTTCTCGATGGACTTGCGGAGTTTCCTCTCAGTAATTCAGTGAATTGCTACTACCAGGAGTTGCTTCCTTTTTCATGACGGAGGTTTAAGATATTCATCAGAGTAAAATGCCCTCCATTTCTCATACTCTATAACACTTCCTAATCAAATTGACTGGAGCCAGTTTTCTAAGGGGCTCTGCCTTCTCCACGATGCCCGTTTTCCCCAGAATCCGTGTCCCGCTTCTGCCGCGGGCCCGGGTCTCTGCTGGGCTCCACGAATCCGGGGCTCTGAGAGGCCCCACCTGCACCTCGCTTCCACTGCCTGTGAGGTGGAGGGGACGGTGTGTTTGGAAGGGACAGCTGTTCGCACAAATCCTCTGAGACCCGGGGAGCGGAGGGCAAGAATACTTCCCACACGTGGCTGTGCTCGCTCCCCGTGGGAGGCACGCGTGTCCGCGGGAAGAGAGGCCAGCGCGCACGGTGGGGTCCCCACCGCCTGGGACTCTGAGTCTGAGTTTTCTGAGCGGGGAGCAAGAAAGGGAAGCAAGGGAGGCAAGCTCTTCTTCCGAGCTCTGCCAGGTTTAGTGTGGGAACAGACACACAAGATACACAAGGTTCTCAGGTCTGCTGATGTGGCACACATCACGTCCGCGTGGGCTTTTCCGGAAATGGGGCCAGATGTTCTGTGGAACCTTCTCGAACCGTGAGTAAGGATGACCCAGCCGCTCCCGCCCGGCTGCCACCAGCCCTAAGCTTTCTTTTCTCTCTTTCCTCAAAACCAAGCTTCCTGCCGGGACCTGAACAACAGCGACAGACTGAGGTTATCGATGTTGACAGCGTATAAAATGTGAGCGCGACAGAATAAATCTCCACCGTCTCTCTGCTGCTCGGAGCGTGCTGTGCGGCCGCATTCCCACTGTTGCCGGGGCACATTCCCGCCGACTCCATGAAGCTGAGATTCTCGCCCCTGTGTTCCGGGCAAGGAAGCTCGAGGAGGTGAGGCGACTTCTTTCAAGTCGCGTAGCTACGCGGCGGGGTTAGCTGGACTGACACCCACGTCTGCCCACTTCCCCAGACGGGCGCGTGTTCTTCCCTCGGGGTCAGCTTCTGTGCCTTCCCCCTCCTCCCCCTCGGTCCCCTGGGGCTGCCTCCACGACCAGCGCTTCTCCTGACCGCTTGCCTGTCTCCCCACACTGCGCCCTAAGGTCGTCCCGGGCAGCTCGTTCCACACGGAGTTCTGGGCCGAGTCGCCCTCGGGTCTCTTACACTGGACGGTAGCGTACGTAGCACAGCAAGGACGGGGGACAAGGGGGAGTGCTTCGAGAGACAGGTTAATCCTCCAACTACAGAATTTTCAGTGTGGAAAGAACTGTGGAGGTTTTCTTGGTCAGATTGTACGTCTTGAGGACGAAAAAGCTCGGCCTTGGAGAGAGGCACGGCTTGCTGAAGAGCACTGGGTGAGCGAGCGCTGGACCCACGGTCCCGACTCCTGGCCCCATGCTCTTCTCCGAGTCCCCGGACGGCCCACCACCGCTTCACACTGCCAAGAGGAGGGCAAAGGCTCAAGGAAGGCCAAAGAGACGTCGGGAAGGTCTAGACAGGAGCCAGGGCTCCCCCAGGGAGTCCTGCAGAGACAGGAAGCCTCACGCGCTCTGTCCAGGGACAAGGGAGAAAGCACGGAGGCAGCCAAGTCAGAAACCTACAGACTGGGTTGGAAGGAATTCTAGAAGGCCCGCTGGCCTCTGCTGGAATGGGGGGCTCCCTCCCTACAAGGCAGCTGATGAGAGCAAGGCGGGTTGCATGGTATGGAGGGGCAATGGTGGGCTCTGGGGTCAGAGAGAACTGGGTTTGAACTCTGAGCTGCGTCCATACCCTTGAGCAAGAGATGACGGTTCTTCGGGCTTCCATTTCCACATATGCAAAGTGCAAACAGTAATACCTCCATAGATCACAAAATAGCTACAAATCATTCCTCTCTCTCAGTCTACAGCCTCTGCTGATACCCCCGCACTGGTTCTGGAATGGCCACGTGACTTGCTTCACACGGGACACAAACAGAAGTGTTAAACAGTGCTCATGTTGGGGGGGGTTTGCCCCTCCTGACAAGCCCAATTACTAAGCTTCTCTGTAAAGTGTGGGGCACAAAGTGAGGTATGCAGCAGGTACTCAACATACGGCAGCTGCAATTTCTTCCCTAGGTTCTAGTTTTTGCCTTTCAAATATGCACCCACCCAACACGTACTTAGCACATATCTACGATGTGCAGGTGTACGTGGTGGGTCCTGGGACAAATGGGAAAGACAAGGTTTCTGAACTTCCAGAGCTTCCTTCTGGTGGAGGGAGAAGACACAGACCCAACAATGACATGTTCGAGGGGGCGAAGGGCTAAAGCGGCAAGCAGAACAGGAAACGGGAAGGAGGAACCCTGAGGGCTGGGCAGGGAAGGCCTGCTGGGGACCTGAATTTGAGACTTGGCTATAAGGAGAATGACCCAGCCCAGAGGAAGTGTGGGCAAGAAGCTTTCCGAGGAGAGGGAGCAGCCCCTGGGGTAACGGAGTGTAGCATGTTCAAGCAAGAGAGGGAAGACGTGCGAGTGAGGGGCAGAAGGACAGAAAATGTTGGGGAGCGGGGCCATACTATTCTAATCGCAATGAGAAGTCATCAGAGAGTCTTAAAGACGTTGACCTGATATACAGACGATCCCCGGCTTATGATGGGTTGACTTAACAATTTTTCAACTTTACGATGGTGCGAAAGTGATGTGCATTCTGTAGACACCGTGCTTCGTGTTTTGAATTTGCATCCCTCACCACCCCCACCCCCCGGGCTATCCATATGCAGGAGGGATGCTCTCTCGTGATGCCGGTCAGCCCCGGGACGACAGGGCTCAACAACCGATACGCCGACAATCCTGCTGCCCCCGGACAGCCATCCATTTCTCACTTTGCGTACAGCATTCCATAAATTGCATGAGATGGTCAACATTTTATTGTAAAATAGGCTTTGGGTTAAGATGATTCTGCTCAGCTGGAGGGCAATGTAAGTGTTCTGAGCACGTTTAAGGTTGGCGAGGCTAAGCCAGGACGCTTGGTAGGTTAGGTGCATTAAATGTATTTTTGACTTACGATATTTTCAGCTGATGATGGGTTTATTGGGCTATAACCCCATCCACTGTAAGTCAAGGAAGATCTATTTTTGGAAGACCACGCTGGCTGTTACATGGAGAAGGGAGTTCCCTGTCACTCTCTAGAATGGTGCTTTTCTGAACTGAAGCATGCGCTATAGCACTGATTCCTGGGCCCCACTCCAGAGGTTCCCGTTGGCTAGGTCTGGGTGGGACCAGGAATTTGTATTTCTAACAAGCTCCTGGGTGATCTGAAGCGTGGGGCCCTTTACCCCAGCTAACGTTCTCTTTCCTCCACTCACAGAAAACGGAGAAGACCCATCAGCCACGTGAGTCTCTGGAGCAGCATGTGGTACTTCAATGACTTTGTCAAGGAACACAGGAGAGCAAAAGTCCGTAGCTGGGACGCTGTGACCCAGAGCCCCCCTGGTCAGTCCCCTCTGTCCCTGTCTACTGTTCTCAGCTGCTGCTGGGACACCCAGGCAGCCTCCCCCGTGCTGGGAGAGGAGGAGCAGGCGCCGATCATTCTTTCTGAACAGAATTCTAGAGGGAGCCGGGCCCGGAAGCCTGCGCGCTGGCTCCCCTAATTCATCGTGGCATTCACGTAGGGCCTACTTCTGACTCAAAGGTTTACAAACACACCCGAAATGTTTCTTCAATTAAAAATCAATCCAACAGGCACCAGTTTTCCTGCTGCATCATGATTGGACGTGTAGGATGGAGCAGAAGGAGGAATTCCTACCGTCTCCACCAGCTTGTGGTACTGCACGATGGTTTTTTATTATGTCCCGCTAAGCCGCTCTTGTGAGGGTGTGGAAGTCTGGGTTCTCTGGGGTATTGTCAGGATGGCGATACTTGTCACAACGCATTAGGGGGGAATCGCGAGCCTGCCATGCCAACGGACATGTGCGCTTTGAAGGGAAGGCCCCTGCACTTAGCGTCTGCAGCAGACGTGAGAGGGGCCAAGGTTTTCTTTCAAGTGGGCTGGGAGGGAAGGTCCTGCCGGGGGTCCTGCAGCCCCAGCCGGCACTAGGAGAAGGGGCTCTTTTTGCCTGTATCCTTTTATTGGTGGCGACTGTATACAGAAGGATGGATTTGGGATGTTAATAATTTAAAAGCCTTTCCTTCTAATTGTCTGTGCATTCCAGATTGCGAATTCCACAGCTAGTGCAGCGGTAAAAAACACTAAGGGAAGGGAATCGAGTATCTGTTGTAGACCTACTACTCGCTGGGCACTTTAGAGCCTCTAATTTTATAAAACCCAGACACTGATCTGTGACCTTGACGGTATCATTGCCACTTCACTGGCAAGTCAGATGAGTCTCAAAAAGCCTGAGTAACTAGCCCAAATTCACGCAGCTAGGAAGTGGTACAGCTGGACTTGGGGACAACCCAAATATTTCTCTTTTTGACTTCCTACATCACTTTACCTCTCCTAAATACCGACCACGCGCAGATGCTGCGGTCAGGGTTTTCAGATCTGTAAATATTCACTGAAAGCAAATATATGCCAAGGGCTTTCACATTTAATCCTAATCAGGACCCCAGGGGGCAAATACGTTTTAACTCTCTATATAGAAGGAGAAAGATAACAAAAGGTGTTAGTGACTTGCCCAGGGTCACCGGCAGAGGAGTAAAGGAGCCAGTGGGATTTGAACCCAGGGCTCTTTGTCTGTGAGTCTAGTAGCCTTCTGGACCACAAATATGAAGATTTTGGCCAATGGTGCTATCAAATGATAGGGAGCCTCAGACTGTACGTTGGGGCTAAGTCCTGGCTAGCCACGATCTCATCTGGTCATGACAACAACCTTGGGGGGAGCTATTATCATTGTCATTCCCGGATTATGAGATGAAGAAACCAAAGCTTGAAGAGCTGATTCTCCCAAAGATCAAAGCCAAGAAGTGGCAAAGCCACCAGGACCCCACAGTGCCTGACTCCGGGGACTACAGTATTCAAGGTCAGGGCACCTGATTCTGATTAGAAAGGATGTTGGATTTGTCTCTTTCATTGTCTCCTGAGTTTGGAGGCACCCACTGGCTACTAATCCTGATTCAGCATATGTTGTTAATAAATGGAACGTATGAACAGGAGACACGAACGGGACCAAGGAAAACCAGGGATGCTCTAAGAGGCGAAAACCTGGAATTATCTGGAACTCACTCACCACGGAAGACTACAATCTCTGAGCTTCCGGTAACCCATCTGAGGGGCCTGAGGGGCATTTGTGTTGCTGCCTGGAGAACAGAAGACTAATCTCAGCCATCATTCAGCATGAATCTCTAGGATTGGATTTTATTTTCATTTGAAATGGCACAGAGGAGAAGGGAAGACAAATGGGAAGAGAGGTCTCTTACGGCCAGGTGGCTTGCTCAAGTGCTACTTGATGGGGGAGTGTGCGCACCCAAACTGAAGGCTGGGTGAGAAGCCAAAGGCACACAGAAGTCCAGGCGTGACTCTGGGGCTCTGGTCTAGCTCAGTAGACTCAATGATGGGTTTGAACCGAGAGGGGGCCACCTGCCCTGGTTTCCCCAGTGCCCTCTGTAATCCCATCTACTCCCCCTTTCTCACCCACGCCTTAAACTCTAACTACACTAGAGCCTGTGTGCTCCCAGCGGCCTGAGGCCTCTTTGTGCCCTGAATAAGCTGCATGCTCCACGTCCTCTCCCTGTGTGCTTTCTGCTGGCCGTCTACTCGGCCTCTAACTCAATGCCTGCAATATCTCCCCGTGGACCCACTCCCTGTCGCTTCCTTTCTCCACCACCTGGCCAGGCTAGGGGCTCCTCCCGTAGCATCTCTCTACAGTAAGAACCTGTCTGTGGCAGGCTGATTTCCAAGCTGGCCCCTACAACTCCTGCCCTGAGGCAGGCACACCTGTCCAACCCCCTCCCTTGCATGTGAGCCGGACCCGGGAATGGGAGGGAATGTGGCTTCCGTGGATTACGGGATGGAACAGACTGCAGAGTCTCCTGCTGGCCTTGAAGAAGTAAACGGCTGTGCTGTCAGAGGACCACACGGTGAAGACCTAAGGGTGACCTCCTGTTGCTCAGAAGGACCCCAGCCAACAGTCAGCAAGGGAACGGGGACCTCGGTCCTATAACTGAATTCTGCCAGAAGCTGAATGAGCTTAGTGGAAGAAAGACCCCGACTCCCGTGAGATCACAGCCCCAGTCAACACCTCAGTGGTCGCCCTGGGAGCTGAGCCGGGGACCCTGCTAGCACCCATCCAGACTCCGGACCCCCCAAACTGCAAGACACTAAATGCTATTTAAGCTGCTAAATCTGGGGTAACTTGTTCTGCACCAGCAGATAACGAATACGCTGAGTCATGAAGACGCTCTCTACTTGAAGGCAAAAGTAGGGTCTTCTTATAAATATCCCCAGCTTCACAAGAGCCTGGCACACCACAGTCATAGATGGTTACACAGTATTCGCTGAGTGGTCATGTGAATGTTGAAGATTCAGAACTTAGGCCACAAGAAGGGAAAGACTTCGTCTGAGGTCACACCGCAGGTCAGGTCAGAGCTGGTGTGGAGCAGCTCTGAGTTTTTCCCCTTCATCCCAGCTCATCTTTACCTGCTACCTGTTACGTTCAGCAAGTTCTCTGTGTTTCTGCCCAGGAGTCCTGAGGCCTACGAACCTCCAGGAAACCCCCAGCCAAGGGAGCCATTGAGTTTCACGAGCAAGCATCCGCCAATGCACAGTGGGGCTCTCAACGCACAGAATCTGCTTCCATCAGCCACGCTCTACATGACTCGTTCCCGGATGTCTCTGGACGCAAGGTTCCACACGCTCCTCCCAACTCCCAGACCCCTTTCTGCACTGAACCTTTTCATGTCTGAGTGCTTTAATCACTTCCCACTAATAACGAGCGGCATTTACTGAACACTTAACACGTGTGCCAGGAACTGCTCTCAGCACTCCACATGCATGAACTCATGCGATCCTGAGAACAGTCCCACGGAATCGCAGCCAGTGGCTGGGCAGGCATCTCTGAGGTGACTCAAAGAAGGAGCCCATCAGATGCCCTAATCGTGGGAGCTGATGGGGAACAGGAGAAAGGAAACTGCAGGTAGGGAACCACTGTGGGCCACGTGTAAACTGAAGAGAAAGCGGGTGGGCTGAGGTGGGAGAGAGGCACACAGGACACCAGGTATGGAAAAGTACAGCCCTGAGCAAGTGACCTCAGGGCTTTGAATCCACGCACTCCTGGCAGTGAGAGTGATGCTTTCAAAATCATAAATTGGATCATATAACTTTGTGTGAGTGTCTTCAATAACTTCTCACCACACTGAGACTCAAATCCAAATGTTTTGGTGGGTTTCAAATGTTCTATGATCTTCATCTCATACCACGTCCCTGCTACTATGCGTCAGCCACCGCTCTCCTACCACGTTTCTGAATGTGCAAGCCCCCGATCACCACAGGGCCTTTACACTTGCTATTTTATCCACCTGGAATTTTTTTTTTTTTTCCTCAGCAACTCACATTCCTGACTCCTTTTCTCCTCCTTTTAGGTCTCTGCAGAAATGTCCCTTCCTTATTCCTCTGACCACATCACCCAAAGAAGGGCCCTCTCTTGACATTATTATCATCAGTCTCAGTTCCTTCTAAAGCACTTATCACAATTATAATCATTTTACTCAACCATTTGTTTGCTGTTCATACTGCCATACTCATGTTCCTAACGCTAGCTGCACATCACAAGCATGAAACAATGCAAGGTCTCCACCACACAAGTGTTCTTACTTCACTGGTCTGCAATGGAGCTTGAAGGTGAATTTAAGAGCTCCCCAGGTGATTCGTTTGTCCCCAGCCAAGGTGAACAATCAGTGCACTAGACTGTCAGCCCCATAAGGGTGGGGATCACATCAGTACTTCCAGATAAAGCCCTGGTGGATGTTTTTTGCATCAATACACTAAGAAAAAGAAATAGCAATCGCTTTTCAGCAGTGATAGTGGTTCCAGAATATGTGTTTCCCTATAATACACCCCTTTTCCTTGAGGTAGTGTGAGTAGAGCTCTACTCTTTAGAATCACTTCTTCTATTCTCAAAACCATCACCATCACCAGGAGACAAGAGACCTTGGTTTTCCGTCCTGGAGAGGAGTGTGACCCGAGCCTAGGTCTGTCAGGCCATCTCTCCCTTCTCCCTTTGCGTGTAGAGCGTCAGGGTGGGGATGTGGGGAGGTTAGGGCCTACCTGTCCATGGAGAGCTGAGCAACCAGGGTGACATCCGTGTTGTCCGAAGCAGGCTCATACTCATAGTGCAAGAAGTACAGGTGGGTTCGGTGGACGGTGAACCGCTCTCGCCGGAACTCGTAACACAGATCATCCTCATCAAGCTCAGAGAGCTGCTTCTGAAGCTGAAATATAGGAGAAGGGGGTGTGGGAACAAGAAGGGAAGCCCCAAGGAGCCAGGAGCCTGCCCTCACCTGAGTCGGTTACTCATTGAACGTTGTTGATGGGTCAAACATGGGAGAACAGGATCACTGGTTTTAGTTTCCTTTGCATTTAATTTTAAAAAAAGGCAATGATAAAGGGCAGTTGTCCTTGCCATCTGAGAAACAAGCCCCCTCTGAGCTGAGAATGATGGTGGTCACCACTGACAAATATATAAGCAAACACAAACTCCTTAAAAACAAACAAGAAAATGCTTTGGTAGGTGACCTAGTACAATTCCAAATACCAGAACAGAGTAGCGAAATCCAAATGGAAGAATGCCTTTGCATGAGATCCTCTCCCGCCTAGAGCTACAGACTTCAATCTCTGTACCAGGTATTGAAGAGAAAGACTAAACCAACCCATAAACAAAATGTAAAGATCTATTCCTTTCATTTCATCCAAGTCTTGGCATCCACTCTTTCTTGTTTCTAACTCTTAGGAAGTCCTACTCTCTTAATCTGTAGAGATTCTTTACATAGCCTACTTGCCTTCCGACCCCAACCAGTGCAAGAGCTGGATGACCTGCCAACAGGGAACCAAGGACTAGCATCTGACATGGGCAGATACAGATGCACAATATCCAGATCCGAGGATGTACAGCTGCCCGATACACAACCATGTCACACCAACCCCACCATATCCATCCCAGGCAGGGGCAACTGGGTCTGTTTCATAGATGAAGATTTGCCATGAAAAAGTAAAAGAACTTCAATGGGATAGAAATTAGATCAGTGGATGTGAGGGGGCAGAGTGGAGAGACTGGAAAGAAGCGGGACAGAACTTTTTTGGGGGACTGAAATGTTTTACGTCGTGGTTATAGTGACGGTTACATGGGTGTATACATTTGTGAGAAGTCAACAAACTATACACTTAGAATGGGTGGATTTATTATATGCAAACTATATTTCAGCTGAATGTGCCAAAGGCCATATGGCTGGTTCCAATATTTTTTCTGTGACATCAGCCTAGTCCATTACATGACAGTAGATAGTTGGATGTAGATTATAGTTTACATGGCTAGAGCTACTAACCTGAGTGTAACAGAGCAGTTTTTCAAGAACAAGGTGTACATATATTTTAAATCTCCAAACCAACAGTGTAGTAAACAAGAATCATATTAACTCACTTCTATATGACCTTGTCTCAGCAAAAACCACTGTCTTCATAGATAAAGCTAGATTAAGCTATAGCCTTATTTCTTAAGATGTGTGCGATGGCACATGACTGCATTAATCCCTTTGATTCTTCACCCCCTCCCACATCCCTACTCTCTGTCATGAGACTTGCTTTGGCCAATAAATCGTAGGGAAGCCATGCTGCCCTAATAGTGAGACCAGGCCTCAAGAAGAGCTGCGTGTTTCTCGAACCTCCACCACTACCAAGAGGAAACGCCTGGGTGGCCTGCTGGAGGATGAGACAAACCTGGAGGAGAGCAGAAACTCTGCAATCGCCCCAGGTGTGGGAGCACGCTTGGCCAAGCTCAGCACAGCTGCCTCGAGGAACACCTCTCACTGTATCCCACTGAGGGATGACAACCATTGACAACCGAGAGGGGGTCACTGGTATTTGTTGCAGGGAGCTCTTTCATAATGTGACCTGTCCCACAGACCCCCGAACAGTGAGCCTCCTGGGCCCCAGCCCACTAAATGCTGGTAGAGTTCTCCAGCCAGCCTTGTGCAACTCCAAATGCACCCACCTACTTCCAAAGGCTGCTTGCGGGGGATCACTGGAGATCCAGTGATCGAGGAGACGTTCTCACCCACCATGAAGATTTCTAACTGTTAACAACGATGCCATCAGGGAGACGCTTCAGTTTCTGAAGTTTGATTTGAAGTCCCGGCCTATTTGAAGATTCCCATTATACCAATGGTGTGCGACTCATGTAAGGCCAGGAAACTGGAATTCTTATTCCATCTAACATCCTAGGAGCCAAGGGACCCCTTCTGACCTGCAGGATTAAACCCAGATCCTTGCTGACAATCATGTCCTCTCTCTCTGACCCAGCGCCCCCCCTCCATGTTCTCTGTATTTGCACCAGTGATCTCTCTGCTCCCCGAACCCGCCTTTCCCTCCTTCCCTCTGTGACTCTACATTTCTTCCCTCTTGACTGCTTTCCCTCCCCTCACCTGCTCTTCTCCATCAGGGGACTTTCTATTTACCTTTCAAGATTCAACCTGGATGACACCTCGTCTGTCTCTGAGACCTCTGCTAACCCTGCCAGGCACAGCTGGCCCACTTTTCCTGCCTCAAAAGCCCTCAATTCAGAACTCCACGAAAGCACTTGTCAGTTTGAACTGAAATTATTTCAGGGCAACTTTCCTGGTGACCCGGTGACACTTTACCATTGCCCCTAGCACCATGCCCACGGCATGATGCTTAATATTCATGAGCTGCATGCATGAGAAATACCTGCTACATGGAGACCGTAATCATTAGAAGGCCTGTCTAATTTTCCTTCCGTATCCTCTAATGTTATGCATAGAAGGTGATCACCCTTAAGCCCATTATCTGCTCCTATACCTGCAGTTCAAGAGTCTGTGATGGCTGAAAACGTGTGGACAGCAACTAGGCACGCACTGGGCAAGGTGCCGGGTACGCGTGATCCCTTTCCTTGGAGCCTCCAGTGAAGCAGGTGCAGCCTCACGTGACAGCTGAAAGGCAGCCTCGAGATCTTAAGGTCACTCAGGGAGGTCGAACTGGGGTCTGTGTCCTTCTACTACTGAGCTACCTCCCCAGGAAAGGTGCTCATTCAATTCAACCTCGGGTCAAGAAGCACACGAAGGGGCGCCTGGGTGGCTCAGTGGGTTAAGCCTCTGCTTTCAGCTAAGGTCAGGATCTCAGGGTCCTGGGATCAAGCCCTGCATCAGGCTCTCTCCTCAGCAGGGAACCTGCTTCCCCCTCTCTCTGCCTGCCTCTCTGCCTACTTGTGATCTCTCTCTCTCTGTGTCAAATAAATAAATAAAATCTTAAAAAAAAAAAGAGTCACATGCAGCACCATGGCTGAGGTCATGGGTTCTATCCCACTCTCATCTGTACAGTCTTAGGCGAGCAGGTGACGTGCTTAACACTTCTGAGCTTCAACTTCCTCAACTGTAAAGTGGGGATGATAACAGGAATGACCCAGGGGTCTGTCGGAGGATGCCAAGAGATCCTGCATGTGCGGACTACAGTGTCTGCAGTAAAGACACAGCAGTCGTTGTCTGTTACCACGGTGGTTATCAGACTTAGGGAGGGGAGACACCTGGATGGTTTTTTTTTTTAAGATTTTATTTATTTATTTGAGAGAGAGAATGCACACAAGCAACAGGAGAGGCAGGGAGAGGGAGAGGCAGAAACAGACTCCCCGCTGAACAGGGAGCTCAACACAGGACTCAATCCCCGGACTCTGAGATCATGACCTGAGCTGAAGGCAGATGCTTAACAACTGAGCCACCCAAGCACCCCTTCATGAGCCACCCAGGGGTCCCTTTCTGTCCTCAGCTACCACCTGGAGGAGGCAGTCAGCTGAGGGCAGGGAAGGCAGGAGCTCACTGAGCCTAGACCGCGCTTCTGTCTCATGAGTATTGGACACACTCCCCACATCCTCCTCCTGAGGAACCCAAATATACCTAGAAACCACAATGTCACCCCGCAATGGGAAACTTTCCCAACTCATACCCTCCTTCTCTCTCGCCCACACTGCAAAAGAACACTCGCAATTATTCCCCTTTAGAGCATAAACATCTGCAAAGCTCTTTGCAAAAGCCGGGTTGTTTCGGCGGGGTGGGGGGCGGTTTGATTTGTGTGGTGTTTTGAACGTGTTGACAGGAGTGCATGGCTTCGGTTCAGTGAAGACAGGAGTGGGAACGTGTGAGGATGGGTATGGATGTGTCCATGCGGGGCGGGGTGGGGGGGGCTTTCTTTGATGAGCCTTCAAAGAGGAGGTATCCTCATCGTGTGAGAAAGGAGATTAGTGGCCAGAACACGAGAAATGGATTTGTGTACAGGAGTTTCTCCCTATATATGCAGACGCACACCCTTGAGTCCAGAAAAAACAACATTCCAAGGTCAACAGCTCCAGGAGCCATTTTCTGAAAAGCACCGTGTACAGTGAGCTCCTCAAGGCGGGAGCCGTATCCTATTCATCTCTCAACTTCCTGTCCCTAGAATACCTAGAGCACCCTGTGTGCTCACCTACAGGATGTCCTCCCAGCCACGCACTCGGGTTATAAAAGGAAGAGTGACCAATGAAAGTGCTCCCACAACGACCAGAGCGTGACCTGACCTGGTCGGGAGGGTCTTCCAGCAGTCCTCGGGATAAGCAGCCTCTATGAACTTCCTGGTACCGATGCTGTGGTTCAGGGACATCCCTCGGTCACCTGTAGCCATCGCAGCTCTGAAGGGGTGCGATCTGGGGAATACTGCTGTGTACCAACCTTGCTAGGTATTGTGGCACGCACGTCAACTACGGTGTCTGACACACGATGTCAAAATCTATGGCACTCTGGACCAACCAGGAGCCTTCCTTAGTTTAATGTTAGTGTTCCTTCTCAACGTGGCGGGTTGTACCTTTGCTCAGCTGATAGGGATAAAGCACCCACTCTGTGCCAGGTGCAGTGCTAAATGCATTCGGGTGGATTGCTTTATTAATTTAATAAATTAAATTAATAAAAACACACCTCTGTTTTACAAAAGAGGAAACTGAGGCTCAGGGGTTTCGGTAATCTGGCAGTTACATGGCTTGGGAGAAGCAGTTCTGGACTGAGAAGCCAGCCTTGGGGACACCAGGGGACATCTTGTCAGTGTGGTGACTCCCCTCCCAGGGGGTGGATGCAAGGATCAAAGAGACCATGGAAGACACAAGCCTCCACGAAAAAGCAGCCCATAAAAATGCATATGCCCTATGATCCCAAAACAGCAAAAAGACAAACAAATAAAAAGCCACATAGGAAAGAGACCAAAGGGAACACATTACAATGTTAACAAAGCTTTTCTCTGATGGGTTCACAGATGAATTTTATTGGCTTCTTTCTACTTTTGTGTCCTGAACAAGTTCCCTGCAATTTGCTCAAAGGAGCTAATGCGTGTAAAAGTGCTTTGTAAACTGTAAAGTGCTACACAAAACCCAAGCAATGTTATGATTACATTATGTACCTTTTCAAATTCTAATCTAGGATTTCTTATTGCTAACTTCATGGCTGATGTTATCTCAGAGGGAGGCCTGGAGCCGCTTAAAAACGACCTTCTTCCTGCCCAGGGTATGGGTGATTTCTCCAGGAGATGCTGAGCTGGAGGGAGGGCTTTCATTAACAGGGACTGGACGCCACCGCACTCCATACTGTGGCCACGGGGGGAGTGGTAGGCTCCTGACAAGCAAGTCACAGAAACAAAAGACAGATTTCTCCTGAGATAAAATGCATTTGCTAAATTGCTTCTTTGGGCAGCCAGCTGAGGCACAGGGAGATTTGGACTCAAGGGAAAATGGCCCTTTAAGCAGTTTGCATTTATTTCTTCCCATCCTTAAGGTCAGTGGCCTGGACTGACCTCTGAGCTGTCAGAGATGATGGCTGGTCATGCCGGAGGATTCGGAGGGGTGGAAGTACGTCCCTGGTTCCGGCCCAATGGACTTCCGTTCAAAGTCAGGAAAAACTACGGAGAGAGGTTATGGGGATAACCGGAAACGGAGACCGAATCCCTCTGACACTCATTCTCCATCTGACCTTGAGCAAGTCATTTCTCCGATTCCTAAAACAAGGAGTTCGGGTTTCATAAAAGAGCTCTCAAGGATCAAGTGCTCACGAGGGTCAGGGAACATGCTGGGAGCTTTGCAAGTGTTTTCTCATTTAATACTCACACTGACTCTGTGGCTTAGGGACAAGGGTCTGCCTTGTTTACAGATGAAAGCTTTCATCATCTGAAAGGTTTAGCCACTTGTTCAAGGTCACACGATGAGCGAATAGAGCTATTACCTCCACGTGTATTTTCTCTCTGTTCTTGTATGTAACCACAATTCCTTGTTAATCAATCTCTGGGGCTCTTTCCAGGTCTAATACTAGATGGTTCTATGACTCCAGGGGACTGAATGTGTATGTCCCCCACGGTGACGGGGACCTTCTGCACGCGCCAAGATTCATGGTCTCTTCTCTTCCTGGGTGCACAGACCGGTTGCCTTCCCAGCCTTCCTTCACGGCCGAGGCTGGTCAGTGGAATGTGGGCAGGTTCTCGCTACCACGGGCTCCACGTTCAAGGCAGGCTCATGCATACTCCTCTCTGTTGGCTAGAGCAAGGGCATTAGCAGGGGGAGGGGGGGCAGTCCAAGGCTCCATGGAGGGCAGAGCCACAAGATGGAAGGAGTCTGGGCCCCTGAACCTGGAGAAAAGCCACCTGCCAATCAGAAACACCCATTTGGACTTATGTGAGTAATCACCCTTCCAGCATGCTGAGCCCATTTTACAACCACTTGTGTTACTTTAACACACCTACTTGCCTCTTCTAGCCAGTAAGTGAGGAAGACAGGGTACAACAGACCAAGCAAGGCGTCTACTCCTTCTGATGCCTCGACAGCACAGGTGGAAGTATCTGGTGGGTAAAGTAACACTCCAGAATCCTGCTTGATACTTTCTAGGTTTACTTTCAGTTTTCTGTCGCCTTGATACCCAGGACTTCATCTGTTCCTCCCAATATCTGAATGAGACAAGCAGGGCTGCCCTAGTGCCCTCAGCTGATTCGCAGAGAGTAGCTGGGACTCGAATGCACGTCTCCTGAAAACCACCTCAGGGCTCCTCCCTGTGGTTTTCCGGGGAGCAGGTAAGCTTTATTAAGCCCCTCAGACAGTTATGTGCGAGGATTGGGGAACGAACCCCAGGTTCTACATTTAAATTGCTCATCTGGTTTGGGTGGGGAGACAAGGAAGCAAGTCAGTAAGCACAATACCGTATATTCGTAACACCAACGAGACTTAATGGCGGGGGAGAGGGGTGGGCAGGTGCTGTGTGCCACACCATCCCACCTCATTTAGTCCTCACTGAGCCCGTCAGGGGGGACTAGTTGGGATTCCCATTTTACAGATGGGAAAACAAAGGCACAAAGCATCTAAGTAAATGGCTCGAACTCTCACATTCAGTAGTCCTTAGATTTTACATGTGGCAGTCTTGCTCCAAGAGCCGTCCTCTTAGATGCTGCACAAGGCCCTGGCTCGTGCAGAAGAGTCTGCCAGAAGGAGAGGGCAGGGAGCTGCTGCAAGCAAAAGCACACGAGGGGAGAGCACTCGGCACGTGTGGGCAGATTACAAGCAGAGCCCCGGGGCGTGAAGGAGGGATGTGTGTGAGCTGAAGCTGGTACAACGCAGACAGGCCACGCCGGTGTGCCCAGACACGTCCCCTGAGCAGCCTGACCCCGTGGCTCCTCCCTTTATCCTCGCCCCCGGCCTCCCAGGCCAAGGCTGTGCTCCTTTGGGCTCTAGAACTTACCCCGCCCGTGGAGGGCCCCCGGAGGCTGGCCCTGTTTGGTGCCATCCACCCGGGAGCCCGCCGTGTGACTGAAGAGCTGGTGACATGCGGCCCGCACGTGAGAGCAATAATGCATGCTGCTTTTTCTCTGGGGTTTCTCCGGGGTACAGCTGTTTCCACAGGGCCATCTGTTCCCCAGAGCGGCCGTGTAGTCTGATGCCGGAACGTGTTTCTAGAGTCTGCTTCTATGTGTCTTATTTTTAACTTCTAATTGAGCCATGGGGACGCTGTGGTCTTTTTGTCTGGGTGGGCTTGGTGTCGGGGAACGTTGCTGCGCAGGCTGCCCCCAGCCTCTGTTGGATGAGGGAGCTGAGTCTGGAAACCCTCCTTCCAGAGGCGAGGGGGACCTCAGAGCAGCTGGAAGGGAAGGCGCCAGGACAAGCTTTCTGGCCAATGCTCAGAACCAGGCCTCCTGCGGATGGGCGGCACCCGGAACACCTTAACCCCCTCAACCCTCGTGACAGCCTGGGCTGGGCTTATCCACTGAGCATTTGACAGGTGAGACTGCTGGGGCCGTGGGAGGGAGAGTCATGCCTAAAGTCCTAGATCTAGTCCTCTGTCCAGGTGTTCTGATGTCAAGGTCAGGGATCTTTCCAGCACTCGACAGACGCTTCAACAAAGGGACTTATAATAGCTCATGTGTTCGCCCAAATTCACTGAGCACCTAGCAGGTGCCAGGCCATCTTTTATGGGCACGAAGATACCTTGATGAATGAAACAGATAAAATTCCCTGCAGTCACTGATCTTCCATTCTAGTATTGAGAGACATAATCTACTGAAGAGTGAATGTGCTATGCAGACACATAAAGTCAGGAGCCCCGGGAGACAGGGATGCGGGGCTACGGGGCGGGTACTGCAGGTGGAGACCAGGGAGGGTTGTAACTACTTGCAGAAAGACCACTCATCTGAGTTCCAACGCTGCCACCACCCTGTCCCGTGATTTCATTTCTCCGAGCCTCTATGTCCTTCTCTAGAGATGGTGGTAATAACTATCTTGCAGCATTTGTGAAAGAGTAAGGAATGGTGACAAGTAAAAACCACCAGAACGATCACCGAATAACCTGTAGTTCTCATTATATTCATTTTATATCCGGAGCTCCATCCACTTGGGAAGCATGGCCCCAGTTCATCACTTCTGAGTGACACAGACCTGCTTTCCAATCATGGTCCACCGCTTTGGAGCTGTTTGACTTTGAGCGAGTAACTCATCCCTTCTGAGCTTTGGTTTCCTTATCTGTGAAATGTGACTCATAAAGCCTACCTCCCTCGATTGGGGTGAAGATTAAAGTTGCACTTCCTCTTCTCTTTCCCTGCAGGAAACCCCCAATTGGCAGAGGCTCAAAAAAGCAGATGAAGGTCTTGAAACGACACAGAGAGCTGTCTCCATTCTAGGAGATGCTAGAGTGACTAACGGCTGGCACAGGGAGACAGACTCAACAGGCTTCAGCGTCTCCTGTGTCATCACTTGGAGACTGGTTGTGGTTTCCTGGAGGGCTGTCTTGGCAAGGATGCTGGGGACGGGGCAGAGCCCGAGTGGAACGGGCGGGGCCATCAATTAGTGATGTCTGCCGTGGACACGGGCCAAGCTCTAAGTCTGCAGACATTGTCCACTGACTTACAATTCCACATATAGGTCAAACTCACTGGCGTCCAGATTTCTGTTATTTTTTTTCCTTTTTTGCATGTTTTTGGCTGTTCGCTATGTTTCATAATTTAACTTCTATCACGACAACACATGATTCTTTTACTATGGGTCTTTCTGACATACATTCCATTGGTTTTTCTATCTTCAGCTGCCACGGGAAGGCGGAATGGGGAGGGGAGCCCAGAAAGGGTTGTTCTGAGGCTGATGAAACTGAAAATGACAGCTGTCTGAAAGGAAATTTGCAGAAGAAGGATAGTCCGAGGCCATTTCCTGCCAGGATAAACAGCATCCTCCTTTTTCTGGCCAAGTCCTGCCCCCTCAGCCTAGCCAGTGCAATGTGACTCACTGAAAACTGTAAACTGAGTTTCCTATAATTAGGTTACTAAAGGAAGCCTATGTCCTTTACCAAGCATCCTATCCAAATTGATTAAAATGTGCATATTCCAGCAGCCCTGCATTTTAAAAGGTGAGCTTCCTTTATCTGGAAAATTCCCTTAGGTGGAACAAGGCACTCTTGATACAGCATGGCTTTGCAAATACAGTGCTTAGGGAGAGTTATAGGTTTCCGAATAACCAATGTATGGAAACATGCTACCCTATCTGCCAGCGTTTCAGGGACACTGGGGAGTGGGGGGAGGAGGGATCCTTATTTTTCACTGCACTAGAGGACAGGACTCAGACTAATGAATTCCTTACAGAAGGGAAGACTACGGGACGCCTGGGTGGCTCAGTTGGTTAAGCAACTGCCTTCAGCTCAGGTCATGATCCTGGAGTCCCAGGATCGAGTCCCATATCGGGCTCCCTGCTGGGCGGGAAGTCTGCTTCTCCCTCTGACCTCTCTCCTCTCATGCTCTCTTTCTCTCTAAGAAATACATAAAATCTTAAAAAAAAAAAAAAAGGTTAGACTACACTCAACATGAGGAAGAATGGGTTGGCATCTGGAGCTTTCCCCAACAGTGGAGTAAACTGTTAGAAGTGAAGAGCTCCCTGTCTTTGGGAGGATTCCAGCAGAGGCCAGATGCAAGCCTGTAAGAGACGCTGTAGAAGGATTTTTGCATGGACCAGGAGTGGAAAATATCCGTGATTATCCGCCTGTGTTCTGTGGAGCCCCAGGGTTCCCCGGAGATACTTGAGGGGTGGTGCTGCTGAGGAAAAGGGAGGGGCGTTATGAGACAGGAGAGGCTCTGTGTCCCATCAGTTACTGTCAGTCGAAACCACGGTTCCCAAACCAAACCATCTCGTGCTAGAGCAAGAACCCCAAACACAGAGTCCAAAATGGGGGCCTGCTCTTCCCATTGTAGCTTCACCCTGGCTTCCTGAATTCATTCATTTATTCTCTTTGGCAGCAAAGTCAGCCCAATGGCCTCTCCTTCCTTCCCGGACTCTAATTGGTGGGAAATCCACTTGGGATCATGTGGCCCAGAGCGAAGGTGACGATCCCTGCAACGCTTTAGACAGAGCTCTAAGCCAAGCTATAGGCTCTCCTCTCTCCCAGGCCTGCCTAGGAAAAATGAGAATCAAACCTGAAGGTCGGGGCGCCTGGGTGGCTCAGTGGGTTAAAGCCTCTGCCTTCAGCTCGGGTCATGATCTCAGGGTCCTGGGATCGAGCCCCGCATTGGGCTCTCTGCTCGGCCGGGAGCCTGCTTCCTCCTCTCTCTCTGCCTGCCTCTCTGCCTACCTGTGATCTCTCTCTGTCAAATAAATAAATAAAAATCTTTAAAAAAAAAACCAAAAACCAAAAACTAAAACAAAAAACAAACCTGAGGGTGCCTGGGTGGCTCAGTGGGTTAAAGCCGCTGCCTTCGGCTCAGGTCATGATCCCAGGGTCCTGGGATCGAGGCCCACATCGGGCTCTCTGCTCCGCAGGGAGCCTGCTTCCTCCTCTCTCTCTGCCTGCCTCTCCGCCTACTTGTAATCTCTCTCTCTGTGTCAAATGAATAAATAAAATCTTAAAAAAAAAAAAAAAAAAACCTGAAGGTCATTCATGGAACGAAAGTTTGGGACCCAATATCAGATGGATTCAGTACTGTGATCTGTGAAAAAATGCACCTCATGGAATGCTGCTTTCCTGGTGCCAAGTCCCATTTTTGGTGATTTAACATAAAGTGTCCATGAAACACTGTGACAAAGGCATCACTGTCCCCCATTTATCAGATGGTGAGCCGAGGCTCGGAGCCCTTGCATGAGCACATGCACTTCTCTGAGTCACGGGTCTCCAGAATGAGTGAGCTGCAATGACAAGGGAGCCCCACCGTCTTACCATCACCACCAACATCATCTCCCTGGTGAAGAAATAATCGTAATGAGCTTGTGCAGCTGTTTATGTTCTCACATTGCCTTCCTCTGAATGTGCCCTGTTCCGGTTCACCTCTGGTCTCCGCCGCCCCTGCTGCTCCCTCCCTCCCGCTAGGTCCACGCTCTATATGTACTCATTCCTCCTTTCCTGGCCTTCAAATCCTCCCTTCTCCAGGAAGCCCTCCGTGATGCACCTGCTCTCCCCTAGCGTGTGAAATGTTCTCCTCGTGTGCTACCGGAATGCCAGCTTGGTCTGGTGCTTCTCCCACTGGAGAACGACCCCCGCCCCCCACTGCCTCCCTCCCTCACTAGAACAGGCTTCGGTTTGCGACGCTGCTCCGGATCCCTAGCCCTGTGGCCGGTGACTGCTGGAACGACTATCTGCCTGGCAGACACTGCCAATGGAGACCTCCCCCTCTGGGACCCGCAGGCCCATGAAGAGGTTCCCGAGTGCGTTTCTTCGAGACTGCCACCCTCTGCGCACTTGTCAGAGCGCTAACCACGTCCTCCCATGGAGTGGGGAGCATCCAGCGTTGGCCCAGATCCAAGATCTTACCCTTTCCCTCCGGCTGTATTTGCCGCTAACACTTGACATGCTGCCAAGGGTCGGGGGTGGAAGTCCCCACAGGGACCCAGTCCTACAGCCGCTGTCCTGGCCCCAGCCCCTGCCCCTGGCGGGGAGGGGACCCAGCCCAAGGAACCTGGCTGCAGGATGCATGGGGACCTGCCGTCGTGATCTCTGAGGGCTAGTTGTACCTGCCCCGCCCCGTTCTTAGCACCCACAAAGCAACCCACCTGTTCTCTCCATCCCTGCTGCTGCGGGCCCAGGTCAGAGCCCCAGTGCCGCCATCTTTTTGCCTGTGACGTGGTAATGGTCTAACCGGCCTCCCCGCCTCTAACCGGTCCCTCTCAACGTGTGAAACCCCACTCAGGGAGTCGTTTCCCTCAAATGTCAATCTGACCATGATTAAAGCCCTTTGGTGGCTCCTCACTGCTGACAGGTCAAGTCTAAACTAAGCACAGCCAAGGCCCCCTCCGGTCAGCTTCACTCTTTGTCACTCCCGACAGGGCTGTGAGCTAGGACGCCAATGACCAGCACGTTCTCCTTGGGCCCCCGCTTTCCAGCTGCTCTGCCCTTTACCTGGTACTCCCTTCGTCTCTCTTATTCGTTCAGTTCCTTCAATACATATTTGTTAAGTGCTTATGATGTGCTTGCTTCTCTGCTGGAGGAAGGAGTGCCCAGGGGTGAACAGGGCAGGCAGTCTCTAAGGATCTTATATTCTGGTCTTCTACTTGGGAAAAGAACTAGGAGACAGTTGCACAAACTAATTGTGAATAGTAGCAGGTGCTCTGAGGAAAAGAAAACGGGGCACAAGGCAGTGACTTGCAGGTTTACTGGAGGGGAGGGGCGGGGAGGGGCAAGTTTCTGAGGATGCCACATCTGAGACCTGTGGACCTCGGGGGCAGGGTGTTCCAGACGGAGGGGAAGCGAGCTCAAAGGCCCTGCCTGGGGGATGAGCCTGGGAAGCAGACAGAAGGAGAGGCGGTGGGTGTGGCTAGCGCACAGTCAAGGGCAGAGGGTTTGGGACAAGCTGTGGTGAGTGCTCAGAGAAGGCTGCCCTCTCCTTCCTGGCCCTCCCCGCCCCCGGAGAGACCATCCTCTTGGCATCTCTAACATCATTACGTGTCAAGTGACTTCCGTATAGGGACGGGGTCAGCCTCTAAGTTCAACCCCAGTGCCCTGCACGGTGCCCAGCAGATGGCTGGTGTTCACACATGCTTGTTGAGCAAATAAATGCAGTCACAGATGACGAGAAGAACCCCTGATGACGTCCCCACCCTGATGACCCACCAGGGGAAGCTGGTGGTAGGAGAAGCAGGTGGGTCACCCCTAAAGGGAGTCCTACTTCGTGAGACGCTAAACAGCGCACCTGGGGGAATGCCTGATGGGGACAATTAACTGATGGCTTCATCCTGCCAAGGCTTTTTACACGAGTCTCTTCTGTGCAGGGAAAAAACAAAGGCAAGAGAACAGTTTTCATTTAGTGTTTGGGGGCAAAAGTGCCGAATGGGCACTCAGATATTGATGATGATGACAAATACTGATTTGAGCGAGAAGGAAAAACCAGAAGAACACAGTGTTTGTCGAAACCTCTAAGTGCTTCCCAGAATCAGAGCCAGAGTTCAAGTGCTTAATGGTATTCATTCCTCTACTGCCAGAGGGAGAGAAGGACAGACACTGGCAAAGGCATGGAGGGTGACGCGGGGAAGGGCCAGACTCGAGGGGACTCCACGGGGGCCTGAGAGCCGAATACCGGAGGGCATGGTGGCCTTGGGGCCAGTTATGCAGGTGAAGGGTCAGGTGAGTGCGTCCTCTAGACCTTCCACAGCCAACCCCTGCCCCGCCACTGGGAGCTGAAAAGAATTCTCATGATGTCCAACATAAGAACATAAACAATAACAGTCACAGAACAAAATTCTGACCCTTTCACCTGCTCACAACATCCTTCCAACCTGCCCCCTGCCTTCCTGATGCTCAGCTTCTGCTCTTCTCCTCCTCTCCCTCCAGCCCCTGGCCGCACTGGTCGTCCTTGAGGTCCTCATATCGGCCCTGGCCTGCCCCAGGGCCTTTGGACTGGCTACTCCCCCCTACCCGGAAGGCACTTCCTCTGCTTGGCCACCTTCCTCCCCAGCTCTCCTGAGGTGAATTGGCAATATGAAAAACCACACATCATGAAAACAACTTGGTGAGTTCAGACATTCGCTACATTCATGTTACTTTCACCACCATCAAAGTAATAAACGTATCCACCGCCCCTCACCCCAGCGTTTCTTAGGCTTTTCTGTGTGTGTGATGAGTGTGGTCGGAACACTTACCATGAGATCCACCCTCTTAAAACATGTAAGTGCATCATATCCTGTTGCCTACACGTACTACGTTGTACAGCAGATCTCTGGGACTCACTCACGTTGTGTGACTTTGCACCCACTGAACAGGGCTCCCCAGGACCCCGCTCCCCATCCCCTGGTAACCAGCATTCTGTTGTCTAGCTCTGCGCGTTGACGATTTTAGACGCCTCGCACGCGAGGCTTCACGCAGTACTTACCTAGGGTGACGGGCTTCTGTCACTGAGCATCCCATCTCCCCGGCCCACCCAAGCTGCCGCAAAGTGTAAGAGTTCCTTAGCTTTAAGGCTGCACGACATTCTATCGGACACATGCAGCGCATTTTATCCGTTCATCTGTGGATAGGTAGGGGCCCTGTCTCCCCCTGCGGCCGGCAAGGGTAACGTGGCTGTTACCGGGGCGAAGCACACACTGCCTTGGGGATCCCGATCTCAGTTTTGGGGTTACATTCCCGAAGTGGGGCTGTGGGGTCAGAGGACAGTTCCGCCTGTCTTTTCTGGAGGAGCCTCCCTCCTGCTCTGCACAGCGGCCCCAGCGTCGCACATTCGACTCGCAGCGCCCAGCGTTCCAACTTCCCCATGTCCCACCAATTCCTGCTCTCTTCTGTTCTTTGCAGAGGTAGCTCGCTGTGGCTTAGATTTGTATTTTCCTCAGCCCCTGCTCTTCTATGGCTGGTTCTTTCTTGTCATTCAGGACTCAGAGGGCCCATCACCTCGGAGAAGCTCCCTCCCCATCCCGACCCTGCAAACCCATGGAGCAGCCCAGCTGCGCATTAACATTCCACCATGGAGCACCTGCCACGGGCTGATCACTTCCCCCGAATGTTCATACAGTGATCAACTCTGCTTCCCCCATGAGAATATTAACACCACGACCGCAAGGACCGGCGTCCTTTTGTACCTATGAATGCTCAGTGCTCCGAATGGGAAGGCCCCGGTAAATGTTCGCCGAATGAACAGATTACGTCTGTGTCTAACACTGAGGGTCAAGGAAAGGGAGGAAATGCTTCTTGAGCAGCTAACACACCGCAGAAGCCAGTGTGCTTCAAATGCAATTTCGTACTTAGTCTCAAAACACGCCTTTAAGTTTTGTATCTCCATTCGGTGGTTGAGGAAAGGGAAGCAGAGAGAGGCTGAGTAACGTGCCCGAGGTCACACACTTGATAACTGGACAAACCCGGGTCGGCCAGACCCGCCATGCCCTGCCTGTTCCGTGACCGGGTGCTGTCTTCCCCATTTCCTGCTCCCCAGAACTTGCAAGCACGCTGTACTTGGCTCCTCGCTGGCTGTGAGCAGCCCGCTGAGCCTCCCTGGGCCACCATCTCTCCACTCCCATTGGGGAAAGAAAGAGGGTCTCTATGAACATCAGGTGAGATATAACAGGCAAAAATTAAAAGCAGCAAAGAGACAGGAAGACACGGGTGCTAGCTATGCCCGTGACCATGTAGGGAACACTTCCTTCGCCTAGGCGAACCCTCCAGGAGCCAGTTATGTGTGAAAACCTCTGCTGCCACCCACACGCTGACCCCACTGAATGCCGGCTCTCCATGTCCACTGGGACCTGAGTTTCCCAGAGAAACATGCTATCTGTTGTTTCATGGAAACTCTGGCTCCTTCTGCTTCCTCTGCTTGGAAACTCAAACCCGACCCCACCTTGTGCAGGCCGAGCATCCCCACTCTGCAGCCACAGCGATGAGCACGGAGGGGAGATGCTGACGCGCCCGTGTCCCCCACCCGATGGGATGCCCAGGGCAAGGGCAGCGTCCTGTGCATCCCGGGTGTGCCCGGAGCCCGGCTTAGGGGGGCCGCCCCTGCTCCCCGTGAGCCACTTACGTTTTCACTGTTGACGTCAGCCTCACTGGGGCAGCCGAAGAGCTCTCGCCGCAGGAGGTTGCCGTCATATTCCAGGAAGGTCAGGTAGAGGTTGCGGAAAAACTCCACGTGCTTGTTCTTCACCCGCAGCTTCTTGGGGGAGTTCCAGTGGATGACCTGGCAGGGCGACAAGGAGGCAGGCAGGCAGCGAGGACCTCACGCTTGTGTGCAGACTTGGCTGGCCACCGGTCTGAGCATCGCTTGTGGGCTTGTCCGTTCACTCCCTCACTCACTTCCTCACTCACTCATTCCTTCACCATTTATGGAAGGGGGATGAAGAAGAAGGGCACCAAGGCCAGATGGCATGGGTTCAAATCCTGCCTCTGCTCTTGGGCAAGTGACTTACTCTCCGTGCCTCAGTCTCCTTGTCTGTGAAATGGGGAGAGCAACAGCTCCCTTCTGTCTCTCAGCTCCCAGCCTGCTCGATGATGCTGAGGTCGGGACTCTGCAAACCCTACTTCTACTTTGCCAGCTGCCTCCCATTAGATGCTGCCAGCTGGGGCTGTGAGAGGGAGACTGGGAGTCTGGGGGAGGAAAAAGGAAGGTGCCTACCCCGTTGCTTCCTGTGCCTGCGTCACCCTACCTCCTTTCTTCCAGGGGGCAGCAGTACTTCCTTCCTGTAGCAGCAGCTAAAATCATCTTGCAGCTTTCCCAACAGTCAGGGCGAGCTTCCCGGTCTGCCTCTGAGCTGCCTGCAGCCCCCACCCCAGGTCTGGGTGCCAGCCCCGACTTGTAATGCTTCCCACCTCTCCCTCTGCTCCTTCTTCGGCTCCGGGGGTGGGAACTGCTGCCTGCCATTTTCTACTTTTGCTTTTCTTCGTGACCAAATCAACACTTTACATCTAGTTGCCATTTTTAAAGATTAAATTCTCTGTTCAATAATTGGTATGGTTTCTGCCTCCAGCCAGGACTGACGGATGCACCATGTCATAGAGCCACCACGAGAAATAAACGTGTTCATACAAGGAAGACATGGAAGTCGCGTCTGGCAGAGGGTCAGCTCTCCGTAAAGGCTAGAAAGTGCACATGGCGTAGTAGGTTGGGAGAAGGGGCACTGATCTCTGCGGACAGTGCTCGCCCTTGACTGGCTGGCGGCCGGCCGGAGCCGTGTCCACAAACAGCACAGGATGTGATGCTGGAGGGAGGCTCCTGGGGAACGGGAGCTCTAAAGCAGAAGCTCTAGGGATGCACGTGCTGGGGCATGGAGGATGAACCAGAGTCTCCCGGGAGGCAGGGGGCCGGCCCGGAGGGGATGGTGGTGGCACGGTCCAGGCGGAGGGAAGGCCCGCGAGGAAATGCGAGCTCACATGCTGCAGCCGGAGCCCCGGGGCCAGGTGCGGTGGGTGGGAGAGGAGGCTGCAGGGTGAGCGGGGTGCAGGGAGAGCCTGGGTCCGTGCAGGTCATGCTCAGACCTCAGCTGTGGGGCTGGGGATTTTATGCAGGGGGAGAGGACGAACTCTGGCTTTGAGTAAGATGCTCTGACTGTGAGGGACAAGACAAGAATGGTGGCAGAGGCAGGGGGCAAACGAGGAGTCAGTAGGGACAGCTCATGCCCCTGGCCAGGCAGCCTTCTGGGGATGAGGGGACCCTTCACCACCGGCATTACATCACGCTTTTAATCCTCACAGAGACCTGAACAAGGAATGCAACTGTAGAGATGAAGAAGCTGGAGAAATGACTTGCCCAAGGCCACAAAGTTCATAAACATGGCAACCGGGAATCAAGCCTATGTTTGAATAAACCTGATTCCAAAGCCCGTGGTCTTTTGTCCGCATGGGGAGAACAGGAGAAGCCAGGTTTTCAAAACTTCCCTGTTCATGCCTAGTCACATTACAGGAGAAATAAACTAGCTCTCCCCTTTCCCCCACTCGCCACCCAAGGTGGGGGGACCAGCAGAGCTGACATGGAGATAGAGGAAGGCAATGGGGTGTCCGGAACTCAGTCCCTCCCTGGCTCCCTCCTTGAGCCACATTCTGTCTGCAGGCGCCTGACCAGGGCCACCACCATTTGGAGAGATCTGGAAGGCCCTCTCTCTCAGAGTTCCCTAGATATGTGGCAGCCGTAGCCCTTGCAACTGTCTGGGTAAATACTGTTCTGCAAGACCAAGTCCCTCTCTCACGGCACAGGGGACATGGGGTAACGGCAGAGCAAGAACCGGGGACAGAGGCCGGCCCGGCTGTGACTCTCAGCCATGCTCTTCATTAGCTGTGTGGGTCCTTGGGCAGCTGGTCTTACTCTCTGCGGCCTCGGTTTCTCCATGTGCAAGGTGGGAACCAGCAATCCCAGCTCCACAAAGTGGTTAAGAGGCTTAAACAAATGCCTAGCTCAGTGCCTGCAGGTCAGGGTGGCCCCGAATTCTGGGGGTTCTCTTCTCCCCTCAAAGATGGCGGCAGCAGCCTGCCTACCAGCGTTCTGCACCCCCTCTCCTGCCGGCAGACCTCCCGGGAGGAGGCCACTTGGCGGCGCTTGCATTTCAGGGAGGCAGGAGTGTGCAGGGCGCATTCTCTCCCTCTGCCTTTTGAAGGATGCCAGAGGTAAGGAGAGGGAAGATTCTCCCCCTGAGAACACACCAGCCCGGGCATGAGAAGGTCCTGGGCCACGCATTAAAATAATTGCACGCAAGCTGGTGTCACTCACACCCTGTGGGGATCATGTCTTTGCTGCAAGAGATTTTGGTGCTTGCCAAGTGCTGAGCTAGCAGGAAGGCTGATGGATGTGTATCTGACTCAGGGAACTTGAACTTCCTCAACAGGGAGAAACTTACACTAAGTAAAAATAAGGGCTGGTCTGTGGGTCTCCAGACAAACAAATCTGCCAGGCACTTTGGAGACACTGTGTCATTAAACGCCCCCCCCCCAATAAGCCCATTCGGATCCCACTGTCCATTTTATGAAGATGGTCCCTGATTTGTCTGAATCTCACAGCTGGTAAGCGGCAGAACTGAGACACGAAGCCAGCTCTCAGCCCGAAACCCCAGGTTCCTTACTGCCACCATGCATGGCATCGACGGGTAGAACGCTTTGCAGAGGAGGGCAGTGAGGCTTACAGAGTAGGTGGCTTGCCAGAGATCACATGGTGAGTTTGGACCGGGTCAAGGTGACGACGAGGACCCATGCCGGCAGGTGCCCCTGCCCCGCTCCGGGCTACCTCTTATCCCATCACGTCTCATTCTGTTCTGTGCCCGGGGGGGATCTGGGTCTGCCCATTGCCTCTGGGTAGATACTGGTGCCTGGTGTTCTAGAAAAAGCAGCAAAGGGTAAAGGAAGGTAGGAGGAGGAGATGGTGGTTTCACAAGCAGGCCGAGGGGATTTGGGAAAACCTTTTGCAACCTGGGTGCCCTGGGCCAGGGAAGCCCACTCCAAGGCTCACTCAACGGTCCTAGTGATTGCCAAGTGCTGAGCCAGCGGGAAGGCTGAGGGACATGCGCCTGGCTCAAAACACTGGGAGTCTCCTAACAGTGAGAAACTTCATGCACATTCAGATTTACCTTTTTCCCCTGAGCAGGGCACAGAACTTCCATTCCGCTGTGCTAGGCTCTAAAGAAGTCAATGATAGCTGTGTTTATCTAATATCCACCATACACTAGACATCAGGCCATGGCTAGTGTGTGTGCGTGTGTGATGTTTTCACATTCAATCCTCAAGACAACTGACTGTGTGCCAGGCACCAAGAGGGGCCGTGAATGCAAACATGGACACAAGGGATCAGGACTCCCTTTCTGGAACTTACAGCTGCGACAGAGAGCTGGATATTCAAGAACTATCCATTTTAAATTCCAGGTGTGATGTGTTCTCCTAAGGAGATGTTGTTAAAGAGAGGTTGTTAGTGATGGTTTCTGGTCAGGGCCATCTCAAGTATAAAGCAACCAAGGCCCAGAGGGAGACAGTGACTTGCCCAGAGTCACACAGCAGAAGGAGAAGTTGTGTCCACGTTCTGTCTCCCAGGGCACTGATCCTTCCACTAAACCATATGTCTGCTTCGGAAAATCTGATTCAGGATTTGTATTGCTGATAATTCTGATCAGCGCTTGTCTGACTACTGAGAAATGTCACATCCTGGTCCCTTGAGGGACAGCATCACCCATCACTGCTGGCTTGGGGGCAGCAAGCTGCTGGTGTAGATGACATCTGCTGACAACTTTCACATGTGAGATGGAGCGACACTGGAGAACGTGTCCCGAAATAGATTTCTGCAAGGAGCCGGTAAGTGCATGTGAGTCTACCAAGGCTCGTGGAGAAAACCTATCATAACTTACTCCACTTGCTGAGGTATGTTAGCATAGCAATCATAATTATTATCAGCAGCTAACATACACAGGATGTTTGCTACGTGCCAAGCACTGCTCTGCAAACTTCCCTGTCATGGGTCACTTAACACACTCACTCAAGGGTACTGGTGATAAGTCTCCTTATCCCATTTTACAGGTGGGGAAGTCCATCAAGTCACCCCAAGTTACATGGCTAGGAAGGGGGGGCAGTCAGGATTTGAACCCAAAGAGACAGAGAGATGAGGGATCTCTCTCTCATTTCTCTCATGTCTGTATCATTATGTGACTCTATTCATAGCCATGAAGGTGAGATTCACAGAAGAATGATGGGATCATAAAAGAAGCCTACTTTCCCCTTCTGGGTACAGGGACCTCGCCCATTCCTGGGATATTGAGGCTGCAGGATGGGTGAGGACTTCTCAGGTACAGGGGCTGAGCCTCTGGCTTGGCAGGAAGCAGGGAAGGAGGTACCCAGGTCGCATACCAGGTGGGCTGCAGAAGCTGCCAGGCACCAGGGGCCCCCAGGGTGGGATCTGATTGGATCTGGAAAGTCTGTGAAGGCTGAGTCTATGAGCAGATTTGGGAGTCAGCCTGCGGTGAGCCACAGAAACGGACAGAAATGGATTGCTGTCCAGGAAACTTAAACATCATCTGGGAAGACAACAGAAGTCCACTTGATTAAAGGAGAAACACAAGACTCTATCGCCCGTCAAGGAAAAAGCGTCTCAAAGGTAGAAATGAGACCTCAGTACGAGGACAAGTCTATGGAAAGAGCTCAAAAATTCAACTTCTGAAGCACTCAGAATCTGGAGGGTTCATAAAAGTAACTTATGGCGCCAAAATGCTAAGACATCAGAGCGTGAGTGTAAGTGCCAGGTGAACAAGAACATGGGCCTTATGTCTTCCACGTCACAGGGATCAGGGGTATCTGGAAAACGGGTCTGTCTCAAGACCCCCCCTGATTTTTCTATGACCCACAGAATTTTCTACAACCCTCTTTAGCCTGGTAGTTAAGCCCGTTGCAAACTGGCACCCACTTACAATAGCTGTTCTATCTCCAAGCTGTAAGAACTCCTTGGCATTTCTGGAACATGTTTTTCATGACTTGGTGCCTTTGCATATGCTCTACCCCCCTCCCCAGAACATCCTTCCTTCTTCTCTACCATGTGAATGCCTGCTTGTCGTCCTTCACGGCTGAGCTCAAATGTGTGTCTTTTCTGTAAATCTCAGCCTGACTGCTTGTGGCAGAAGGTTCCCTCCTGGTAGCTCTGTCTCTCTACCTCATTCTTCATTCGCCACAGAGCACTAACTTTGTAGTTGCAATTCCCAGCTCCTGTGAATGGACCATGATCACTTTAAGATCTAAGCTAATCAGGATGATCCTATGCTCGGATTCCCTAGACCCCCTTGCAGCTAGGGTTGGCCATAAGAATCAGGATTGGCCCATATGATTCAGGATCAGTGTGGACGTTAGGATGGATACATAGGGGAAGCATGCATTTGCTCACTTAATAATAAGGTTCAGATAAGGTGCCATTCTCCTCCCACCCCACTCAGTTTTCTGCTGTAAACAGAGATGTGATGACTGGAACCATGACAGCCATCCTGTGACTGTGAGGAAGAGGTTAAGACACTGCTATCTACAAACCAATGTCCACAGCTATTCCAGAATTCTTAACTAAGAAATTAAACCCCCCCCATTTTAAGTCTCTGCATACTGGGTTTTCTGATTCTCACTGCAAGCATTCCTAATGTAAAACCTGGGGCCATTGCAGGGCCCTTCCTCAGTGCTCCACAGACTCTTGTACTCAACTCTATGGAGAACTCTTTGCACACTCTTTAATTATTTATTTACATGCCTGCACCTGGCAGCACTGGAATGTGAATTTCTGGGCTGGCAGGGAGCATGACTTATTATTCTTCCTGAGTGCCACAGAGCCTGGCAGGTAGTTAGTATTCAATAGCTGCCCTTTGCTTCAAGAATGGAAATCATGACGATGACATTCTCAATAATCCTCACATTCTGTCTACAGCAAATCATTTATAAAAGCCCTATTAATGTGGACTTTAGGATGGAGAAATATATTCCCCTTTTCTTTGTCTAAGGGCCAAAACAGCTTGTCGCTTTCTCTTGAAGGAGTTCAAGCTCCCTCTGTTCTCGGCTTGTTTGGTATTTCAAGGAGGAGGACCACAGTCTCATGAGTCCCTTTCCTTGTCATCCTTGGGTTTACGATGTGTGGTCAAAAGGGACAAGCAGCCAGACCTGCCTGCCAGTCGCAGCTCCAGCTCCTATGGGCTGGTGGCCCGCACTAAGTCGCCTAGGATCACGGAGACAGCCCCTCATCTGCAAAAGGGATGTAACAGCCACCACCCTGCAGTTTGTGGTCAAGCCCAGGACAGACGGATTGATGCACAAAAAGCAGCATCGCAGCGCTCATCAGATTACAAAAGAAATCCGGGCTCTGAGTCCACAAAACGGTCGCCTTACCAAGCAGGTGGCTGGATGAAACCAGAGCCTCTACGTGGAAAGGAGGAATGAGAAACAAGACTTGAAGTGAGGGATCGCAGATGGTCACAGCCTGAGGCAGGAGGGTAGGACGGGTCGGACGGAGAGCACAGCCCAGAGAAGAAGCCACGCCGGGGACAGTCCTCCTGGCTAGACCGCACCGAGAGGCCCGAAGAGGGGCTCTCCAGAGAGGCCCACGCTTCCGGTCAGGTTTACGCACTGCGCAGAGACTGAAGGGGCACAGGAGCAAAGCGAATCTCACCCCTGCTTCCTCTCGGCTCTGTCACCTAAACCACTCGATGCATATGAACCTCTATTTTCCAGTCTGACACAAGGACACAGCAGTACCTGCTTCCGAGGATCAACGAGACAAGACATGGAAAGGCGTCCGTCCGCTGCAGAGCCTGGAGCAGAGCAGCGCTCAGTTCCCATGGAATGCCCTGTGAAGTGACCCCATCCCTCAGTCTTCTATTTCAAACCTGGACTGAATGCAAGGCCTGTGTCTGTCCACTTTGCAGGCATCGTGACGGGCTGGGTCAACGTTGGCTGACTGCCAATGGAATCCACTTCTTCTGTCGCCCCACCAGCTGCTGAAGATGCTATCCCTGCTCTCATCTGTCCCCTTTTCCAGTCCCGACCATTCCCGGGAGCGGCTATTAACTAACAACAGCGTGTCTGAAACTCAGGTCTCAAGCCACAAAGGCTTGGTGACTCTGTGTCTCCTTTACACAGGTTCCTGTTGCTTCTTGGTTTTGCAAGTCCCAGAAAGGGAAAAAAAAAATTCTTCCCAGACAAAAGTGCATCATTACCCAGGAAAGGAGCTGAGAATAGACCAAACTCAGTGATTACTTAGTCTCCTCATCTGGAAAAGGCAGACATGTAGGGCCATTGTCCATGAATCTGAGGTCCTGTCCTACAACCTACCATTTCTTGTCCTGTCATCTCAAACATTTCTTATTTTCCCTGCCTGAGTGGGGAGAGGCTGGGGAAAGGAAAAATGACAACAGCAAAGTGGCTGCCCCTGATAATACTCAGGGCTGGGAGGGTTGTACATCTGTGAGGAGACCCAGCAATATTCCCTCATGTTCATCCCGTTTCATGTTTTCAGTTCTTTTTTTGCTCTAAAATGGGGTTAACAATCAATCCGAACTGGATTTTGCTATGTGTGGAGAATTCCTGATGGCCCCTAACAGCAGGAAATGGCAAAGCAGTGCAAAGAGTAAGTGAACCCTCACTGAGTGTTGTCTTCATGTGGCTTCCTGTCATGTGGACAACCAACTTTCTTCCTCTCTGTGGAATTAATTAAGACTTTACTCACATTTCACAGAATCTCTACAGTGTCCCTCTGGAGAGTGTCTCTATTGATCTCAGAACAGGGAGGATGGGGGAAGCAGATTCTACCTCTAGGGACAGCAAGAAATCTTTAGTTGAGGGACACTACCAAGGTTGGTTGAGGAACAGTTGGGTTTGTAGTCCAGTGGGATTTGGCCGATATGGTGGAATGTCAGCAGTGCCTTTAGGGATGGGCACTGTATGAATCTCTGCTCTGGGAAAGGCAGCTAGCTTCCTGGTTCCCAGCAGACACCTTCAGTAGAGGCCCACTGTCACTTTTCCGTATGCCCTGCATCATCCCCTCGCAGACCTGGACCTGGTCTTATTCTCATGAGTCTCATGGGGCTATCTTCCAGAAGCAGCAGCATGTGACTCAGTCTGACCAATAAGTCATTCCTGACCATTCCTAAGAACACAGAGATGGGTTCAGGTGTGGGAATGTGTCCTAAGAAGGGTCAGCAGAGTCACTGAGTGGTGTTATTGAGAGAAAGACTGGAATCTATGAGTGTAAGTCACTCTTCTATTACTTGCTTTGATTTCTTCATAGCATGTTTGACCACCTGCAATGACCAATGTGACATCTGTTTTCTTTGTTTGATATATATATTCTGCCCTAGAATATAAGCTTACGGAGAGCAGGGCCTGGGTCATCTCACTCACTACCGTGAGTGCTCAGAGCAGTGCCTGGCCTACAGCATACACGTCATACGTATTTGTTGAAAAACTAGGCTCTGTGTACTTACGGGCTGGGGGACTGCTAAAAATCACCCTACTGTAGCAGAGGCAGCACGAGAGAGACAGAGAAAAAGGAGAGTGAGCTGCTCTGTCATGTGTGCACCCATATGTGACTGTGTCAGTGTGGGGGGCAGGATAGGGCACGCTCACGTTTTTGAGATGTACCAGGGTTTCGATGTGCCTGGGTGACAGTTCCACCAATCATTAATATCTATTTTTAGTGCAATGAATAATATCTAATATCAATATATAATTAAAATATCCCTCACGAAAAGAACAAATGTCTTAAAAATTGAGTCCTGCATGATAACCCGAAGTATAAAATAAATATACGTGGGCGCCTGGGGGGCTCAGTGGGTTAAAGCCTCTGCTTTCGGCTCAGGTCATGATCTCAGCGTCCTGGGATCAAGGCCCGCATCGGGCTCTCTGCTCAGCGGGGAGCCTGCTTCCTCCTCTCCCTGTCTCTCTGCCTACTTGTGATCTCTCTCTCTGTGTCAAATAAATAAATAAAATCTTTAAAAAAAATTAAAAAAATATACGTGAGTCTACATGGATATTAATAAATTATTTAATAAATAAATAAATAAATAAATAAATATTAATGGGGGAGAGAAGCAGATCTCCTTACAGAAGAGCCCTTATAAGTAGATTCTACCCTCTGCATTAGGAAGTAGAACTTAACCTCCCCATTTCCAGTGTGTTGGGTGCTGTGACTCACTTCTGAGAAATGAAGCATGAAAGGGGAAAATGATCACTTTATGGTGGAGAAACCTGGCCAACACTGCCTTAACAGGACAGAGTTAGGGTCCCTGGTGATGCCACGTGTGAAAAGCAGGTCCTTCCTGATGCCATGTGATGCCCTTTAGGGTGGACACCTTTTACCTCTTTGATACTCTCTCCAAAAACCCATAATCTCATTCTAATCATGAGAGAACTACACTGGACAAACCAAGTCTGAGGGATACTTGACCAATACACCTCATGACAGTCAAGGTCAGTCGTGAAAACCATGGAAAGACCGAGAAAGTGTGAGGGGCCACTGGAGACTGGGGAAACAGAACACTAATGGAAACCATAGTGAAATGTGCCTAAAGCCTGCAGAGAAGTGAAGAGCGACCCACCAACGTGGGTTTGTCGTTCACCATTATCGTGCGGGATGTTAACATCGGGGAGAAACAGACACTAAATGTCGGGGCGGGGGCGGGTACGGGACTCAGCACTACTTTTATAACCTTTTCTGTAAATCTAGAAATCCTTCCAAAGAAAAGTATTAAAAACAAAAAAGAGTCCTACAAAGCAACAACCGATTGTGAACACTAGTCGGACAAGCTCAGGTGACCAGCAGGAAAACAGCCGAGCTGATGCTTCTCTTTCCAACAGGAGCCCCTCCTCAGCTATGTTCGACTACAGAAATGCCTCCCTAATTAGATCTGACAGGAAGCTGGCAAAAAAAAAAAATAATTCAAATATGGATTTACAACCACTATCATTAAGGAAGAGCTTCACCCCAAGTGTGTATAATGCCTGAAGACACTATGTAATGTTAGTACAGGGATACACGATGAACAAGACACTTAAAAACAAAGCAACTGGGGGCACCTGGGTGCCTCAGTTGGTTCAGCGACCGCCTTCGGCTCAGGTCATGATCCTGGAGTCCTGGGATCGAGTCCTGCATCGGGCTCCATGCTCAGCAGGGAGTCTGCTTCTCCCTCTCACCTTCCCCCTCTCATGCTCTCTTTCTCATTCTCTCTAATGAATAAATAAGTAAAATCTTAAACAACAACAACAACAAAAACCCCCAAAGCAGCCAGGTCATGAAGACAAGCCTCCATCATTTTTTGATGATGTTTAAAGTCTTGTGAAAGTCTGTGTAGAACTTTACAATGTTCCACTAACCCCCGTGAAAAGAGTTTAGCAGTCCCTTTGGGGATTTCATACATAAAAAGAAAAATAAAATCCAGGAAGGGAAACACTTGTTTTTCCTGCCCTGGCAAAAATGGCTTAAAAAATACACAAGGTAATACGGTAACAAATGAAGTAAATTTCTTTGTCAGCAAATACAGTGAGAAGAGTCACAAAAATAAATGCTGCTGGCCTGAAGATCCTAGTATGAGAACAAATTACATGGGAGATTGGCTACAGAGTTAAATGAAAGCACCGAGGATCCTGATCTGTGTCAGCTTATGCTATCTGCAAGATTCTGTTTAGATAATGAAATACCCGAAGAACAACTTTTCGGTGAGCACTCAAGGGAACATGTGCTGGACAAGTCATAATCTGAATGGTAACTCCCCCCTTCAGTGATGACAGTGGTCTTACAGAAAGTGCATACAGGAAAGGTAGAGGTTGCTTTAATTGGAGTAACGGAAGGATTCCAAGCAAGGTCACAAAGTGATACTGAATTTCTTTACTGCAATACTGAAGGCAAGTTTGCACAACTGTATTCCTGGGTGTAACTGATTTGGTTACTTTTATAAAGGCGAGGCTGAAACTATCATAGAACTTTATATAACACTTTTGAATGACACGAGGAATGAGAATGGAAATCCGTACAAGATAGAGCTTTGCTAGTTACCTATGGCAGAGGCCTTGTAAGAGATGGCATACGTAAAGATGATTTATGCATTTGTTTTTATGAAAAAAAATGGTGATCAGGGGTATGCGATCTTGTACTTTTGAAAAAAAAAAGTACCTGTAATCTGACCCTTCAATGTCAAGGTAATGAATGGGGTAGTCACTACTTTTAGAAAGAACCTGTGATATGGGTAGAGCTTTTAGAAAAGAGAAGTTTGAAATCGTTTCCATCATTACGGGATTTTGAGGTAAAAAACGCTGTGCTACCTAACAAACTCCTCATTTCTACCTATTTAGAAACTTCAGTGGTTTGATGTCCACAGCCAGCAAATACTGCTTAATTGGTGCTTCCCTTTCTCAAAATTATTTTCACAATAAAGCCCGGATTACCAAGGGAAGTGCTTCTTACAGTGGGCTTTTAAGGAACCATTCCCATAGGGTTTTCCAGGGTCAAAGCTGTCTGTTCTGTGTGCTGAAATGGAAATGGTGGGGATCAACCAACCCCCCCCCGCCCAGATTTCTGGTTACAGGACGTCGTAATACGTGATTTTGTATATACGGTACACAGGACTTGCACTCCGCACCCCTCCCCAGCTCCCCTCTGTTTGAAGAAATCCCATTAACAGTTCTCAGAACTGTTTGGGTACACGCTCCAAAAAGTGCTATTGCAGGGCAGATTTTCCAGAGGCACCACCTTGCTTCTAGGAATTTGGTTGACGCTTCCAGGAATAATGGCATCTCAACTTCATCAGTTATGTATAACACAGCCAATGATGGATATCTCAAATCACTAACGCCCAATGGAGGTAAGTTCTGAACCTAACGAGCAAAGAATGGGTGAGTGTGGAAGGGAGCTAAAGACCAAAAGCTTAAATTACCCAAAGTCCCCTGCACTGAGCATGTCATTCTCAAGCACAATATTAGGGCACAAGATGACGTGTCACAAACCCGCACTTAACCTTGGGGAACCCCTGCCCCCTTCAGGTCCCTACGTCTTGTCTGTGAAATGAGGGCACTGGAATGGACAAGGAAGAAGAGCCCTTGTTTACATGTTTTGCCCACAAGCAGACTGAAAATTACTGAGAGAGTGGGAATATCCCTAATTATTAATTATTGGCAACCAGGCTACGAGGCTTCCACTCCAGGTCTCCCAACCCGGGGCGAACTGCTTTACGAATCGCCCTTTCTAATCTGTACATCTCCGCAACTATGCCGATGACTTCCTTACTTTCTCACGTGAGGACATGGGTGAAGGGAAGTGAGGGAACCCAAACACAGCCCCCCAGCCTGGCCACCCGTGGGTGCTCTGCTGGGTCTGCTGGGTGCATGGGCGACTCCGAGGCAGGAGCCGCTGAAGAGCCAAGCACCAGGCTACCTGAACAGGGGCCAGCCGCCTCGGATCTAATCCCAGGACCCCTCAAGTGTACTACAGTCGCAGTGCTGCCCAGAGACAAGAAAGCACTTGGAGCCCTTGGACTTGAGTCGTGGGATGAAATAAAACAGGCACTGGCCTCAGGGAAAGAGAGGTCTGGTTGGGAGGTGGTGATTGTAGATTTTAGATCTTCTCCCCCAAAGCAACTGTTTTTCCTTCCTGAGCCATCCTAGTCATCCCAAATCAACCTTGCTGTTCACCATTCCTATTACCATCTCTCTGGGTTCCCCAGCCTCATTTTTCACAGCAGTTTGCTTGGCTACGGCAGGCTCGATATGCTAATGCAAGGCAGCCCCTCATCTTCCTCAAAAGATGTGAAAACTGACACCTCTCTGAGTATTATAAAATGTTTTAAAACTTGAGTTATGTGCGACTCCTTTTATGCAAACGGTACAGATTGCCTCTAGGAACACACATCACTTCTCCATATGGATGGCACGTTTTTCTCTTGGTTTTTCTCTTCTTTAGGATTTTTCTTTTCTGTGTACTCAGCTCCCAATTTATGAATGGGTGGCAGTCAAAAATCCAGCCTCTGAGTCTGTCACTTAAAATGCACATGTTCTTTAAGGAGACAATGTTAAGAGCGTCTGTTCTGGGGTTAGCCCTCCAAGAGCCATTTAATACAAAGAGGGGTCACAGAGAATAATCCTACAGAAGCATTATCTCATACAAAATGTTTTCCTGGGAGAATCTATGAAGGTGGGAACTCAGCCCTGTGTCAGAGGAAAGAGTTCTGGAGTTAGGGTCAGGCCGACGTGAGTTCAAACCTCAGCTCTGTCCTGTTCTGCTGTGTGATTCTGGCCAAGCAAGCAAGTGATTTAATCCATATGATCCTTAATTTTCTGATGTATAGAACAGATTCATATTCAGTCTGGGAGACTTCTGTAAGGACTGAATGCCACACTTGGCATGCACACCATTTCCACCCAATCCACCTGCTAACGCCAATGTCATCCTTTGAGGTCGAGGCCCCCACTTGCTTCCTGTCAATCCTTGAGAAGGATCAGCGCATCCTGAGCAGATGTCTTTGGAGCACTGGTGTGGCCCCTGCTGCCTGCCACCCGGTTTGCTGTTCCTCACTCGCTCCTTCTCATTCTCCAGAGGCATGTACAAGGAAGGAGGGGAGGTTCCAACAGGCCTGGGAAGGAGGACAGCAAGGGTGTCTGGGGGACGAGCAATGATGTCAGGGCAGAAGATGAGGAAGGAAGAGACCTGACACTTGGACATCCTACAGGATCCCTCAAGACAGACTGCATCACACCCTCCCCAGACAGGAGCCTCTGGCTCTCTTAGGCCCCGTTACTTCCGTCCATTGCAACACTCAGCAGGCTGTCCGAGAATTCTCTTAGTGGGTGCTTGTGACTAGACTGTGACCTTCCTGAGGGTAGGAACCACGGCTTAGCCCCAGGGCTCCAGGAACTCATACGGACCCAAGGACTAGACCGTCTGCTTGCCACTTCCTGACCATCACCCACTGTTCCTGGCCAGGGCTTCCTTCTCTAGAAGCCTACTGACGACTCAAGGACTAGAACACAGCTTCCTAGCTTCACTCCCATTCCTCCTTCTCCAGGCCGGCACACAACCCTTTGCTTGTCTCTAAAGAATCTGTGCTCCTGGTGAAAGAATAAAAAAGATGATCCTTTGGGTCCTTGTCTTCTTACTTAAGATTCTGCCAGTGAAGGCTGAGTCATCAAGGTTTAGGACTGAAAGATAAAAAATGAAGGGTCTTTGGAACACAAAGACTGAGGTAAAGTCAAGTTCGTTTCTATGGAGCATTCAAGGGGCCTGGTGGAGAACAGGGCCAAAAACCATGGCCTTCGTTTTATCAAGAATGCCTTGAGACAGGGAGAAGGTAAGTGGTTTACACAAGTCCTTCAGCTGGGAAGAGCTAGAACTATCATTAGAATTTATGGGATTGCTTGGCTCCAAAAGCCTATACGCTTCTTCCCCCTCCTCAGTAAAACCATTTTCCCCCTTAGGTGTTCTCTTAACCAATCTCTACTTTGCATAAAGTTCTCAGCTGACACCCAGGACAGGCTGGATGCCCAAGGCTAGTAAGCACCTCGCTGGTAGGATGTGGGAGGCTGTCTGCTCCTACAGATTGAACTCCATGCTCATCAAGAGTGAGCTGTGTGTTACCAGATGTGTTTCTATGCCATTTGTATTTCTGATGTAATTGGAAGTATAATCAAATATTCTCAGAATTATGTAAATGCAAAAAGAGAGTTGCTATTTCCATGGAAGTCAAATCAAAGCTTTGGAACAACTCAATAAAAGGAAGTCCCTTAAAAAAATGGCTGTCAGGGCACCTGGATGGCTCAGTTGGTTAAGTGACTGCCTTAGGCTCAGGTCATGATCCCGGACTCCCGGGATCGAGTCCCACATCAGGCTCCCAGCTCCACGAGGAGTCTGCTTCTCTCTCTGACCTTCTCCCCTCTCATGCTCTCTCTCTAATAAATAAGTAAATAAATATTTAACAAAATAAATAAAAATGGCTGTCAGATTAGGTGTGGGTGAGAGACTATAAAGGAATGGGAAAATGCAAAATCCAGGACTGTCCTCTCCTTGCTTTGTAAAAGTCCTTAACTTCTTGCTCACCCTTCAAAGAAAGGGACTGGGAGAACCACAGAAGATGGATAAGGAGAGATGTCTATGCAGGATAATACAGCACAATCAGCAGACAGAAACAACAACAACAAAACTGGCCTTGGCTGAACAGACGAGCAAATCAAGGTTAAACTATTTTTAGGATTCTTCCCTGAACCAACATTTTAAATCAGCTGACCCAGCGCAGGTGCCCTGTATGACCCACAGGTGGGCTTCTGAGCTTGGATGCCCTTTGGAGCACGAGTGTGAGCTGACGGAGAGCAGGGTTCAGAGAACATCTGTATACTCCCCGGAGAGGAAAAGGAACCAGCAAGTAGGAGGTCCTCCGTAACTGCTGAAAATAATGCAGGACAGAAAGGATGGGAGGAGGAAGAAGAAAGAAAGATAAGAAAGAAGATGAGGATGATGAACTTTCACCTGAATGTGAGGCCCAGGTTGACCCAGAGGGCCCTACACCTAGGCTGTTACTAAACCAGGCCCTCAGGCTCCATGGCAATGTCTAGACCCCACTATGACCCAAAGGGTGGAATTTGGGCCTGCCAGTCTCTCTCCTTCCTCCCTGAACCCTCTCCCCACTTTTATACATTGGCCATATTTCAGGGTTCTGTATAAGATTTTGTTAGATAAGATATTAGTGGGTAAAATGACTTCATTTTTTAGGTTTTTCTAGAAAGAAAAGTGTTCACTTGATTTGACTCTGTCTTCCTGGTTTTGCTATTTTAAAGTCCTCTCCTTAAACACAGAATAGGCTGCCAAAAAGAGTCCACAAGTTATTTTGTTCGACAGGTTCAAAGTGACAATAATTAAGCAATCACTGAGCAATGTCAAAGTGGCGTAGCCACCTGCCACATCAACATCTCAGCTCTATGGGACCAGTGACGTTGTTGTTTCTCACAGCATTACTAGGACCTGCAACAGTGCCTGGCATATCGGAACCACTCAGTAAATGCACGAACGCACTGGTAGGTCTATGATGAGCAGAGGTGACATACTTTCACTTGTACACCTAGCTAGCTTTGTTGGGGTTCATAAAATATCTAAGTTGAAAGTTCACAGGTAAAATCTCCTTTATTTTACGGTGCCTTGCCTCTTCCTTTTTTTTTTTTTTTAAGATTTTATTTATTTATTTGACACAGAGAGAGAGAGCTCAAGTAGGCAGAGAGGCAGACAGAGAGAGGAGGAAGCAGGCTCCCCGACGAGCAGGGAGCCAGATGCGGGCCTCGATCCCAGGACCCTGGGATCATGACCTGAGCCGAAGGCAGAGGCTTTAACCCACTGAGCCACCCAGGTGCCCACCTTGCCTCTTCCTTTTGCTGGCTGCAAATTTAGAGACTCTCAGATACCACGTCCAACGTACTGGTTTAGGAATACATGTCTGGTGTCTTTAATGAAACTCATACTAATCCTGCTAAGAACAAACAGGTGCATAGGACACCTGCCAAGGTCCACCTCACCCCTGAATTTATTTTTACTGTGGTAAGAGATACATAAAATTTACCATTTGAATCATTTTCAAGTGTATAGTTCAAGGCCACTAAGTGCATTCACATTGTTAGGCAATCATGACCACCATCCATTTCATGACCACCTCTCAACATCTCATATGGATTATCTATACTCATGAACTCCACGTTTTCTCCTCAACCCAGCCCCTGGTAATCATTGTTCCACTTCCCTCATCTATGAATTCAACTACTCTAAGTATCTCATGTGAGTGAGATCATCAATAGTCTTCCTTTTATGCCTGGCTCATTTCACTTAGCGTATCTTCAAGGTTCATCCACGTTGTAGCACGTGTCAGTTTCCTTCCTTTTTAAGGGCTCCCAAGGTCTTTAGTCACACTGACTTTTATAGAATTTTTATGGGTTTGTTTGTTTGTTTGTTTGTTTGTTTTGGCATGAAGATAAGACTTGAGAGTTTGGAATTTTCCTGTGCTCTTGCCTGGTCAAGAAATGTCATCTAGTATGAGGACACGGGCATTGCCTCAGTGTGTTGTCAGATGACAGCTGAATGTGAAGTGCTTTCTCCTGAAACTCACCCACTGTTCAATTTTTGACCAATGACTTCCAAGCCCTAACTGCAAAACACGTACTACTTCAAGTTTACAAGATAGCGCCCAAGTGTTGTTCCAATTTGGTTGAAACCACTGACACGTCTTTCAAGAGGACTGGAGACTTCCTACGGATTGACTGAGACTTGATAGGACCACTCTTCCAATTTGGTGGAGGTGAAATTATTTGAAATTATTGAAATTGAATTCAATTATTTGAAATTATTTTTCAATTACTTGAAAAATTGAAATTATTTGTGGTCTTTTCATTTCCAAGATTAGCAAAGAGGTTGTATATATTTTTAAGTGTTTATTGGCCATTTTCCTTACAACTTGGTGAAATGACTACATCTTTTATACATTTTTCTTATTAATTAGTAAGAGTTACTTGCATATTTCATTTACTAGTCCTTTGTCAGTTACATGTGCTGAAAGAGTCTTTTTCTTTTCTTTTTGATGCTACTTTGACGGAAGTTATTAATTTCAATGTGGTTGAATTTACGGATCTCTTCATTTACGATACATGCTTTTGTCGTCTTGTTGAATAAATGTTTCCTAATTCTGAGGCCACAGGCCAGTTACTTAACTTTTTTTAAATAAAAGTTTAATTTGGTCTGTCACGTTTAAGTGTCTAATCCATCAGAATTAATTTTTTACATGGTATGAGATAGGGATCAATTTTCACTCTTCCACATGGATAACCAGATGCCCTAGTACCATTTGCAGACGATTATATCCTCTCTCCAATGGCCAGCAAGCCACCTCGTTATATATCACATTTCCATATATGTGTGGGTGTTCTTGGGCTCTTTGCTCTTTTTCACTAATTAATTAGCACATCCCTAAGCAAATGCCCAGCAAAACTACTGTAGGTTTTCAGTGGATACTATTTGTGAGTTTTTGTCATAAATGAATATTTAATTTTATCAAATAACTTTCTTGCATCTATTTACATGATTACATGGTGTTTCTCCTTTAATCTACTAACACGCTGAATGATACTTGTGGATTTTTCAATGTTAAATCACTCTTGTCTTTCCTGGAATAAACCTAAGTTGGCCATGATGTATTATCTATTTTCTACATGGCTGAATTTGATTTGCTAATATTTTGCTTAAGGTTTCTGAAACCTCTCATGAATGAGACAAGCCTGCAGTTTTCTTTTCTTGTGCTCTCCATGTCTGATTTTGGTATTGAGGATATCCTGGTCTCATTGAAATGGGTTAAAAGGGTGTTCCTCTTTTTCCATTCTCTGCAAATTTCCCTAAAACTGGAATTTTTTTTTTTATTTATTCATTTGACACAGAGAGAGAGATTACAAGTAGGCAGAGAGGCAGGCAGAGAGAGAGGAGAGAGGAGGAAGCAGGCTCCCTGCTGAGCAGAGAGCCCGATGTGGGCCTCGATCCCAGGACCCTGGGATCATGACCTGAGCCGAAGGCAGCGGCTTTAACCCACTGAGCCACCCAGGCGCCCTGGAATTATTTTTTGATTAAAAAATTGGTAGAACTTATCTCTATTCATCATTGAGGGATACTGTGTACTTTGTAAATAGCTTTAATGGCTAGAAGATAATCCAGAATTTACATTTTTTCCTTGAATCAGTTTTGGTAAATTATACATATTTATGATTTTGTTCATTTCATGTAAGTTCTCAAAATTTTGACATAATTTTGTTTACAGCATTCTCTATTTCCTATAATAATGCTTTATCTACTAGATTAAAAACTCCGTAAGGTAAGAAACTTTCATTTGCTTTAATTTCTGCTATATTCCTAGAACTCAGAAAGATGACTGGCTCAAAACATTTAGGGAATGAGTACATGAATCTGCATTTATGGCTCCCTATTCATTTACTGATGAGTTTTCCTGCTATTTTTCAATGAGTCCTGCTACTGTTTTGCCTATTCTATCAGTTCCTTTCTAAGAGCAAACCTCTGACTTTGTTGAATAATTTGTTGATCAGCTTCTGCTCCTACCTTCTTTATGTCCTGTCTTAATTTTTGAATCTGCCCTAATGTTCTTTACATATAGTGTTAAGTTATAGACTTGGGTTATTAATTTTCAGCCTTTCTTTTTAATATGAAATTTAAGGCTATAAATTTCCTCATATATTTGTATCACTTCACTAATTTTGACATGTATTATTTTTATTTTCATTCAGTTCTAAGTAGGTCTCAGTTTCAATGATGATTTCTGTTTAGAATCATGAGTAATTTAGAAGTATGTTCCCAATGTTAATCAATGATACTTTAAAAAACCTTATTACTGCTAATTATACTGTATTCAGATATATAATATATGTAGGCATATAATATATATAATATAAAGCACATATATATTATATATAAAATATATATTATTTTATATAACTTATTTTTTAAAAAGATTTTTATTTATTTATTTGACAGAGAGAGATCACAAGTAGCCAGAGAGGCAGGCAGAGAGAGAGAGGAGGAAGCAGGCACCCTGTTGAGCAAATAACTGGATGCGGGGCTCGATCCCAGGACCCTGAGATCATGACCTGAGCTGAAGGCAGAGGCTTTAACCCACTGAGCCACCCAGGCCACTCCTATATAACTTATATTTTATATATATTTTATATAATTTATATCACATAAACATATAAATATATAAATATAGATATTGAGCATTTTACACATATATGATAAACATATACATATATACACATGTGTACATACATGTACATGTACATATGTGTGTGTACACACACACACATATATCAAAGAATATGATATATATTCATATATATCATATTCTTTGATACATACTGAGATTTGCTTTTATGGTCCAGAACATGGTTACTTATAAAAAATGTCTCATGTGAGCTTGAGAAGGATGTATATTCTCTGTTAGGTACAAAGTTCCTTATTACAAGTAAATCAAGATTTTTAACTTTGTAGCTCAAATCTTCCATATTTTTAATCAACTTTCTTGATTATCTTCTGATATTTGAAAAGGATACAAAGGATTTAAAATATTCTACTATGATAGTAGGATTGTCGATTTACCTCTGGAGTTCTTGTATCTCTTTGATGAACTTTTAATTTTAACTTTAACTTTTAACTTTTAAAGTTAACTTTTAACTTTAACTTTTAATTTTAACTTTAAGTTAACTTTGTGAACTTTTAATTTTAAAATTGTGACCATCTCTACACCTAGCACTGCTCTGTCTGACACCAAGAGAGTTATCCTGGTTTTCTTTCTCCATCATCCAACAGTCAAACTGTTCAGGCCGTCATGTGTTACGTATGTCTTTTATAAAGACCATATGGTGTATACTATTTCCTCTTCATTCGGATAATGTGTTTTTTCCTCCCCCAACTTAGTTTGCTTATTTGATTATTGATCTATTTAGACTTATTTCTATCATCTGATTTCTTGCTTTCTATTTCTCCCCACTTTTTCCTATGCTGTCATTTTTTTCTTGCATTCTTCTTCTCCTGCCCCCCACCCCCAAATGATGGAGATATTTTGGTGTTTTGGTTTTTCTTGTTCCACTATCTCCAATCCAGTCTGGATTTATAATTTCTGTGCTTTTTTCTTTCACTTCTTTTAGAGCTGAAGCTTGAAAGGTTAGCATGAGCAGCTATCTTAGCAGCAAAATTATCTCATTCCCCTCCCCAACAAAACAGATTCCAGAATGCTTTAATTCTAATCACGTCCCTCCTGACTTACGTGATGTCATTGTCTGATATTTTAGGTATAACCGTTTGAAGACCACAGTTACACATTCCTACTACTACTACTACTACTACTATTTAGGGATTGTTAGGCATTCCTACATATTTCTAATCTGTTTGTTCAATGTTCCTTCTTGGAACCATGATTCAATGGAATCATATTCCTTATTCCTGAAAATAAAACCTTTAGAAGTCTCTTTGCAGAGGGATATTTGTGGTAAATTCTTTTGCTTTTGCTCATCTGAATAATCTTTTCTTGTGTCTTGCTAGGTATACTATGTATTACTGTTGTCATCCAGCACAGTGAACGTATTCCTTGTACTCCTCCGGCTTCTGTTGCTACTGTGAAGAACCCGTGTCCGACACATGTGACGTCTTTATAGAGAATCTGTTTTCTTCTCTCTGGTTGGCTATTTATTTATTTCAATAGAACAGGAATTTATTTTTTATTTTTTTAATTAACATATAATGTATTATTTGTTTCAGGGGTACAGGTCTGGGATTCATCGGTCTTACATAACTCACTCTCTCTGGTTATTTAAAAAAATCACTTTAGGCTGCTGTAATCTTACTCCTGTAGGTCTAAGTATAGCTTTCTCTTTTTAAACTGTTTGTATGTAGGGATACCTTTTAATAGTTCTGGAAAATTCCCATTCACTAGAAAGATGCCTCACTTTTCTCTATTATCTCCTTTTGGCAGTCTAATTAAACAAATTTCCAATATCTCAACTTCTCTCTCAGTTTTTCTCTTTTTCCTTGTGTGCTGGGTTCTGGATAATTTCTTCAGCTCTCTCTTCGAGTTCACTGATTCTCTCTTTAGCTGGCTCTAATTTACTGGCTAACATGTTTATTTTATTTGCAATTTCAGTAATTATATTTTTCACTTCTTAAAAGTACTATTTGATTCAAATAGGTCTATGTGCCTTTGAGAATCTCGTATTCCTCCAACCTTCTAATTCTTTTATTTCTTAAACAGAATAAAAATATTTATGTTTTATATCTAATGAGTCGAATACCTTAAGTCTTTGAGATTTAATTCTACAGTTTCTGCCCTTCCTCACGGTGGCTTATTTCCCTGTGTGTTTAGGGATTACCGAATGAGAACTCATTTTTCTTGAAACTTCACCTAAAGAATTCATTGAAGTCTTTCTTATTTTTGAGAGTATTCTTCTACATCAGATTTCTGTTTATCTCTGCCAGGTGCCTGGCATGTGTTTTGTTTTTTTTTTTTTCTATTTCTGTCCCATACGTACATCAGCCCCCCAAATAATATGAGCACAAGCTTGAAATTAGAAATTCTCAAGGGAATTTCTCTCTTATTTTACTTAAAGCCAAGGATAGAATATATAGCAATCTCTATCATCTTCTCCTATGGATACTTTTACACTTGTTATCCACTGAGGATATCACTTTTCCTGGATCCTAACTCTTGGCAAGGACCTTTTGATTGTCTCTCTTGGGGCTGGGACCCAAATTCCCAGGCATAGACTGGCAATAGACTGGTCATACATATGGTTTGCCTGACTTTGATTTAGGCCTAATGTCCCAGTGTCACTAACAAGAGCATTCCTTCGTTTGAATTATACAGAAAATTCTACAGTTATCTACTCTGAAGCCAGGCCTCTAGTTCTCAAGGATCTGCAAATACCCAGTAAACGTCAGATCCAGCTGCTTTTTGCTTATCCTTCTGGATCCATACTTTGTCATTGTTCCTGGCCTCTGCTTACTTCATTTACTTTATGGACTGATCGACTATGCTTTCAAATCATTAAAAAAATGTTTTATCCCATACTTTTTGGTGTTCTATACAGGGTTGATTTTTATTTTCCTCACCTTTAAGCTTCTAGTTCATGACAGTCTTGGAAATATTACTGAGTATGTCATATATTTTTCTTTTGCCTAAGAAATATAGGACACAGCAAAGGAACTGCATAAATGTTGGTTGAAAGAATCAGTGATGGAGGTACTTCTGTTTTAAATTTATTTGTTTGTAATGAATTTCAAGTTCAGTAAAAAAACCAAACAAACAAAAAAACAAAAACAAGTTCTTTCTTTTTGACTATGTTTCACTCCTGGAAAGGTGTGAACTTTAGACGGTTCACTACAACACAGTTTATATTTGTGAAAATTTGAAAACAACTAAAGTAACAGGAACGGCTTGGCAACAGAAGAGTACAACATTCTATGTGTATTATGACTACAAGTATTTGGCAACACACACATGTGGACATGGCCAGAAGCTCCCTGGAGAAGATGGATTTATTAGGAATGTAAGGTTCAGATTCTTTTTTCCTTTTAAAAAACTTGAAACGATTGTTACTGCAGCATCACGTGGGCAATGCCTATACATTTTAAATGATGTCAACTCCCTATGGTTGTGTGTCGACTTCCTGTCTGACATGGCCAAAGAGCCAAACACGCTTGCTCAGACAGGCCTGGGTTCAAGTCCTTGTTCTGTCACTTACCAGCAGCAGTCATTTCCTCACTCCTCCCATGGTAGGTAGAAAATTCTGACACACCCGTTAACTTGGGGCTCAGCCAACAGGCTATTAGCAGCGAGGACTCAAGCTTTCCTTGCAGACACCAAGACTTCCTCTCCCACCTTGGCTTTGCCATGAGAATGAGCAGGACTGGCCTGCTCGTGGGACATGGCAGACACCGGAGGAGGGCCAAGGTGTCCCAGCCACCAACCACTGGATCGGAAGCTGACTACAGACACTTGATTAAGCCAGTGAAAATCAGACAGCCGGCCAGCCCACCTGCACACTCCTCAGCTACATAAATGGTTGTTGACTGAAGCCACTGTTAGGGTAGCTTGTTCTGCAACATTAACTAGGGCAGCAGATAACTCGTATGTGCTGTCTTCTTCATTGGGGGGGGAGGTCCAAAGGCCATCAAATGTGGGGTCTCCCAATTGGATGGGGGGCCACCAAATGGGGGAAACACCTGATTGGGTGGTGGCTGGGGGACGAGGGCGGTGAAAGGCTTCACCTGGGTGGAACAAAGGAGATAGAAGTTTCCTGAATACACCGGAGGGAGCGGTGGGCAGCCAGGACCGCAGCAGAGCACAGGCCGTCTGGCAGGAGGCAGTGGTGGGGGTTGTAGTCAAGGGGGAAGGTGGGAAGCTACGGGGATGTATGGAACTTTCCTTCTTTGGTACCCGTGTCCGGGTGTCAGTAACCCATTGGTCAGCTAGGGCTTATGGATATTTTGAGGTGGGTCACCTAATGGGCCTGTTTGTATTCAGCCAAGGGGTTGGGAGGGGTCACTGTGGGCCCTTCTACCTTATTCAGGTTTCCATGGTTCGAGCTGGTTACTTCCAGGCCCTACCACTATGTCTGGTACCTAGAGACCGAAAATGAAGGCTTTTTTGTCACCGTCACTGCTGCGTGAGCTGGGCTGAGACACGTGGGCTGCTGCCCGCCCCCCTCGCGGCCACAGCACCTGGCAGGCCTTTCCTCACCCGTGTCTTTCCTCCGGCCACGAACGACTTGAACGTAGGAAGGATGTTATCCTATCTGTGACAGCTGGCACGGGGGAGTCCCTCCATAAATGCTTTTGTTTGAATGAAACGACTGGATTTGGGGAGCTGATATGAACCCAAACAGCTGGCACGCTGGTTCTTACGCAGGGAGGCCTTATGCTTTCCAGAAAGCCCAAACAAGAGGGACAAAAAAAAAAA